>QEPC01001413.1:487685-524686 GCA_003113815.1 Sphenodon punctatus
GCACCCCCACCACACCCGCACACATGTGCAGTGGGGGGGCACCCATGTGAAAATGGCCTATGTCCCAAAAGAGCGTATTAGGAATGAATGAATGTAAATGCTGGCTCAGCTGCATTATTTTTACTCAATAAAGAATAAGAATCTTTTTTTAAACTGTATTTATTACTTTACTCTTGCTTCAGCACCGAAGACCTTCAAATAAAAATGCATAAAGACAATCAAGGGCCATGTTGCTCCATGCCAAACCCACACTTCAATTTTTGTGCCTTCATGGCAACTTTTAAGATATATTTGCAAAGAAAAAAAGTAGAAATTCAGCTATTTTATAACGAATTTAAACCTCATCTGTGTAATGTAGAAAAGATACATTTTTTTACTATACTAATGTTTTATATGTATTTTTACACAGTACTCTATCATATTGAACAAATAATAAATAATACTTGTAGACTCATGAAAAAATATAAAATTTGAAACATATTTACAAGGAAAGATCTACACGTGCATACTGTCAGCAATGCAATCCTTCAACTCTCCAACCCACAGAAAACTCTGACAACTCAAGAAAAACCCAAGAGAAGAAACCGGTTATACGATGTGATTTTTATTTATTTATTTATTTATTTGTGATCTGGAAGAAAATTTTCATAGCACCTTTCTCCCTTCCCCACAATTTCCCCCTTTCCCCCAAAACCTCTTTAAGAAATATTGGTCATATGATGGCTTTAGATATGCATGCAGGATTCCATTTGTTCTCAGTGGGAGACGGTGGGGCCAATGCCAAGCCCTGAAGACCAGCGCATGCAGCATATGTGCATGTACACTCATGCAAGCTACGCGCACCTGCGGCACAGGGCCGGTAGCACGCGCAAACCCTGGTATGTGCATATGGCTGCGCACACAGGGTTTGGGATTGTGTCCAGTGTGCCTGTCCAAAGCCAGAACATGGCCATAAAGATGGATATAGGTGTAAAAAAGCTAGGGAACCCCATGTCCCCATGGAGTGAAGCCCCTTTAAGAGTAAAGTGTGGGTCCTTTGAAACTGAGAGTGGCCTGAGAGAGAAGGCCAAAGTGTAAGCTGAGGACACAGGTGCGCAGAGGGAGAAGAACACACCTGTGGAGTGGAATGGAAGGTGGGCCCCATCCCCGCCAAAGATGCCGACAACTAGCTGCTAGGAAAGCAGCAGTGAAACCAGAGACCAGTTGAGAGCAGTGCGGTCAAGAGAATGAAAATCGACAAAAGGCCCACAAGCGAAAGCAGCAGAGTGGGGATGATTGGCCAGAGGCAGCGGCGAGGCTGGAGCCAGACTGGGAGCCAAGGGGCTCACCTCAGAAGGACTAGGAGTGTCACCAGACATGAGAGGGTAAGATGGGACACAGATACTAAAGGGACCCAGGGGGTTAACCGAAACTACAGTAAAACATCATGGCCAGGGTACTTTCCTATTACAATAGGTATGCAGAATTCATTTCCACTCTCTACTTAAATACTATAATCCTTGAAAAGAAATACAAAAATTGCAATTTCATCCAGCAAAATGGAGCAGCAGTTGACAATAAATACAGGAGCATAACAGCTAAAACTGTTGATCTGAGGTAGAGTAATGGTATGTACAACTAGGCTAGGAAGCTAGGACACGTATGTGCTGATTGGTAAAGATCATTAGGAGGTCAGGACTTCTGTTGTGCATCTCACTGAAGGTAAGTGATGGAAGCTATCTTCCATGGGTTGGTGGACACAATGCTCACTAGAACCAAAGAAAAGTTGCCTTGAAGACTGACTTATGAATATGTAAAGCGAATGAGAATGGGGAACCAATATGGACCCCATCGTGAGGTTGGGGAACCTTAAACCTGAATTTATCTTTGGTTAAGACCAAGAATAGCAAAGAATAAATTTAGACTGATTTCTCAACGACAAACTAAAGGAAACTTGACATGAACTTATTATTTATTAATAATAATAATAATTATTATTATTATTATCATTAGAGACAGGTCCCTGCCAAGTGGGCTTACAATCTAAGATGGACAAGGGTGAGGGGAACACAAGCAGACACACACACACACACACACACACACACACACACACACATTTTCATCTACTCCAGATGAGGAACTGAGTCTAAGAGGTTGTGACTTACCCAAGGTCACCCTGTGAGTTCATAACTATTTATTTATTTATTTAATTGCTTTATATTTATTGGCCGCCTCCCATGCCTACAGCATCCCGGGGTGGCTCACAACAAGTAAAACAATAATAAAACACATAAAAACATCGTCAAATATAAGTGATTATATTTCCTAGGTCCAAGTCCAGCACCTTATCCACTACACCACAGTGGCTCTGAAATTAAAGTATACAGTTCTGGCTACGCTAAACATTGATAATAGTCTGTGACCGCGATCCAGCTCGGCCCCGCTGTCAGCACAAGGGGCTGTGTTCTGACAGAGGGCTGAGTTACAGCAAGCAGCCAGGAGCGGGGGTGTGTGGGGGCACAGACAGAAGCAGAGCTCTGTCAGCCAGATGACCACACCCCTCTGATGGCATGATGGCCACTCTGTAATAGGGTGGCATCCCCTGGCCAGGAAGCACCTCGAGTACAGGGCGTAAGTTAAAATGCTGCAGAGTTGGAGCATGCCCAGTTAGACCCCAGGAAGCTTCTGGAGTCTAACACCGCTTTTAAACGAGGGGCGCTGAAGCGCCTCCTGAACGCTGCATTAAAGCAAAGCCGCCGGAAGTGACGTTCTCCCCTTCAATTATCAGGCTTTAAGTATGCGCCGCTCCAAAGCCCCGTGTCGCCAGCCGCCGCCGCCACCGGCAACGGGGAGAATGTCACTTCTGGCGGCTTTGCTTTAATGCGGCGTTCAGGAGGCGCTTCAGTGCCCTCGTTTAAAAGCAGCCTAAGTCTTGGAGCATGCTCTGTAGGGCTTGGCCAGGTAGCACCTCTATTACAAGGCCTAGGCAAACAGGAAGTAGGTTGAGGAGCATGCTCAGTAAGGCCGGGTGACAATGAGTGTGCTCAAGGCCTATAAAGGCCTGAAGCTCAATTAGAGAAGGGGAAGCTAGGGGAAAGAGCTGCCTGCCAGAGCTCCCTTCCCCTCCGGGTTCCCAGCCCGGATGTCCCGGGACCCGGACAGGAGCCACCTTCCTCAGAGGACCCACAGATGGAGTAGGTCAGAAAGAAGGGACCTAGCAGGGACCCGCGGAGGGACCCTGACAGTGGGACTAGATCTCCCCAGGGCGGCCGCCGAATTTAGGATTGGTTAAGGGACCCCGCAGGGCGGTAAGCCCAGCACAGATGCTACTTGGCGGGGCAGGCCTTGGCTATAAGGGTCTCGCGGGGGAATGTCCAGGGCTCTTACGCTCTAGGGTGAGTGCTGTGGGGGTTGGGGCTGGGTGGGTGGGCGTGCAGCGGCTCCTGAGGGTCAAGACATGACCTCATTCCTGCTGCTTAGTGCCCTTACCCCACCTCCATCTTCCCACTGCATGGCGCAGGGACTAGAGGTGGATTTAGTGCTGTGGCCGCTGGCGCCCCAGAGCTATCCACCAGCTCAGCTTTCCCCTGTGCAGCGGACTAGCTGGATCACAGTCTGTGTCTACATCATGGCACATGAAAGCACCAAAGGGACTCTTTAGAAGGCTCGGTTTTTAAGTTTTACCATTCAGTCCTCTGATGGGATAACCTATGCTAGGAGTCGGCTCAGGTGCGAGTCCCAAAATGAACTTATGCCCACATTAATTGCTAGCATACACTATCCTGCTGGAAGATTGTGCTGCCCAGATTATTAGACATCTGTAAACCATTTTTACAAAACCAGCATGGAAATTTCCAGTCCAGGCACAAAACCTACTCACCTGCTCTGTTCCATGATGACTGATGAGGATGAAGAAATGAATTATATTTCCCATCCATCAAAGAAAACCACTTATCTGAGCAAATGGGTGAACTGAATTTTGAAGTCTATAGTAATCCTGTGGTTATTAACCTCGTCCTTTAAACAAAGAATTTTTTCCTCCCCATTATTAAAATAAAATTCAAATACTAATTGGTGGCTCTGGTTTGTGCAACTACAAAGAAACCACCATCTGCAGCGCAACAGAGCACAAGAGATACAGACTCTTCTCAATGAGGGCCTTGCTAAAGGTCATGGGAATTAATGACAGTAATCTACTGTCCCAGAATCTACTTTACAATATTATGAGCTTTGAGAGAGAAAAATAAAGATTTGTACTCTTATCCATATGATAATACAATAGATTAGAGGCATAGGAACTAAAAGAAATCCTTTATGAAAGTATTAGTATTGCCTCTAGAACCGTGAATTATTGTATAGATGGTTGAATAATGCTATTTTAGGAAACAAAATCTTCATACAACTAGGGACATGAGTTACGTATAATTAAACAAATAATATGTTTCCACTTTGTTACGTTAAGAGATATTACCCAAAGGCTAATCCTAAAGCAATATCATTCTTGCCTTTTGTATTAATTGCCTAAGGACTGAACATTATCAGTGTTACTTACAAAGATGTAAAAAGGTGAACATTATGCAAATCTTAGACCTGAGCTCTAATCTCCTAGTTAACCAGTGAGAATTGTTCCTGCTGGAGGTCTCTAGTACTAAAACTTCAAGAGATTAAAAAAAAAAAATAGCTCTCAACTACACAACTTTTATTTTCTTTGAAATCAAACCACCTTTATTAAAAGCAAGATGTCAAACAACATTGAGAAACTAGTGATGTTCCCCTTATAGGGAAAAAAATGTCCTTATCTGAAACATCAGTCAATGTCTATGTCCCATCAGAATTGAAAACTGAAGGATTCTATTTGTGCAGCCTTTATTCACACAAGCTGTAATCCTAAAATCAGCTAATACTGATGCAGTCTGCATTAGTACTGGTGATGCATCATCCTGTTGCAGGCTAGTCAAAGTGTTGCAGATAGCAATGGCATACCCTGCAAAATCTGCTCCCCAATTGGGGCTGGTGCTATGGAAGATAGGGAAGGAATGGAGGTCAGGATGGGAGAGGAATCAGGCCAAGACTGGATTAAGGATAGCTTCATCAGCCATTGGCACAGTGCTAATAGCTGCACCAACATGGACCCCATCGTGAGGTTGACTGCAAGGGCACCACCACACAAGCTGTTCTCTGTCCAGAGATCCTTAGGATGTTGCACCATTTGGCTCCATCCCTTTCAAGGTACCAAGAGTTGGCACAGACACCATGCCCCCCCACTCCCACCCCCCAATCCTAGCCATCTTATCTGCTCATTGCAGCCACAGAGAGTTCAATAGGTTTTAATGAGGCAACTCATGTATGTTAGGATTCCCTGAATGTGTAAGTGATGAAAGGTGTAAGCCAGGGGTGACCACTAGGCAGATCAGGATCTACTGGTTGATCACAAAATAGCCTCCAGTAGATTACATTGTGGGGAAGAAGTCCGCCTCTCAAAGGGTAATTTTAGACGTGCCGGGCCCGGAGGTCCACCATGCTGAATCACGCACCAGGATGGAATCAGGCCAGCCATCCTTTAGACGTGCTGACCTGATTCTCACCAGGGATCAGGGAGGGGGAGGGGCTGTGCGGTGCAACATGTGGCCGCACAGCCCCACGCTGCCTGCCCTCCAGGAGATGGGCAGGTGCAGCGGCCAATCCGGCCGCTGCACCCGATCCTATCCCGTGGTTGGGGCCGGATTCCCAGACAGGGCTGGCAGCCAGACGTTCAGCGTGGCCATTGCCAGCCCCGACCCAATCTAACCACAATTCCGGAGGTGAGACTGGCCTCACCTCCAGAATTGTGGTTATTTTTATTCCTACCAGGTATTCACCGTGGTGAACATCTGGTGGGAATTTTTTAGACGTTACGGGACAAATGGCCACCACAGGGGATTCACTGTAGTTCACCGTGGTCTCATAACATCTGAAATTACCCAAAGACTGGCTCTGAAGAGCAGAGCAGGGAGTCCCAGGGAGTGTCTCTGGGGAAAAGACAGGCTAGGGGAGCTCCTACTGAAAGCCTGTCAGTGTGTGGCAGGGAAAGCTCTCTCTAAAGGGGAGTGCTTCCTTCCTCTTTTGAGACCAGTTGCTGTGGTGCCCTACAACTGGGATGCAGTGGAAGGAGTCATAGCCTAGAGTGTTGGAGCCAGTGGGAGGGGTCCTGGTAGACTGTCTGAGGTTGATGCCTGGATTAAATCTACTGTGTGCACCATATGTCGGGCCATCACTGGTGTAAAAAAAAGGAAACAACACACGCAAAAAAAAACTCTAGGTCAGTAAGGTTTAGAACTTAAAACCACATTGCCCACCAAGCTGTGGCAGCGAAGAGTGGGTTGGAAGCTACAGTACAGAGCAGATGAACCTGGTGCATTCCTCACCGCAGCTTCTGCTGGTGCTTAGGCTGCGGAGAACCAGTGAAGTCTTCTCCCAAGCCCGATACCTGAAGTCCTTCTCAGAGCTGCAGCAGCAAAAGCACCAGCAGGGAGTGGACCACAGCAGAGAGGCAGCTCTAGAGAAGTCCCGGACTTCTTGGGAGCTGCCTATCCACTATGGTTTGTTCCTCCCTACGAACCCCATCCCACCACCTCTGTGCGCCAGTTCTGAGAGCCGGCAGAGACAGGAAAACAGTGCTGTCTCCCTGCCTGCCCCTCTGAAAGCGGTGGGGACTACCTGTTACTGCTTGCTGATTTCCTAATTTGAAAAATTCATCAGTTTCCAATGGGTCTCTTATTCACTAGTCCTTATAAGTGAATTTATTGTATTTATTTGCATAAAGTATTTTTTATTTCAAACCTGAAGCTTTATACATTCCCTTTTATTGTCTTCTCTTTCCACATTTCCATTTATTCTCCTCTCTTTCTCTTACCATGGAAAGCTAGGGCCTACTTATTCTCTGCCAACTGTTCGAAAGAAAACATATACGTTTTGAGTAATAGTAAGTCTATTTTCAGTAATTTACCTTTCGCTTACATTACTTATCACATCAATCACTAAGTCATACAGTGCACGAGTGAGACAAAGACTTCTTAAAATCCATCTAAAATAACCCGAGACTCTGAAATATTTCACAAAGTTTTAAGCAAAACTAATGTCATATTGACTGACACATTTTACCAGACTTTTTTTTTTAGTTATACATTGAATTATCCTTTCACACCTTGATCCTTTTTGCCTTTCATAAAAAATAAATACAACTCTGATACTTGTATCATGTTTGTCTTTCAAATCTAAATCTATGTCTGAATAATTTTATTTTATTATAATTTTAAAATGTACATTAACAAAATACTATTAATGATACTCTTTTTTGCTTAGCACAGAAGTTCTGTCAAAGTTGTTTTGTTTTATTCAGTTCTGTTAAAGTTGGATACAACACTTCTAAAAAAAAAAAGCAAAAACAAATTCTCACAATGAACTATAATGACCCTCTTTTGTGGTTGTTAAATAGCTAGTGAACAAAAACAGATTAAGCCTCTGTAGTTTACGTCTCTGAGGTTTTATGGGGTCAGGAATACACTTCACAAAAACACAACTGCATATAGTTTTACTGATGCTTGCTTCCAAAAGCCAAAAACTGATGAGTATGAAAACTAAAGATGACAAAATAAATAAATAAATCACAAGACTTTCCCTGCCATGATCCACAGCTGTTCTTTCCATCACCTTAAGGATTCCAACCTCACCCTCCCTTCAGATACATAGTTAAGAACATTTTAGTACCTCAGCTATCAATGGTTGGTTTTTCCAATGAAGAACCAACACATTTTCTGAGCCTCAAAGATGACAAGCTCACAAGCTGCAAAGAAACATAATTTGTACTGTGAATAATATTCACCAAGTTGAAGCCTTTTTCCTGATATGCCCGGGATATTACAAGGTTGTCAGCTGCTCTCAGAAGAAGCTTTGTTTTGTCAGGAATTTCACAAAAGTTGATTTCAGTATAGTCTCCTAACCCCCTTTTGGGCATGAATAACACCCCAATGAAAAATATAACAGCAAAGCTGTTGAGTTACTTTAACATATTTGGTGCACTTGTATGAAATTTTCACATCAAAGTTTGCATTATTATACTTATCATATGGTAGGTAATTTTGAAGGCTTCCTTTGTGTGCATAGCATACAGTATTTGGGTGATCAAGCATAAGAGATAAGGACACATCTGACAACAGAGTAGCGAATGAGCTTTCGTTGGTGTACCAAGGGATGATTGTGGGATTTAATTACCTTCAATGAAACATTAGTTTGTGTGTGTAAAATAAACAGCAGTAACATATGGTAACTTACTCTACATACAGTTTATGGCAAAATTAAATATTTCTTAATCATGATAAAAGGTTGTCCATACACATCCAAGGGTCTTTATGATAATTCTTTTCTCTGCTTTCTTTTCCAGCTCTGTTCACCACTTTACAAGTTCTGTGTGAGTCTAAAATTTATCCAAAAACACACAGACCGCTCAGCTGCCACAGTGATTGCACATGCTTCCATTCTTTTTAAGCAATAAGCGTTATAAAATTTATGAATGTTTTACTCAAATATCTGTAAAGCATATGCACAAATCCCAGAAGCTAGGAGGTGTTCATCTCTGCTAGTATCTATACATGTATACAGCAACATAATAAATAATAATAATAATCTTTATTTTTATATAATGGCCCACTGCTATAGCACTTGGAGAACTTTACACATAACAATGTAACACAACTTTTAATCCCTACAAGAACCCTGTGAGGTAGGTCAGGCTGAGAGAATATTGTGACTGGCCCAAGGTCACCCAGTGAGTTTTTAGCTAAGGTGAGACTAGAACTGCCCCCTCCCCAACTTCCAGTCCAAGTACTGCGTACTTAGCTATTACACCATACGGACTCTCAACATGAAGAGATTTTATATCTTATGAAGAGATGATAAAAACATGAAGATTTTACTTGCATCAAATGCAAGCAATGAACAGGACTTAGTGAGCCCGATCCCAAATGCTACGTATTGCGTGTGGAGTCACGCATATGCGCAGCCGTGCACAACTCGTATGGATCCCTATTGCAGGCACACTGTGCCCTGCGGAAATTGTGTGCATGCGCACACACAGAATCCACAACGTTTGGGATTGGGCTCAGAGAGATTTCTTTTATGCAGGCAGAATTCTTCAGTGGAATCCTTTTCTCAATCCCCAGGGCCCAAACAAAGCTCTTTATTGGACTGAACTCTGGTTCTTTACTATTAATTACTAAATAAATGAAGGTTACTTACCTGTAACCATAGTTCTTTGAGATGCTATCCTCGTGGAGTCATACCATTCGGTTCTTTCATGTGCAGAAAGCCCCATGGAACTTTTCCTAGCATGATGGCAGTGCGGT
Organism: Sphenodon punctatus; assembly: GCA_003113815.1. Taxonomy (NCBI): domain Eukaryota; kingdom Metazoa; phylum Chordata; class Lepidosauria; order Sphenodontia; family Sphenodontidae; genus Sphenodon; species Sphenodon punctatus. The sequence continues at coordinate 497,045 of QEPC01001413.1, forward strand.
GGCAGCCTAACATGGCACGGTGAAGAAAACCACAGTGGACATAGTCCAGGGTGGGTCAGGCTGCTTAATAAACATGCTCACTGTCCCACTGTTTGCATGGCCTGGGGAGGATGGGGAGAACCAGGAATGTGCATCTGGTCAGCCACACTTCCGCCCAGCGCCCCCGCCATGATGGGCAGCCATGGAAGCCAATGACAGCTGGCCATGGCAGCCCCAGGCCAGGTTGGCAGCCTGGGAACAGATGTGATAGGCCGCTATGGCCCACTTTGGCCTCGTTGGGTGGGCCTTAGCCCAGATTATGACCTATGAGGTTTTCCGAGGTTAGAGCCTGGGCTACCTGCCAACATGGCCTGGTATAATACCGGGCCAACATCTGGAGGCACCTACACACATGTGCAGATGAGATCCAGATCAAAGCAGGCTACAGCAGGCCACTGTCATGTCTGTTTTTACTCAGTGTCTTGCATAACGGCATTGTACACATGCTCCTCTACCCCTCCCTTCGGTTTTGATTCCTCTTACTGCATTAGACATTTTGTCCAGTAAAAGGGGATGGTGGGAGGATGTGTGGCTCCATGAGGATAGCATCTCAAAGAACTATGGTTACAAGTACTTAACCTTCATTTCTTTTTTGTTTATCTTCATGAAGCCATACCTTTGGGTGATTGTATAGCAGTACAGGCACCTGGTATGTGGATACTGCACAATACACCCAAGAGTTGTCTCACAAACTAAGTTGGTTGAAATGAATGTATTAGTGGATTTGGGTCTATTATTTAACCAAAACTGTGAACCTTAAGTAATAAGTGGTGGAAACATTAGGTTAATTTTACCAACTGGACATAGCTGAGCTGCTTAAAACATAATTTTTAGATACATGGGCCTAGAGCCCCATGGAAGTGAAAGGGTGGAACTTTTAAGGCATAAGCCGGTGTTCTGTGGGGTTACTAGTGTCCATTGTTGGGTCTAGCATGTGTGGGGCAGTCCTCTGCTTTTCCCATACTGTTGTAGCAGATGGTCTCTCTGGAGTTGTTAAAGTCGACATGGTGGTTGGTGTGGAGTTAACTGTGGCTGGTTCAAATGTGTACATAGGACCTAATGCCTCCGAAAAGGCTGTTAAAATTATTGTTGCATGTATTTATTTATGTATTTATTTATTTTTAAAACTTATATGCTGCCCCCTCCTGCCTCCAAGCATCTTGGGGCAGCTCACAACATTTACAAAATACAATAAACAACAATTAAAACAATGAATTAAACCCCATCCCATCCCTTCCTGCCCTAACTCAACCCGCTCACCCCACCTCCCTCGGGAAAGGCCAGGCTGAACAGCCAAGTCTTCCAGTGTCTGCGGAAAGAGGGAAGGTCAGTAATTAAGCAGACCTCCAACAGGAGAGAGTTCCACAGCCGCGGTGCAGCTACAGAGAACGCCCTCCTCATGGTGGACACCCAGGAAACCCAGGGGACCCCGAGGAGGACGCCCCCGGTCGACCGCAGGATCGATCCAGGTCGATCCAGGATCCAGAGAGAGGCGGTCCCACAGGTAGGTGGGGCTCAAGCCGTCTGGTCGATCTTTCTGGGAGGAGTTTCAGGAAGTGACGCTGGCCGATGTGGTGGATGTCTTGGGGTCTGTTCGAGCCACAAGTTGTGAATTAGATCTGTGCCTGTCCTGGTTGGTAAAAGCTTCCAGGGAGACATTGGGGTTGGTACTGGCGTGGGTGGTTAACACGTCCCTTCGGCAGGGGAGGTTGTCGCCCAGTCTCAAGGAGGCTGTGGTGCACCCCCTGCTGAAGAAGCCTTCGCTGGATGTGGACGCACTCGTCAGTAACCGTCCTGTCTCTAATCTTCCCTTTTTAGGGAAGGTTATTGAACGGGCAGTGGCTCTGCAGCTCCAGGAGCATCTGGACCGTATCGGTTTCCTTGAGCCTTTTCAATCTGGGTTCCATCCTGGCTATGGTACTGAGACAGCGATGGTGCCTTTGGCGGACGATCTCCGCCGAGAGATGGATGCAAGATGTTCTACATTCTTGATCCTGCTAGATCTCTCGGACACTTTTGACACCGTGGACCATGGGCTACTGCTGAGATGGCTGCGAGACCTGGGGGGTCTGGATGGGACTGTCCTTGGGTGGTTCCGCTCATTCCGCTCAGGGAGGAGTCAGCGGGTGGTGCTGGGAGCTGAAACATCATGCTCCTGGGCTTTGACCTGCGGTGTTCCGCAGGGTTTGATCCTGTCTCCACTTTTGTTTAATGTGTATATGCAACCCCTGGGGGAGATCGTGAGAGGGTTCGGGGTGCGAGGTCACCAATATGCTGACGATACTCAGCTGTACCTCTGTTTTCTACCAACCCAGGCCCTGCTGTCTTGTTGCTTTCTCAATGTTTAGAGGCTGTGGTGGATTGGATGCGGCAGAGCAGACTAAAGCTCAATCCTGATAAGACCGAGGTGGTGGGTAGGGCGAGGGAGGTGCCGGCCCCTCTGGTGGGGGGGTCTGCCCTCCCATAGCCGAGCAGGTTCGGAGTCTGGGGGCGGTTTTGGATCTGGGCCTCCATCTGGATTGGCAGGTGGAAGCAGTGGCTAAAGCTACCTTTCGCCAGCTGTATCTGGTACGGAGGCTGCACCCATACATTTCCAGGCCTGACCTGGCCACTCTTATCCATACCTTCATCACCTCGAGGCTAGACTACTGCAATGCGCTCTATGTGGGGCTTCCCTTGCTTCCGTTCGGAGGCTGCAGTTGGTGCAGAATGCAGCAGCCTGTCTCCTGAAAGGGATGAAGCAGTGGGAGCATATAACACCGGTGCTCCGCACTCTGCACTGGCTGCCTACAGCGTACCGAGCCAGATTCAAGGTGCTGGTGTTGATTTATAAAGCCCTATACAGTCTGGGCCCCTCATACCTTGGAGACCGCCTCGTCTTCCGCGCCTCAGAGCGATCCCTGCGGTCTGCCAGGGGCGCCTTCCTGGAGATCCATTGTGTTAAACGCTGGACCACAATGGAGAGGGCGTTCTCGGTGGCCAGGCCGTGACTCCGGAACTCCCTCCCAGAGGAAGCTCGCCTGGCCCTGGGTCTGATGGCTTTTTGTCGAGCCTGTAAGACCTGGCTGTTCGCCCAGGCCTTCGGAGTGGAGGGTGGGGTAGAGAGGGGGAATTGAGGGGGGGTAATCATTTATATTTGATGTTTTTATGTGTTTTATCATTGTTTTACCTGTTGTGAGCTTCCCCAGGATGCCGTAGGCATGGGGGGTGGCCAATAAATATAAATAAATAAAATAAATAAATAATAAATTTAAAGGTTGACACCAACACCTTGATTTGGGCCCAGAAAACTATCAGCAGCCCATGCAGAGAACAGAGCACTGGTGTAATGTGCTCGCGTCGGCCCGTCCCAGTCAAGAGATGGGCCACCGCATTCTGCACCAGCTGCAGTTTCTGAACCAGCACCAAGGGTAACCCCACGTAGAGTGCACTGCAGTAATCCAGTCTCAAAGTAATAAAAGCATGGACGATTGTGGCCAGATCCGAGTCCGAGACATAAGGCCTAAGCCGATGTAACTGGCGAAATGCCCCCTTCACCATAGCCTCCACCTGGGCATCCAGGCGAAGCTGCGGGTCCAGAAGCACCCCCAGACACTGCAAAACCAGGGGAGGATGGACCCCATCAATGATGGGGGCCACTACCCCCTTCCCCCCCCACTCACCTCCGTCTTGTCAGGATTTAGTTTCAGGTGGCTCGCCCTCATCCAATCCCCCACAGACACTGGGTAAGCACTGAGACTGCCGGGCCTGAGTCAGAGGAAAATGAGAGATATAGCTGGGTGTCATCAGCATATTGATGGCACCTCACCCCAACTCCCGGACAACCTCCCCCAAATGCTGCACATACACATTGAACAAGAGAGGGGATAAGATGGAACCCTGTGGAACCCCACATGTGAGGCCCCACAAAAAAATCCACAAACAAATCACAGCGAGCATTTGATGATTCTAAGTCCCGGCGGAGGGATTCCTGACTGACCAGCCCCCTCACCACCCAGAACAGCTCATCCGGGTAGGACTTAGCTGACGCAATGAGGGCAGAAAAGAAAACTTTCTTTGCTGTCTGCACCGCAATGGCATAGGTATGTAACCAGACTCTATGCCGCAATCGGTCAACTTCAGCATGCGAGTGACGCCATCGTCGCTCTAACCGTTGTCCTTCTCGCTTCATCCCCCGCAGCTCCTCTGTGTACCACGGGGAGCTGCATTGTCGGCACTTCGGAAGCGGACGTCTGGGGGCCACACGGTCGATGGCCTCAGTCAGCACGGAATTCCACACAGACACAAGGTCATTGAGTGAGCAGCCATCGAGGTCAGAGGAAACATCCCCTAGAGCTATCTTGAACCTTTCTGGTTCCATTAGCCTTCGAGGGCAAACCAACCTAACTTGTTCCACACCCTCCTGGGGGCCGACATGCACCAGGATACCCGCCTGGAGGAGAGAATGATCCGTCCACGACAAGGGCACTGTTGACACCTCCCCCACTAACGGATCCTACGCCTCAAGGCCTGTGCAAAATATCATATCTAGGGTATGTCCTCCAATATGTGTGGGGCCCACTACTCTCTGAAACAGGCCCATGGTTGCCATGAAATCATGCTCTGCCCCTCCAAGACTGGCATCGGCATGAATATTGAAATCCCCCATAACTATCACCCTGGGGTACTGCAAGACTACCTGCGACACCTACTCGGTCAGTGCGGGCAAGGAGGCTGCTGTACAGGTAGGTGCATGGTATATCTCCTGCTATTTTGGCATTTATGTAAGACCTAGTTGTTCCGCCAAGCGGGAGGGGGGTGGGTGGGGTGGGGGTAGGGTGGGTTTCTTTTCCCTGCATTTGTGAATTTGTAATTGTTTTAAATTGTTTTAATGTTTTATTGTTTATATTGTTGTTTGCTGTCCTGGGCTGCCCTGTGGTCAGGAGGGACAGGATGAAAATTGTATATAAAATTTATTTATTTCAATTTTTATTTATAATAAAAATCAGCAATATCCCCACTCTGTCTCCAGCCAAATCCAACACCAAATAGAGAGCCTCCATACCCACGACAGGTTGCACAGGAAATCTCACAGACCAGGCATCCTTACAAATAATGGCTACACAGCCCCCCTGGCCCTCCACCTGCGGCTGAAGCTGCATGGAGTACCCGGACGGAACAAGGTCAGCCAATATAGGCCCCGATTCAGTGTCCAGCCAGGTGTCCATAACACATGCGAGGTCGGCTGCCTGGTCAAGAATCACCTCCCAGACCATAGTTGATTTATTAGCCACCGACCTCACATTTACCAGCATCAAACCGAGGCCCAGGGTCCTCTGATCCCGGATCACCTCACCTCCTGTCTGTGGGTGAATGAGCTGGACAGATATACAACATCTGTCCTGTTTCATGGATCGAACCTGCCTCCCAGAAGAACCATAATTCCCCTGGCCCAGCATGACCCTTATGGTTGCAGACCTCCCCCTCCCGGTCCACTCCCCCGACCCCCCCGGAGGCCGCTCCGCCAGCCCCTTGAAGATGTCCACCCTGCCCCCCCATCCTCCTCTGCCACTGGAGGATCACCCCCCATCCCAAGGGCTGCACCCCTCCCTCACACCAAGGGGGTCAGCCCTTCCCTCCCTAACCCAATCCCTGCTCCCCTCCCTTGTAAAGAAAACAACCCATCCCCCCACCCCTATCCCTCTTTAAAATACAGGACAAAAAACCTCCCACCAACAGGTAACGTAGTTGATTCACATCTGTCTTTTTTTCATTTGGAGTCCATAGATAGTAGAGTTGTCGTCATCGGTATTAATTTTAGAATTCAAAGCCTCATGGAAGGTGAAATTATGGTTTGAGGCTAACCAGTGCGGACCATCAATGCTAGGTGTTCCATCTACACTGAGGAAAGTGCTGGTGATGCAGAAAAGAGATCTTTTGAAGGTGGTTCCTGGCTTGGCTCCATGCTGACAAACTTATGCCATTTCAGGTTATGGTGAGTTTTAAGATTCGAATGCTTTTCCGACTGTCCAGAATGATGTTTCAGATGTTTCCGCTGGGCAGTGGTTGGATCCTCATTTGATGTAAGAAGCCTCCCCCTGGTAGAGTTAAGGGTCAAGTGCCAAGAAGTGCACACCCTCTGGCTTTCTGTGAGAGGATCTTTGTGAGGCACTTGTCGATGAGTCTTTTCAGTAGGAACTTGATTGTCCACGGTCGGTATGTTGGACCGTTTAATGGTCGGTGAGGTTGTTGAGAAGGACTTTTTTGTAAAGGTAGGCAGCAAGTCTGAATGTTATGTCCTTCCTTGTTCTTGAGGTAAAAGGTTGGCAATTATGACAAGAAAAGGCATTATGTATAGCTATATAAGGCAACCACCACAAAAATCATGTTTGTCCTAATATGGCATGGTGTCATGGCAGTTGCAACACCTCTTGAGGCCCAGACTGTGTTTCATCTTAAAATTAAAGAGTTAAATCAGCCAATGTTATTTCTAACTGTTTAACTATAATAAAGAAATGTTAAAATAACTAAAGTTAAGGGGAATTTTAGTTTGTGAGGTAAAATATAAACTGAAAGGATACGCTACCTGTCATTCCATGTGGTCTCTAAGTCATAAGAGAAAAAAAACTGAAGAGAGGTGGAGTGGTGTTCTTTTATACACAGCACCAACAGCACATGCAAAATGAATTCAGCATATGCCACTCTGAGAGACACTGGTAGGAAAACTTTCATGGGGCTCTTTGCATGCAGAAGAACCCAGAAGTGTGGCTCCACAAGGATACACTCGAAGGAGAACTTTAACATTAGCTGATTTTGTAAAATATTCACAGAATCTCTTTCATCAAAAAACAAGAAAGAAAATGGCAGGATATGTTGCTATCCATCCCTACTTCTCCCACACTTACTGATTTTCACATTTACATTCTAAAACAAACTTACTCAGCATGTAAAAATCAATTCCCATTGTCCATTCTCCACCAATATGTACAAATATATTGGCTAGATTACCAATCCTATGTACTGTTCTCAGTATTACTCGCATTTTCAGAACTAATTTTACTAGGGACCATTCAGGGGAGCTGCAAAGGGGAAAGTAATACAGTAATTCGCTAAATAATCTAAAGGATCAAAAACATTATTTGTTACCTTATAGCAGGCCCTGTAAGGCGCAGAACACATCCAGCTTTTATTCTAGCCAACAGAAGTTGAGGAGATGTAGCATCCAAAATGGAGGCTCAGCTCTTTTAATACTGAAGAGCATACAGTACCAAAGAGAAGCCTGTTTCTTCAAGGTCTGCGTAATTTGATGTTCTGATAAGTCAAACTGTTTTAAATGGCCTACTAAATTTGGCTTAAGCAGACTCCATTGTACTTTCATTTTAGCTGACTACCACAGAGGTGTAAAATCTCACACCTCTGTATCCAAAAGCCTGACTCATTCTGACCTTGCATTTCTTACAGTCATATAAAAAAGCTAATTAGCTTCCAAGTATGAAGTTTTAGATTTTAACCAAAGGCTCTTTACTGAAAGCCGTTTTGCTTGTTCCAGTTATGTATTTCATATTCTGTTACAGAATGGAATTTCTGATGTTGCAGTGAGAGGCTTATACAATGCAACATTCTATATCCAAACAGCCTTTACTGTTCTAAAACTTGAAGCCACCCATCTGGTAATCAGTTTTCTGCCAACTATTAATTACTGAACTGATGAGACTCAGAACAAAATGCTAATTCTCTTTCATTCTTCCTGCGAAAATGAAGATACAGGCTGTAAAAATCCAAAAATGATTGATCCCTGACACATCATCAACAGTGTCTCCTATACTTAACTCCAATTGATTATTCAGAAAATGGCAGATCAAATTTTCAGGAACTGCGTAAGGAATTTGGCAGCCACCTACATTTGCCCACCCAAAATAACAGAAGCTCCATTAGAGGCAAAGCATGTCCAACTCTCTTTCAGGAAACATGTGGAATGATATCTGGTCAGCATTAAAACAATGTACTAAAACCAGTTTTAACCACACTAACAGCAAGTTCATCTAAATCTAAGGGGGTGGAGAGAGAAACCCCTCTGTCTCTCCAATAGTTGTTCTTATGGAAATCAGAGACATTTTTCTTCAGTCTTAGGGCGCTTTCCGACGTGCATTGAAGTGTACTTACGAGTTCGGGTGGCAGGTCGTACATATAAATTAGGCACGGCTTTGATAACGTCGGAAAGGTGCGCCGTGCATGACTGAAGTTTTTCAGCAAACTGACAGATATGCTTGACCGAACTGCAAAATCCAGTCAGCCAAGCGCACTTGTCAGTGCGTCAAAAAGCTTCAGTCACGTGCAGTGCACCTTTCTGATATTATCAAAGCTGTGCGTCATTTGCATGTGCATCCCACCACCTGAATTTGTAAGTAAACTCGTAAGATGCATGTCTGAAAACGCCCTTTGACCTAACAATTAAAACAACAGCTTCACCTCTTGAATTTCTTGCTGTAACTTAGGTCTGCCTTTTTCTCTTCTTTCTGCTGTGTATAATTTAAAAAATGTGAAGAAATAAAATTAAAATGTTAAGAAATAAGTAACCTCTGACTGTTAGGATCTGGGAATAAATAGCAGGGGCCTTTGTTGATGATAGACTGTTGGGGTGGATGAACCATTGGTCTGGCCCAGGATGGCACTAATGTTCCTAGCCATTGCCAAAACCTGCAGTTCTGGTGGAGTGATATAAACAGAACCACCCTAAAGCTGTGAACCTGAATTATCAAATAATTTCAGACTCCATCAACGTTAGCATTCCTACTCTGCCCCTGCTTCCCACAAGCCAGAAGGTCTTCAACCATCATCACTTCAGTGTTATCTAGATTCAGCCTCAATTGTCTCATTCACATCCAATCCCCTGTAATCAGCCAACTGAGTACACACCAAGACTGCAGGATCCAGGTTAGATGAAAAAGGAAGATAGAGGGTGTTTTCACAGACATGCCTGTGACTCTGCTTTAACATCACTTTAGCATTTTTTATGCATGTTTCAGAGCTGTATTGGCACCCTATGCAGCCCTGCAACATGCATAAGAAACGTTACAGTGGAGTTAAGGTGTATGTCTATTTTCACCCAGAGTTGGGTGTAATCAGTATACCAATGGCACTTCACTCCAAATCTATGTACAGTCTAGCCCAGTGACCTCAAATACATATTCAACAGGAGAAAAGTGGATTCCCAAGCGTTCATGCCAAATTTAAGCAACTTTGTCTGCAACATAGGCAGCAAACTTGTCACAGTGGACAATGCACAATTCTATCTATGGGCACAAACAGCTCATTTTTACCAAGCTGCTTCCCATACAACACAGTTCTGCTGGACTGCACACTTGGTAGACATCATGGGGGCAGCAAAGGAAATATAGTTTGGTTTGTTTGTTTGTTTTTTTAAAAAATCTATGCTTTAGCATTAGGTGAGCACCACTTGTTCAGTCACCCCAGGCAGGGATGACCTTACCACAGGGCCACCCAGAACAGCAGCACTGGACCACACTATTTCCCCTACTTCCAGGGGCACAACAGTGACCCCTGTTTTCACCAGTGACCCCACTCCCTCCCAGCAGGGACATAAACACCTCTAGGGCCCTTTTCTGTGGGCACCACAAATACTAAGCACCTGATCAAAAGGTCCCCAATATAACCGGGGGACCTGTGCCACCACAGCACTGAAAGTGGACACTTAGGTGCAAACATTTTTTTGGCCAAGGTCACCAGGCTACTCTGCAGTTCAGTGGCGAAGCCAACAAGATTAGTGACAGCATGAGCGTTATTGCCCACGTCCTCATTTCTCCATCTGGAAATAAGGAAAGTATTGCTTGAAAACCACTAGAGAAGAGCTAGCTATTAAATATTTCTCAAGCAGTAACTGTGTTTTGGATTGTACATGCATGAAAGTCCCTGCCTCAAGGATCTCACAATTTAAAAGACAAATGGAGAAGATAACATGATAAGATGCACTTAGAGCCATACAGGAAGGATTAAGTAGTAGTTGAGGTTGTGTTTTTGTTTTGTTTTTTTTAAAAACCCAGCCAAGCAAAAAAAAATAATAATGCTAGTTTGTATGAGTCACGAAGCTGTGGTTTTTTTCCCCTCATTGCAGTCTCTATGATAAGAAGCATTAGCACATTAATTTTTAGAATGCAATTAACAGCTAATGATAAAAGACAATTAGAATTTTCCATTTTTTATTTACCACGCCGGAATCCTACAGAACAATGTTTCTCGCACGTGGCCACCAACATGATCTTTATAGACAGAGTAGGCCTCCAATATCCTACATAAAGGCATAATTAAGTTTAGTAAGGAATTGTTCAGCATACAATCGAGTCTGGATTTCTCTCTTTTTCCCACTCCTGCACACACAGGCACCCAAGTTTTATCTACTGCCAAAGGCGAGGGGGGAAACTTGCAAAGTACCGGGTATACATATTTTAGATTATTGTTAGCTGAAGAATAACTAGGGCAGAAAATAACACCTGGTGATCACCCATTAAGGACACCAAAAAGAAAAGGGAAAAAACCAAAATGTTTGAGAACCACTGTCCTCAGGAATTTTTCTGAAAAACATCTGTCATATAGCTGACATCAGAGAGGTGTGGAACCTCAGATTTGGGGGCTAAACACATCCTCTCTAGGTTGTTGTTGTTTTTGCCCCTTTCCAGTTCCTGGCTGAAACATGCAAGCACTGAAAGGCAGAGCTTGGAGTAAGGGAGCAGAGATGCAGGTGTGAACACAAGGGCCCTTTTCACACGGACACTAAACACAGATAAAATGGGTGTTACATTTTATTATACATGTTACAGGGCACCCATAGCACACACCTGCAGCCCTGCAACATGTATAATAAAACGTAACACCCATTTTATCAGTGTTGGCGTGTCTGCGTGAAAAGGGCCTATGATAGGCACAGATACATCATCTAGATCCTCTTCCTGAGGACATCCCTTAACCTCCTCTATCACCAACTTCTATCCCCTTGGAGCTTTTTAATTTTCAAAGTAGCCCCTGGGAGGGAAAAGGTTTCCCATTCCTGACTTACATAGATGTTTTCAAATAAACGGCTCAGAGCAAAATTAAGGGAAGGCAAATTTCAAAATAAGGTTTACTATGGCACATCTGATGCATTCTCAACAATGGAGTCACTATCGTGTTTCCGTGATATCCATCACATCCTCACTGGCAGCTGGAAGATCAGCAGGTGTTGATCTATTATCATTACTTGCTGAGCTTGACATTGACTACTGTGATACTTGAAGTCTGGGACCAAATAATTACTACTTGTAACTGATGGTGTGAGTTCTCCTACAGCCCCTGCTGCTGCCTTGATAATTCCTATGTAAAGATCAGACATGCTATCTATTACTGTGTTTAATCGGAACTTTGTAATGGAAACCCAGGTGGAGGGTCAAGCTGTGCTCTCATATAGAGGTGTTTGATGACCTTGTATATGCAAGGTCAGAAACAGGCTGGAAATGATCACTTAACTATTCTGTTTTATACACTTTGCTCCAAATATCAATTAACAGCAAACATTGGGATAGCTTTTATGGTAGAATTACCCAACCTTGCCACACTGGTAACTCAGCAGGAACTCAAAGGTCATACCTATGTAAATTAACACAACTTTATTAAATCTAATATGCAGAGCCATGAGTGTGCTTCTACAGTCTCTAACAGACAAATGAAAATTGTTTCTTGGTTGTGTTTACTGTCTTCTAGGGTTGCCACCTGAAGAGCTCCAAAATAAGGAACATTTTGTGAGCCCTTAAGAAATTGACATAGTGTGTTGTAGGAGTTTTTCCTCCACCCGGGTAACATGTTTGCGGTCTCCCGATGTCAGACATCTGGGATCTACAAGCAAATCACACTGCACTGCCTGTTCCTCTTTTTCCTTCATCTGGACTAGAGGTATCTTTATTTTTCATTCCTTAGTTGTCTTTAACCCTATTATCTTATATCAGGACTCACAGATCCTCACTTACTTTGGGGCTCGTAGGCCCTCCAAATTCCCTGCGAGTCCTGGGCATGCAGGCCCCCTGGGCTCACCAGCTCTTCTATAATCTGGGCATGCAGGCCCTACATTATTTTGAGAACATAGGCCCTCCTGTAACATAGGCCACTTTTACAGGGACACCACCCACCCATGAACACCCTGAAACACCCATCGGATGGGTGGGAGAGCATCAGTGTAAATGTCCACGAGTGGCTGGGGGCCCGTGCCCGACCCACCGGCCAACACCCATGGCGTAGCCACGAGGGAGCCGGCATCCTCCGTGGGTGAAGATGGGTGTTCAACACCTGAGTGTCTGTGTAAAAGCAAAAACACTCACACCCATGCGGACCAGCGGAGCCCCACTGCACCGGTGCAGTGGGGCACGCATGCGCCGCCACGCCCACGGGGTGGAGGGACGCCGTCCGTCTGAGAGCCCGTAAATGAGGGAGGAACCATGGCGCATGGGCTCCCACAATGGCGACCAAGAAGGTGAAGGGAGCCGACGCCACCCCACGCGCGGGAAGGGGCCGGGTAAGCACGGGAACCCAGGAGCGACCGGGGGGGTGAGCCCTGGCAAGGTGATGGGAGAGACGTCCCAGGCAGAAGGCACCAGTGGGGGCGGGACCGCCGGTACTGGGCGGGTGGGCCAGGAGGCACGAGGGGGGCAACCCCCGGTGGGGGGGGAAAAGGGGGGTGAACTCACCAGGCTGTAACACAGCGCACGAATCCCGGCACAGGGCAGATGGCCCGCGCCGACGCCCTCCCCCCGGTCGAGGACCCCCAGCCCAGCACATCACAGGGGCACGGCCCGAGGAGCAGCAGTGAGAACGAGGTGAGCGTGAGGGAACCACCCCCCACAGGGATGGGAGGGCTGCACTCCAGGCCTGGCATTATGGGCCAGGGAACACAGAGCAGGGGGCAGCCACATAACCTGGTCCCCCGTCCCCACAGGACAGCTTCCAGACAACGGAGCACTGCACCACCGGGATGACGGCCGAGGAGGGCCCCCCAGACAGTCAGGTGAGCAGGGGGAAACCCCAGGGGGGAGGGGGGAGGCCCCTCGTAGGCACGAAGGGGGCCAGTTGGACCTGGAGTAACCCCTAATGCACTACCCCCAACAGGACACGACCACCACCATGGCTACCACATCCACCAGGTGGGCCCCATGCCGCCAAGCTGGTCGGCCCCCCACACGTGGGTCCCAAAAGGGGGAGCCCTGGTCAAGGCAGGAGATATGGGACTTCATACGCGTGTGGGGGTCCGAAAGGGTCCAGCACAACCTGGTGCGCAGCGACAAGACCAGACAGGTCTATGAAGCCATAGCCCAGAAGATGCAGCGGCAGGGGTACAAATGGGACATCACCCAGTGCATGCAGCAGGCAAAGGACTTGAGGTCCGGATATAAACATATCAAGGACAACAATCTCAAGTCCGGATGGGCCATGTGCATATCTGAGTTCCAGGAGGAGCTGGACAAGTTCCTCTGCATGGACAGGGACATCGTGGCCTCCCACGCACACTGCAGCGCCTTCGCCAGGGGAAGACGCAGGTCCACCACGCAACCCCCTCCCCCCCGAGACCACAGAGCAGGGGGGGGAGGTGCCCCTGGCATGGCCAGCCAGGAAGCGGGAGGGGACATCCTCGTCCCACAGGGGGAGGCGGCGCTCTGGGAATCTGAGCACCGGAACACCACACTCAGGGCGCACCCCCAACGCCCACAGGCCTACCAGCCACAGGGACAGGGTGTGTGTGAAGAGCCAGCAGAGACCTGGGATGGCCCCCAGGAAGCGGAGGAACCAGATCCAGGTATGAGTGCCCCAGCGGGGTCGGTGGGATGGTGGGGGTGAGGAATGACCCGGATGGAGGCGCAACGGCCGGGGCCAGGCACACACTAATGGTACCCATTCCCATTGCAGCACAAGGCATCCTGGAGGTGCACGGGGAGAAGGAGGAGGAGGAGGAGGCGGGCCTGGCAGCTCCCCCTCCACCAGGTGGGTGCCCCTCCACAACGGGGTACACCGGCCAGGGGGCCACTGGGGGGCTGGGTGCGGAGCGGGGCATACTTACAAGGGGGGGGCACCAGGGGGCGTGCTACCACAACCAGCAGGGCCCAACAGGGGTGGGGGTATGGGAGGCAGGCAGGAGGGGCTATAGGGCCCACAGCAGCTCCCATGGCACACCTGACCATCACGGGACCCTCCCACAGCCATCAGCTGCCGGGGGGGGGCAGCCCACAAGACGGCAGGGCAGGGGAACCCCACAGGGGAGGGCTGAGGGGAGCTTCCACACTAAGAGGCCCGCCCCACCAGGCACCCCGAGTCAGGCGGTTGTGGCCAATGGGGCACACAGGCTGGAAGCACTAATATTCTGTCCAACCTCTCATTCACAGACCAAGTGCCCGCTCACACAAGGGGTTCAGCTGGCGGCAGCATGAAGTGGAACCGGGAGATGTGGGCCAGGTGTGTGCGCGCAGTGTGCAGGGGGGCACCGGCAGGTTGGGGGCTCTGTATGGTCCCTGCCCAGCTGATGGGGCTGGGGGCCAGCCCAGTGAGGTCTCATGCAGTTGAGGTCGCTGTAACAGGTGTACAGTGAACCTGCACAGGCGAGCCGGCGATTGTCGGCAGGCAGGGCATTGCAGGGCCCATGCAACCCACTGCTGACAGCGAGGGGAGGATGCTCGCACCCTGGCAACCCACTGGACCCATTTCCGGGACCCCCTAGCCCACACATGGACCAGAGGCACAGTTGCAGGTACGGGGTAGTGACCGGCTTTATTGAAGGGGTTCACACGACTATGGACATGGGTGTGGGTTGGGCGCTGCCCGGTGTTCAGCTGCCTGGGCAACGATGCGGCAGCAGATGGCGTCCCTGTTCTCCTCTGAGATGTGCCGGAACACCCCTCCATGGGCATGTTGGTTCAGGGGCATGGGGCCAGGCCTGTGCACCGGTGGTGGGTTGTCCAGGGCAGCGCCCCCTGTCTCTCATACACTGTGTAGGATGCACGCTGCCAGGACAAGGATGGAGGTGTGGTCCAGGTTGAATTGGCTCCTGTTCATCAGGAGGTGCCAGCGTGTCTTCAGTAGCCCGAAAGCCCGCTCCACCATGCTGCGTGCAGACGACAGGCGCTCATTGAACAGGCGGTGGTCAGGGTTGTGCGCCACTGGATAGGCCCACAGAAGCCACGGGCTGAGCAGGTAGGCAAGGTCCCCTATCCGTCCAGGTGGCCAGCATGTTCTCCCACCAGTTGTTGGTGCAGGAACGCGTCCAGTGCCATCACAGGGTCAGAAGGGAGCAATCCAGTGACCGCTGTGACCGGCTTATAGAGTACTTTGTAGATAAGATCGTTCGCATCCGCCACGATTTCAGTACCACAGTTATTGCAGAGGATCATCTTGGGCTATGGATGCCCCGTCCTGTCCTGTTTTGGAGGATCAGTTTCAGATGGTGGTGCCTGCCGAGGTGGAGCCCTTGTTGGGATCTGTTCGTGCCACTACTTGTGAAGAAGATACTTGCCCGTCCTGGCTGGTGAAAGCCAGCCAGGAGACGTTACGGCCGTTGCTGGATGGGGTGGTTAGTGCCTTCCTTCAGGAGGGCAGGGTGCCTGACTGCCTAAAGGAGGCTGTGGTTAGGCCCCTGCTCAAGAAACCACCTCTTGATGCTGATACTCCTGCCAGTTATCGGCTGGTCTCTAACCTTCCCTTTTTAGGGAAGGTTATTGAATGGGCTGTGGCACGGCAGCTCCAAGAACACCTGAACCGCACTGGTTTCCTTGACCCCTCTCAGTCCGGGGTTCGGCCTGGGTATGGTACGGAGACTGCATTGGTGGCCTTGGTTGACGATATCCGTCTGGCATTGGACCAGGGTCGTCAGACCTTACTGGTCCTGCTAGATCTTTCGGCTGCGTTCGACAGGTGTTGGTGACTCGCCTGCGGGACCGTGCCAGGATTGGCGGGACGAACTTGGACTGGTTTCGTTCATTTCTGGCTGGAAGAACTCACTGGGTGGTCTTGGGGGAGTGTACATCTTCCCCCCCGGGACCTCACATGTGGAGTCCTGCAGGGTGCCATTCTGTCCCTCCTCTTGTTTAACATCTATACGCAGCCATTAGGGGAGATCGTGAGAGGGTTTCAGGGCATGCAGTGTCACCAGTATGTTGATGACACTCAGCTCTACCTCTCTTTTTCCATCGACCCAGGCCATGCACTCTCTTTATTTTCCCAGTGCCTGTAGGCTGTGGGGGCTTGGATGAGGTCGAGCCATCTGCAGCTAAATCCTGACAAGATGGAGGTGATGTTGGTGGGCGAGGACTTGTGGGGGCCTGGGAGTGGTTGAATCTCCTCTTGTGGGGGGGGGGTTCGTCCTCCCATGGTCTCCCAGGTACGGAATCTGGGTGTGCTCCTCGATTCACGGCTCAGCCTGGAATCTCAGATTGTGGCCGTGGCGGGGAGTGCGTTTCGGCAGTTACATCTTGTCCGGCGGCTTCAGCCGTATCTCACAGACTCTGACCTCACCACTGTCATCCATGCCTTCATCACCTCGAGGCTGGATTACTGCAATGCGCTCTACGTGGGGCTGCCCGAGAAGCTGGTCCAGAGGCTGCAGCTGGTGCAGAATGCCGCGGCCCGTCTCCTGACGGAGGCAGGTCACAGGGAGCACATGACACCTGTGCTCCAGGCTCTGCACTGGCTGCCTATAAAGCACCAGACCAGGCTCAAGGTGCTGGTTTTGACCTTTAAAGCCCTTCACGGCCTGGGCCCTGCCTATCTGTGGGATCACCTCACTCCTCATGTGCCCGTGCGACCCCTGAGATCATCCGTGGGGGCCTTTTTGGAAGTTCCCTGGGCGAGATGGGTGGCCACTGATGTGAGATCTTTTTTGGTGGCTGCCCCTGTGCTGTGGAATTCACTCCTGGAGGAGGCTCAGTTGGACCCCATCCTCCTGTCGTTTTGACGTTTGTGTAAGACCTGGCTGTTCCGCCAGGCTTTTGGCAAGGGGTGGGGGGTAGGGTTTGGGAGGGAGGGTGAGTTTTATGATTTGTTTTAAAATGTGTTGATTTATTTTAAAATGTTTTATTGTTAATTTTTTTTGTGTTGTTCGCTGCCCCGAGCTGCCTTTACGCAGGAGGGGCGGGATATAAGTTTTAAATAAATAAATAAAAATAAATAAATAATAAACCAATATAATTAGAAATGTGGTGGGCTGACCAACAGGGACCTACGGCTAGTCCTTGGTTAAGGCTAGGTTTGGAGCAATGGCACTGAACTTTAAAGCGCTGGTGTGGCATTGAGAGACCAGAGCACAAACAGAAAACAGATAAGGAAGGGGCTACATGGTCAATCCCCATAATACATTTCTCTATGGTACCTGGTGGACTGAAAGTGGAAATTTTCATTCTGATGTTATACAAAACATACATAAGTGAAAAATTATGATTATTAAACCTGGGTTTGCATGGCAACACATGCGAGTTAATCACAGATTACACCTAAGGCATCCTCCAACCCAATCTGTTCACATACTTTAAAAACAACAAGAACAAAGGACCAAACAGGAAATTGCCTGTTTTGCCATCTTGTGTAAATTGTACCCTGAGAATGTGTTGCCCCTGCTCCAATACACAGCTGCAGATACTCTCACAATTAAAGCTACAGTAACTACTCACCAAACAAGTGTCTGTTATTGTTCCTCTAAATAGCTCAAAGTTCAAAGCTATTTATTAAGCACTGCCTATTGCCCTGGCCCAAAATATAAAATGTACAAGTAAACAAAATATGCATACATACAAAACAACAACCAAATAGCTTATATCAAGCAGCCTGCCAGAGGCAGAAGACTGTATTTCCTCTGTGAAGATCAAAAGCAAAGCATGGCTGCCCAAACTGGAAGGAAAACCTCAGATACATGAATCAAATATAAATTGGCTGATTTGGAAGGCAGATCATATAAAAACAATCTTGGAACCATGGGAAACTCTTAGGAGATAAAACAATAGAAACCTCTGTAATTCATCTATAGACTTTTAATGGATCCACCTTGGGTCTTTATATTTGATGCTGAGATGTCCCTTAAGTCCCATAACCTTGATAACTCAGAACTCAGGGCAGGGGGTCGGAAGAGGACGCTATGCCCCTGCTCCCTCTTCCTTGGTCCCCAATGTCCAGGAAGAGAATAAGTCAGGAAAGGGGGAAGGGGGCGGAGGCCTAGCAGGGGCTCAGTGGTGGGGTGCTATGGGGGTGGGGGTCTAGTGGGGGCTGAGTAGTAGAGTACTCACCTTCAGGAGGGACTCCAGTGACACGTGACTTCCTACAGGCCATGAGCATGCTCAGACCTTTCCAAAATGGTGCTGGCAGCTTCAGCATGCTGTGGGAGCCATCTTGGAAAGGTCTGAGCATCCTCAGAAGGGGCTACTTGGCCCTTCTGAGCATGCCCAGCTTTTCTTTTCTTTTCTTCTTTTTTCAAATGTACCGAGCCCGGAGTAAGCTACATGTTGTTGGAGATCCTCTGGAGGGTTAATATTCTATCCCTCAGTCCCTGCTATCCCTCCCCCAGGCTCCCTCTGGCCCCACCTCGGCCTCCACCCTCAGAATACCCGAGTATTTGCTGAGGGTCCTCGGACCAGCACAAACACTCAGGACCAGTCCTAGGAACTCAACAAATACTTGCATTTTATTTTTACTATTAGTTTCAGCCCTAGTTAGTACCCAACCTCAAACACTCACCCCAGAGGTTCTAAAGCAGTGGCCCCCTGTGCCATTGCCTCAGACTGCCATGAGCCCAGCCACTCACTATCAGAGGCCTTTTTGCTTTGGTTTAGCCACCCCTCTCTTCCTGTCTGTAGCGGCACACACCACACCTCCCAGCTTTTTGGATAGTTGCCAGCCAGCATATAAAGCCTGCTGGTAGCACCAGGACGCTGGGCAGATCATCTGATTCAACCTATTTCTTGCCTCATCTGTGTCTTGTCGTAACCCTGCCAGCTCTGCCCTTGTAACTGCTCTGCTCTGCAACCCTGCCCTCACTAGTTTAGACCCGTTCTCTGAGTCCCCCACTTCTCCCGCACAGCAAATCCGTAGACTATTCTAAGCAAAGTAAGGGGAATTAGAATGTTGTCAGTATCTTGCTTGGCACCTGAGGAAGTGAGATTAAAAGGAGGCTAAAATATTATATGAGGTTTCCTGCACTGTCACATCTGGTGAGGATACCCATTTGTTAAAAGGTTGGAAAAGCAAAGAACTTCATAAATAACCTATATGCTGGAGGTAGCCTTGGCCCAGAGGCCCACTTCGGGTATACAAAGAGAGGAAGAACCAGAAGAGGAGTCAGTTGCTGCCTGGAGATGGAAGGAGACACATCTCTGTTATCAGAGTTGAAGGAGATCATGGAAGGCCGACCTGAAGAACCTGACTCCTGGAAGTGAGTTGTGTGAAGTGAGTCTGCCAGAGGATTGCTGCCTGGCCAGGCTTGGCCTAGTTGTACGTAATAGAGACTTGTATATGGTGAAGAGGGAGTATATGGACTGTGTCTGTATAAATAAACTAATTTATGCTAATTTCCTGGAGACTGTATGGTTGGGATCCAATCCTGAGAATACTCTCTCACACAACACCGTACCCTGTTATAGTATCCATGAGTATACCTTTCACAGGAGACTGGTGGGCTGGATGGAGCCAGCTTGTCTGCTCCCCAAAGGTATGTGGGGGCCTACGCATAGACTTTATTTTTGTAACTTCCCCTAGCTCTGCAGCTGGGTATGACCTTGGGTTCAAGATAACATTTCCATCTGGTGATGGTCACAATTTTATTCAGAGCTGGTCTAATTTAACCCTTTACTTTACATATGCCAGGGCTCCTCTTGGTGCTTTGCTTCAGAGTTCCTTCTTCCTCTTGTTAGGCCTATAACTGTATATACCTATACCACTCTATAGAACAATTCTGGTCCTGTCAGTAAAACTGGATTGGTCCTGCAAGTCAAAACTGTAGCTCTATTGGTATTGTTGTCACCACATAACTCAAGACAGACAAGGCAGGCGTGTGTCTTTGCTATTGTCTCATCACACCCTTTCAAATCTCCTCCAACTTCTTCCAGTCATGACTGAACTGTCTTCAAGGCAATTAGATAATTTTCTCTAAACGTTCGGGAACCCCTGTTCCTACAACCCTCCTCCATACGTTTCAGTAATGGGAGTGGTACATACAGCACAAACATATCAACCTCTCCCTCTCTACTGGCTCTTTCCCTTCTGCCTTCAAACATGCCACAGTCTCTCCTATTCTCAAAAAGTCCACTCTTGACCCCTCTGACCCTTCTAGCTATCGTCCTGTCTCACTCCTTCCTTTTGCTTCCAAGCTGCTTGAACGTGTTGTCTACTCCCGCTGCCTTGACTTCCTATCCTCCAACTCCTCCCTTGACCCCCTCCAATCTGGCTTCCGCCCCCTTCATTCTACTGAAACTGCTCTCGCTAAGATCACCAACGATCTTCTGGTGGCTAAATCTAAACGTCTCTATTCCATTCTTGTCCTCCTTGATCTCTCTGCTGCCTTCGATACTGTTGACCACTCACTCTTGCTGGATTCCCTTCACTCCCTTGGCTTTTGTGGCTCTGTCCATAACTGGTTCTCCTCCTACCTCTCTGACCGCTCCTTTAATGTGTCTCTCTCCAACTCCGCCTCCTCCTCCTTCCCCCTCTCAGTTGGTGTTCCTCAAGGCTCTGTTCTTGGCCCTCTCCTCTTCTCGATCTATACCTCATCCTTAGGCAAACTCATTGCCTCCCATGGCTTCCAATACCACCTCTATGCTGATGACACTCAACTCTATCTCTCTACTCCCTCTCTCTCTCCCTCTGTTCAAGCTCGTCTCATCAACTGTCTCTCTGACATCTCTACCTGGATGTCTCAACGTCAACTCAAACTCAACATGGCTAAAACTGAACTCCTTATCTTCCCCCCTCATCCTTCCTCTCCTTCCTCACTGTCAATAACTATTGATGGAGTCACCATCCTGCCTGTCCCCCAAGCCCGTAGCCTAGGCTTCATCTTTGACTCAGCCCTTTCTTTTAAACCCTACATTGACTCTGTTGCTAAATCCTGTCGCTTCTCCCTCCATAACATTGCTAAGATTCGCCCTTTTCTCTCTGTCTCGTCTGCCAAAACTCTTGTTCATGCTCTGGTCATCTCTCGCCTCGATTACTGTAACCTCCTTCTCACTGGCCTTCCCCGGTCTCACCTTTCTCCCCTCATCTCTGTCCAAAACTCTGCTGCCAGGGTCATCTACCTCGCCAGTCGCTTCGACCATGTGCAGCCCCTCCTCTCTTCGCTTCACTGGCTTCCCCTTCCTGAACGAATCCTGCACAAGCTCCTAGTCTTCACCTATAAAGCTCTTCACAACCTTGCTCCCCCCTACCTCTCTGCACTTATCGCCCTCCATACTCCAGCCCGTGCACTTCGCTCCTCCTCTGTCCCTTCTCTCACCCTTCCACGCCTTCCCTGCTCCCCTAAGCGCCTTCGTCCCTTCTCACTTGCTGCCCCCCATGCCTGGAACTCCCTCCCTGTCCACATCCGCCTTGCCCCCTCCCTTCATACCTTCAAATCTCTCCTTAAAACTCACCTCTTTCGCTCTGCTCTGTCTGACTCTTTATCCTGCTGAGCCACTATTCCTATACCTACGATCGGTTTACCCTTATCCTTGCAACATGGACCTGCCTGCTGTCATTCTCATCGTAACCAAGCCAAGTACGTGCACTTGAGACCTCGCATCTTCATGAATGTTAGATCCCTTGTCTCTCCCTCTGTTCCCCTTCCTAAGTCTCTCCCCCAGCTCCTGTCTCTCAGATTGTAAGCCCTAGGGGCAGGGACCGTGTCTGTTTTATTACTTTGTAAAGTGCCAGGTACACTGCTGGCGCTATATAAATGTTTGTTAATAATAAATAATAATATATCTTATATTCTTATTTTAGCCAAGTTTAAAACTCCTTCTAGCATACCACTGCCTAAGCTGGATGGCTGTGGCTCTAAATCCGACTCAAACTAGTATCTTAGAACATTAAGAGACTTAGCACCCACATCAAACATAAGAAAACCTAGACTTTGCTGTAAAAGGCCAAGACTAACATGACAGTTTTATACAAAAATCACTAAACCATAAAGTGGAAAGGAATTGGCTCTATACTTCTGCAAGATCTCAAAATCTAGAGGATTCTCTGTGTCATTTCAGAATAACTAACCATAAGTGTTACTGACGTTATCTCAGATGTTCAGTGACGTTTGCTTGCACTCTGATCCACAGCAAATAAGGATGAAATGGTCTTGCCTAACATATATGGACCTCAACCTTTTCATTATTTTTTTGCAAAGCTACACAGAGATCCACATATCCTCATTATAATTGCAGGCAATTTCAATGAGGTCCTAGAGCTGATACTAGACCAACATTAGCCCATGGTCCAAAGGAGCCCCAAAATCCATTATGAAGTGATCTATGTAAAACGCGCATGCAGTTAACAATAGATAGATGATCACATATTTTACTCCTTTGTCTATGATGAATATTTACACAGTGAATTTTTCCTGATCTCGGGAAATCTAGTCCAATCCATATCCAACTTGTCAGCTGGCATGGTGGTAACCTCTAGCCACACATCCATAACCATAAGAGTAATCTACATGGGGACTTGGTTCCCCTTCTGCTCCCCCTGGATTTCTGAGACATTGTGGGGGCCAACAGAGCTTAAAGCAGCTCAGTCCATCTCCTTTCAACAACCAGGAAGAATACTCTTCTGCCCCTCACTTGAAAAACCCTGTGCTGGGTGAGTGCAAGCCTCTGTATCTTTGGCAAGCAAGGTCAGTCTGTCATTGGGTCAACAGTTATTGTGTTGCTAATTGCTCTCCTCCTGATTCACTTACTGGTCAATTGTTTCTGCCTCCTGCCACTGATTACTCTGTAACCACATTGCTAAATGGCTGAGGTGCTGTTGCTCTCTTGCTAGTGGGGCTTTTACTCCTTTGAGGCTTGTTGGCTAGTCCTCGTCCAGGAGATGGCTGGCTTGAACCTCACCTTTGCTTTTAAGCACTTTGGACTCCAGCTCCAACAGCCTTGCCTACCAAGCCCCTTTGCTTCTCCCTGCAGTTCAGGCAAGACCAAAGGGTGACCAGGACTGCCAGCAGGCTTAGGACAGGTGAGCCAGACTGATTTTTTTCCTTTCTGACCCTTTTCCAGTTCTGTTGTACCTACTGCAGTACTAGTCTAGGATTCAGGACCTGCACAGGGTCTGGGAGGTATTTGTTGCATGAGCGGTTATAGAGCAGTGTGTGTGTGTGTTTATGGAGTTATGGGGAGGGTGGTGTTTGTTTTCTGAGGCTTTATGAAGCTGGAGAGGTGTCTGTTCCATGGGGATGGGGTGTCTTTTGGGGAGCTGTGGGGGGAAATCTTTTCCGTTCCACTCTATAGGGATGAGAGGGGTATCTGTTGTGTGGGACTGGGGGTTGCTGGTTCTATGGATCTCGGAGTGTCGATGAGGGTGTCTTTATGGGGATGTGAGGGGAGAAGTCTGTTCTGTGGGGTCCATAAAGCCAAGGGGGTGTCAAGGAGCCCCACGTTCCTCACCAGGCCCCAGTTCCCTGGTGCTCAGGCAGGCCCACACCTGTCCTGCAGTCAGCCAGAGATCACATCGCTGGGCAAGCCCCTGGGAGGTAAGGCGGAGTGGGGAAATCTGCCCCTTTGGGGGTGCAGGCAAAGATTGGGAGATTCCCCCCTCCCCTGGAGGTGTCTACTTGGAGCAATGACCAGACCAACTTGGGAATCTGCTTAACACACAACTTTACTAACAGTGGGGATGGGTGTAGAGGCTAGATCAGGAACAGTACACAGACAGTATCAGCAAATACAGAGCAAAAAGGCAATAGTCTCACATTCTCTTTGGTGGTTCCACCTCCATGGCGCTCCCCAGCTGGCCCAGAAAGAGGGGTACAGCCCAACAGCAAAGTCAGCTCTCCCCAAGCTGCAACTCCAGCCCTCGGCAGCTCACAGCTTCCTTAATTCCAGCATCTCCTCCCCACACTCTCCCAAGCCCAGAGTATTTAAGCACCATCAACTCCACCCAGCTCAGGCATCTGGTCACCCCCTTAAGCATGCTCAGAGTACCCCCACCTGAACTCCAGGTCAGGCATGGAAATGCCATCGGGCCCACCTGCATGGTCACCATGTGCTTCTGTTTACAGTAAACAACTGGTTCCTCGGGCTGTTTTTCCAGCCACCCCCATGTTCTGTTCAGCATTCACCAAAGGGGTTTATGTTCTATGAGGCTGTATTTGGGCATTTGCAGTGGGCGTGTCCCCTGAAATGTAAAACTGAGACTCAGGGGGGGCTGGGTTACATGGTTCTCAATTTTACAATGTTGGGGTTGTGGGAAAAGGGGGCACAGGAAAAGGGAATGTCTAATGAGATGGGCTTCTTCGGAACTCCAAAACCTATGCAATCTTACTCGAGCTGAGACACTAATGGGGATGGATGGAAAATAAATGCTGTTGGGATTGTGGTCAAGTTGGGCATCTGAGGTAGGATTGCCATGAGAGTGTGAGTAGGGAGAGTTGGGACCAATGGGGAGTTCCCTGTGGGATCATCATTCATTTGTAAGATCCTTCAAGAAGAAACTTGGAACGTTGAGTCCGCGGAACGCACTCCGCCCAAAAGTACAACACAAGGGTTGCAGTCTCACCCTGAGACTCAACAGAGAGAATGACCATTACTATGTTTATTGGAATTGAGTTAGAACACAAAATGTGTAGAACACAAAGCAGCCTGTCACGGAAGAAAAGAATGATTTCAAAAGAGAATGGTCACACTTGAGCTTCGAGTGAGCAAATGGAGGCAAAAATTGCCTCCTTGGAAAAGGTGGTAATTCAGCTTCATGGACCCCAGGATAAAATTGTTGAAATGGGGCTAGGGCTTCAGGACATTAGCTGTTGGAATAAAAGAGGAGTGAGTGAAAACCAAGGACACTGAAGCCTAGGTGGAGGCAAGGTGGGGCCAAGTGCACACCATAACCCAAGTGGCAAGGGAACCCCAGTCTGGAGAGGTAGGGGACTCGCACAAGGGGAGCTATGCCTGAATGGGGAACTAGAGTTCACAGGCGGGGAGAACCCAAAGATAGCCTCTGCTAGGCTAAAAGGCACACCATCCCCTGTTGGAGATACAGATGCAGTGGGAAAACAACCGATCCTGAGCAAGGCAATGGTGCCCCCAGTTGGTTGCTCCTGGTGCAATGAGGATTGGCTAGCTTTTGAAAAGGGTTATGAGGCTATGCCTATGGGGTGCACCATTTGTGACTGGAGGGTGGAACTGACTCCATACTTGTCACAAGTCTTGACCACCACAGCCCAATCCCTAGGGAGGGAGAGTAGGAAGAAAAGAAACCTAGATGCCGTGATGCGGGTTAGGAATGGACTTGTTTGGGCATTTGCTTTTGGTCTTTTGTATTTGGTTTCCTTTGTATATATGAGGAACTAGAGTAGCTTAACTGACGTTTGAGAGCTCTAGGAATACTGTTGAATGATGCCGTACTGAATCTTGGTGGTGACAGTTAGGTGACACAGGGTCTCAGGGCTGGGGATCGGAGTGTTGAGTGGACCTGATCCCGACCTCAGTTCAAGGTCGACGGGTCAGGGTCTCATTACACTTGCTCTTTCGCCTTGGTGAGCATCTTTGCCTGGGCAAAAAGGGGCTTTGGGAGTTAAGAGTCGTCTGGGAAATGAATTGGGGGTTGGAGTCTCCTGAATGATACTGGGGTTAAAGTCCTGTAAGATTAAACAGAGTGTTGCTTTTTAAGCATGTTGTGGTCACGGGTATGAAGAGGACCCACAAAATGGGGTCCTCCAGTGATCCAACAGTGAGCAGTTTTGTGGATGTTGTATGAGGTTTTGTCATTGTGATGAGATTTGGTTGGTTAGGGGTTCCTTGTACCAGGTTCCTGGTGAGGTTTTGGTAATGTGTGGGCTTGCTACCCTTTGGCCTGTGAACCCTGGGTGGGACACTCTGCTAGAAAGGTGTTAGCTGGGACCACTTTTAGTAGCACCCTCTCCTCGAGCAGGGAGAAGTGTATCTGGGGCAGGCTGCCTGTATGAGCCTGGCTCCTTGAGATAGATACCACCTGGAGTACAGGCTACTGTGCGAGCTGCTGAAGGCTTAACGCCTAATGGGAGGAATGAAATCAGCTGGTTTTGGGGCATGGCCAGGAGCTCAGAAGAGAGCTGGCTCCCAGGGCAAAAAGGCAGCATCTGGGAAGCTTTGCCTGAGAGGGGCTGAGCCAGCATATGCAGCCCTTGGAACGAGAAGAACCCTGTGATACCTGGCTAGGAGGGACTGGGCCTGGCCAGTGACCCTAATGAGAAGGTATCTTGGTATTGTATATATTTGAGTTATGGGGTAAGGACATGTGTATAGACTGGGATGAGATTGAGGAGCTATACCATAAATGAAGAGCACGCTCAGTGAAGTTCCTGTGTGGGCTGCCTTACTAAGGGGTTGATCCTGCCGGTACTTAATCCCCTGGGGGCACCCTGCTACAATGACAATGAAGAAATCTGGCTCCTTCCTAGAATTACTTGACTAAGTAACGTTCAGGAGCTCAGTGGGCAAAACTAGCCCTCCCTTTTGCCCACTTCTTACTCTTGTCCTGTCAGAGTTGTTCTCCCAGAAGTATTAAAGTATTGTTTTGTTTGACTTATCTAAAATCAAAGGCAGCAAGAATGATTTTTGTGTGTGTATATTATTATTATTATTATTATTAATAATTTATTTTATTATTATAAGCATTTATATAGCACCAGCGATGTACCTGGCGCTTTACAAAAAATAAGATAGACATGGTCCCTGCCCGAGAGCTTACAATCTAAAGACAGGGGGAGGGGAGACAGGGAAGGCGGTAGGCGGAACAGAGGGAGAGACAAGGGATGCAACATTCATGAGGACGAGAGAACTCAGGTACACTTTCTTGGCTTGGTTACAGTAAATTGGTAGTTTACAGATAACAGGTGGGGGAGAATTCTGGGTAGGGATGATTAGCCCCCAGTGCTGTCTCACACTCAGTCACTGTCTCCCTCTCCCAGCCCGGCTGGGGCTGCAAGCCGTGCACAGCAGCACACTGACAGGACGGGACCTTTAAAAAGGTCCTGTCAGTGCAAGGAAAGCCGACGTGCTCCCCGGGCTGCCGCGCATGCATGCGATACACTCCTTAAGTTTGAACTTGAGGAGTGTATCGTGTGCATGTGCAGCAGCCCAGGGAGCACGTCGGCACTCTGCAGGGCAGAGCAGTGTTCCCCGGGCCGCGCATGCGCACGGCAGCGGCAGGGGACAGATCAAGTTTGCCCACAGCTGCCTGTAGCACGCAGGCGCAGCTGTGGGTTCTTGTAGGTTGGCACCAGTGCCGACCTACTAACTTGCATTCATTGGGGGGGGCGTGGCCAGCCTGGGCAATGGGTTCCAATGGAACCCATTGCCCAGGCCATTGCAACTCAGGAGGGGCGACTTGCACGTCGCCTCACTCAAGCTCCTGCCTTGCTGCGGCTGCGCAAGGCGGGAAATTTGTGGGTGGGTGGGCGGGGTCTTT
>QEPC01001413.1:526267-539758 GCA_003113815.1 Sphenodon punctatus
TTGTTAGTAAGAAAAAAAGTTGTACAAGTTGTAGGGAATTGATGAAAAAGTTCTGAAGTCTGTTAAATATGTAATCCGAATGGGAGAGGCTGCCAGATTCGGATCTCAGCACAAGTGGTGCAAATCTGACACGCACGCACTGAAATGAATGGAGTCACTTCAGATTGTACATGCATTTGACTAAGATCAAAACTTAGTCTGCGATTTCATAATGTTCCTGTGAGAATAAAGTTGGTTGGTTCAAGATCACATGGAATGTGGGTTTCCTTCAATTGATGAAGTGGAGTGTTTGTTTTGCTGCTGTCTTTGGGGGGGTCTCTGGATGCCTTTGAAGCTGGGTAAACTTGTGGTGGGAATGGTTTGAGTCTTAGGCCTTTGAACCTGGGCAGACTTGTGGTGTGAATGGCTTGAGTCTGCAGCTTTCCTGGCACTGACATTTTGACCAGTAAATATAACCTGCTTAAATTAAGGTGCCCCATTGTAGGTTTGTTTTTGGTCTAAGTGTGGTTTTTATATATCTGTGCATAGGGCCCAGGGAATAAAGTTTGGGGTTTTGTTTGGTCCTGGATCCCTGGGTTTTGGCTGGCCGGTCCTTGGTTCTCTTTCCCACTGAAGTCAATGGGAAAATTTACCCTTGACCTCAATGGGGAAAAAGTACCAAGAACCAATACCGAGACACTTGCCAATATTTAGGGATCTAATACCATTATAAAACCGACACCGAAATCAGGCCCTGTGTCCCACTTCTAGTATCCAGTGTTTCAGGTCAGTTCAGTTCTATAAATTCTTTCTTTCTTTCTTTCTTTCCCTTTTAAGATTGTATTGATCTTTTACTTTTCCAATACAATCAGCAAAATAAGAAAACAAAAGAGGGACAGATGGCATTAACCTAAAATTACTGTCTACGTCATATTGGTATAATACAACAATAATTCTTAGTGCCTTTGATGTTAGATTTTGCTGCCTTTGATGTTACGTTTTGGTTTAGTGTCTGTCTATGTACCACCCCTACTGCCACCTTCCACTTAAATTTTGGAGGCATTTGGATGCAGGGCTGACTTTAGGAGTTTGGATCATATGTTATATTATGAATTAATGTAACAACATAAACACAATTAACTTGGCAAAGTTAATTATTAACTTGCCAAAGAAAATAACTCATTCTTATTCTTGGGAATGAAGAAGTCTTTTCCCAGGAAAATTCTGAAGAATATTTTGGAATTAAGCCTGTTCGCCTCAGGCTTCCACTTACTAAGTTTCACAAAACGTTAACAGAATATTTTTCTTTCCAATGTAAATGCACTTTTGAAAGTAAGGCAGGTGATTCAGATTGAGAGCTCCATGTGAGACCAATTTTCATATACCAGAAAGCCACAGCATTTATTTGGGGGGAGTGGGTCAGATCTCATATAAACTGTGGAAAAGAATCTGAGGGGGAAAAAATTTCCAGGTTCAATCTTCTCTGGTACATTCAGATATGGTGCAATATTAAGCAGAACATTTCATGAATGTAAGATTTGCCATTTGCGAATCTCTTGCAACACAGCAGTTCCAGACCAAACAAAATTAAATAGGAAGTTCAAAAGTACTTTAAATTAATTTTGAAATAGATGAGACCCTTCTCCAGCAATCCCCCTCCCCCAAGACTTCTTCATTCAAGAGAGGGAGGAGAGAATTCGGAGGCAGTGAGTGCAAGGAGTGAGTCTCTGTAGCAGACCTTGCTCGGTGACCTATTTCCTCTCTAAGGAGTTCCTTGCTGGCCTCATAGTGTCTGCGAAGTCTCATCCAGCGGAGCTTTTCCAGGTGGTGAGGCAGCTGCTTGGTCTGGCCTCCCTCCACCAGGAACTGGAATTTTCCAGTGCCTGTTGTGACATGTTTGTGGATTAGTTTGCAGATAAAATTGCTCGTATTCATCACGACTTCGACGCCACACTTATTACATTAGGAGAACCTGAGGTTATGGAAGCCCTGTCTTGTCCGATTTTTATGGGATCAGTTTCAGTGGGTGTTGCCTGCCGATGTGGAGGATGTTCTTGGGGCGGTTAGAGCCACCTCTTGTGAACTGGACCCATGCCCGTCCTGCCTGGTTAAGGCCAGCCGGGAGTTGCTGGGGCTGTTGCTGGCAGGGGTGGTCAATGCCACCCTTCTGGGGAGCAGAGTGCCAAACTGCCTTAAAGAGGTGGTGGTATGGCCTCTGCTCAAAAAACCATCGCTTGACGTTGACTCCCTCACCAGCTATTGGCTTGTCTCTAACCTTCCCTTTTAGGAAAGGTTATTGAATGGGTTGTGGCTCAGCAGCTACAGGAGCATCTGGACTGTATCAGTTTTCTAGATCTCTCACAGTCCAGCTTCTGCCCAGGTTATGGCACTGAGACTGTGCTTGTGGCTTTGGTCAACAACCTTTGCTGTGAACTGGATCAGGGTCATTTGACCCTGCTGATTCTGTTAGATCTGTCAGCTGCGTTTGATACCATTGACCATGAGATGTTGGTGACTCGCTTGCGGGACCATGCCAGAGGGACAGGATTGTTCTCTAATGGTTCCGCTCTTTTCTGGCCAGAAGGACTCAGCGAGTGGTGCTCAGGGATTATATTTCATCGCCCCGGGACCTCTCATGTGGAGTCCCTCAAGGTTCCATCTTGTCCCCTCTCTTGTTCAACGTGTATATGCAGCTGTTTGGTGAGGTCATAAGGAGGTTTGAGGTGTGGTGTCATCCATATACTGTTGACACTCAACTTTACCTCTTGTTTTCATCAGACCCAGACCTGGGAGTCTCGGTGTTTAGCTGCTGTGGGGGACTGGATGAGGACCAACCAATTGAATCCTGTGGGGGACTGGATGAGGATCAACTGACTGAATTGAATCCTGACAAGATGGAGGTGATGTTAGGGGGGAAGGTGGCAAGGTTGGCATCCCCCATCATAGATGGGGTTCGCTCTCTGCTAACTCCCCAGGTTCGTAGTCTGGGAGTACTCCTGGATTCCCAGCTCTGCCTGGATGTCCAGGTGGGGACTCTGGCAAGGAGTGCATTTTGCCAATTACATCTGGTGTGGCGGCTTTGGCCGTATGTCTCAGACTCCAAGCTGGTCACTATTAACCATGCTTTCGTCACCTCTAGATTGGACTACTGTAACACACTCAGCGTGGAGCTACCCATGGTAATGGTTTGGAGACTGCAGCTCATGCGGAATGCGGCAGCCCATCTCCTTATGGGGTTGGGCCACCGGGAGCATATTACACCGGTGCTCTGTTCTCTGCACTGGCTGCCTATAGTCTTCCGTGCCTGATTCAAGGTGTTCATACTTACCTATAAAGCCCTACATTGCAGCAGAAAGCTAGTTTAAAAGCTTATGCTGTAGTGGTGCGGGCAGCAAAGAAAGAGTTCTTTGCTGCCCTCCTAGCATCTGCAAAGTCATATCCAGAGGAGCTTTTCCGGGTGGTGCAGCGGCTGGTCAGTCCAGCCTCTTCCCCCGCCTGAACTGAAATCTTCCAGTGCCCGCTGTGACATATTTGTTGGCTTTTTTGTGGATAAAATCACTCGGATTCACTGTGACTTCCATGCTGCATTTTGCTGCATTTATAACAGTGGGAGAACCTGAGGTAGTGGAGGGCCCGCCTTGTCTGATTTCATGGGATCAATTTCAGTGGGTGTTGTCTGCTGATGCTGTCGATGTCCTTGGGGCTGTAAGGGCCACCTGTTGTGAATTAGATCCGTGCCTGTCCTGGCTGGTTAAAGCCTGCCGGGAGACATTAGGATCGTTGCTGGCCGGGGTTGTGAATGCCTCTCTTAGGGAGGGCAGGATGCCAAGCCGCCTCAAAAAGATGGTGGTATGGCCCCTGCTCAAGAAACCATCTCTTGACATTGACACCCCAGCCAGCTATCGGCCAGTCTCTAACCTTCCCTTTTTGGGAAGGTTATTGAACGGGTGGTGGCTAGGCAGCTTCAGGAGCATCTGGATCGGGTCAGTTTTCTTGATCCCTCGCAGTCTGGTTTTCGTCCTGGGATTGGCACTGAGACTGCACTTATTAGTTGACGACCTGTGCCATGAATTAGATCAGGGAAGATCTTTTATTAGATCTGTCGGCTGCATTTGATATCGTTGACCAGGAGATGTTGGTGGCTCGGCTGCAGGGCCGTGGTGGGCAAAATTGTTCTTGAATGGGTCCGCTCGCTTCTAGCCAGGAGAACTCAGCGTGTGGTTCTCGGGGAATGTACTTCATCTCCTCGGGACCTCACGTGTGGTGTCCCACAGGGTTCTATTCTGTTCCCCCTCCTGTTCAACGTGTATATGCAGCCTTTGTGTGAGGTCGTGAGAGGGTTCGGCGTGCATTGTCATCGGTATGCCGATGACACAGTTCTACCTCTCTTTTTCTGCAGACCTAGACCTGGCAGTCTTGGTGCTTACGGTATCTGGCGGCTGTGGGGGACTGGATGAGGGGGAGTCGTCTGAAGTTGAATCCCGACAAGATGGAGGTGATGTTGGTGCGCAGGGCCGGGATGGTGGTGGCTCCCGTCATTGACGGGGTTTGCCCCCCTTTGGTCACACAGGTCCGTAATCTGGGGGTGCTCCTCGACACAGAGCTCCACCTGGATCTCCAGGTGGAGGCTGTGGCAAGTGGAGCATTTCACCAGTTACATCTGGTATGATGGCTGTGGCCATACGTTTCAGATTTGGATCTGGCCACCATCATCCATGCCTTTATTACCTCTTGATTCAACTATGTAACGCACTCTACGTGGGGCTGCCCTTGGGCATGGTCCAGAGATTGTAGCTGGTGCAGAATGCAGCGGCTTGTCTCGTAATGGGGACGGGTCATCACGAGCACATTACACCAGTGCTCTGTTCTCTGCACTGGCTGCCTATTATCTTCCGGGCCCAATTCAAGGTGTTGGTAATGACCTACAAAGCCCTAAATGGCCTGGGCCCGGCTTACCTGCGGGACTGCCTCAGGCCCGGCTTACCTGCGGGACTGCCTCAGGCCCCGGATCGTATTGCGGCCCCTGTGGTTGGCCGGGGACACCCGACTTGAAGTCCCCCAGGTTTCCCGGGTGGCGACGATGTGGAGGGTGTTCTCGGTGGCCGCTCCTAAGCTGTGGAATTCTCTCCCGACGGAGGCCCGCTTGGCCCCAGACCTCTCCTCCTTCCAAAGACAGTGTAAGACCTGGCTGTTCCACCGGGCCTTTGGAGAGGGAGACACATAGGGTGGGTTGGGGAGGGGGGATCTACCCTTTTTGTATACTTTTAGCATTTTAATGAATTTATTGTTATTATTATTGTATATTTTGTAAGCTGCCCTGAGCTGCTCTGTGAGTGGGAGGGTGCAGAGTAAAAGACTAGTGAAATAAATAAATAAATAAATGGCTTGGGACCTACCTATCTGCAGGACCGCCTCAGTCCCCAGACTTTGCGGTCGACCAGGTGCACCTTTCCTAAGGTCACCCTGGGTATTCTGGGGGGACAACGGTGAAGAGGGTGTTCTCAGTGGCTGCACTGAGGCTATGGAGCTCCCTCCCGGCAGAGACCTGATTGGCTCCAAACCTCCCCTCTTTTTGATGAAAATGCAAGACCTGGCTGTTCCACCACGTGTTTGGGGGGGGGGGGGGGAGAGTGTGTTAGGATGGGTGTTTGGAGTGTGTTTTGGACAACCTCCATGTTTTACAGAATTTTTATATAGTTTTATTGTTCTCTTTTATTTTTACATATTGTAAGCTGCTCCAAGTTGCTGTGGCAGGAGGAGCAGGGGTATTAAATTTATTAAATAATAAATAAATAATCAATCATGGGTGAAAGAAAGGAAGGAGTAGGGCAAAGCTGCTGCAGAGTCCTGTCTCCCACTTGCGCTTCCTACTTCCTGTAGTAAACAATATTTGGAGAGGTGGAGGGAGTGTGTGCTGGAAGAGAGGCGCAGCTACGGGGATGGATCCTCTTTTTTTAAAATCTGTGTTGCACCCCTGAATGAGCCCAGACACACCATCCCTCACCTGGCACATTCCCAGTTATTTAATCTGCTTCTCAATGTAACTAGATCTATTAATCTCATTACTTTTACTTCTAAATTTGATCAAGCCTATGTGTTGCATGAGAATGAAACAAGTATTGCACTCAAAGCATTAAAACTGGAATATCATGGGATACATGTAGGTTGCATATTTAATACCAAATCCCATTTGCTATAGTCATCTTATGCATAATCTTTAGCTCACCCTTCAGGCATATTTTTAAAATAAAGTTTTGTGAAGAAATGCTTGCACAATTATTTATAAAAATTGAAATATGATCTAACTTCTCACTGAGCCACTGAATCGATCAGGACATTGTCTACAAGGCTTTTCATCTCTAGTTTATGACTTCAAATCCTAAATAAGGAAGAATAAATTCAAATAGGTTTCCACTGGATTAATAGTCAGTGGCTTACATGAAATGGACTATGGGTCTCTTTCAAGGCACTCGCAATCACAAAATTCTCATACCCACCACTGCATATGGCATTTTGGGCCGTTTAAACATGGCACCGCTGGGTGGGGGGATGGGTGTGTGCTGGTGTCGGGTGGACGCGGGTGTGCTCCCTTTCCCACGGGTGCACACCCATCTCCACCCACGGAGCCTCCTCGGTTTCTCGGTTGGCTCCGTGGGTGGGTGATGGGTGAAGATGGGTGTGTGCCAGGAGCGCACACCCACCGCTTGTGGTGTTTCTACGGGAGAACACCCATCCCTCCCTCCGCCCCCCCCCCCCCACTGCATGCCCGCACACCCAGTAGGAGGCGGGGATGTCTGTGAAAAAACTGCCTTGATCTGTGGATTCCAGTGCTAATATGACTCGCATCTGGCAACATTAACAGAGAAGCAAATATGTGAATAGACAGAGGGACTGGCCTGTCCTGTCCTGTCACTTCTAGTGATGTTCTCTGAGACATGGGGGTGATTAATTGGAGGGGCAATGTTGACACAGACAGTGCTGTTGAATGCAAGTCTAATAACCAGGAATACACAGACTGTACACTGACTACATAAACCAAACATAAAGTGGGTCGTTTCCTAGAAGGGCTCTGTAATTCATGATTAATTATTTAGCAATATTAAATGAATTATTGAAATCTCTAAGTATCCACTCTTCAGGCCATCAGTGAAAGGAGTATCAAATCTTTTCAATCGCATGCAATTAGGCTCTAAATGTTAATTGTTTGCTATGTACAGACGGTGGGAAGTTGACTTATATAAACACAAACCTTCCTTTTATCTCTATTTAAGTAATTACCTTAATTTTACATTTTTAAAGAACACAACAATGTTGAATCTTCCCTTGGTGACTAAAGATAAATGTTTGACACACAGCAAGCTTTATGCCACTCTTGCCACACTCTCTAGGTTCTATTTCTCAACTTGTTTCCGGAAAACTTGCATCAGACTGCTGACTCACTTATCTACCAGCCCTCCACTATGCAGGCTGCCACACCAAAGCTTCTTTTCATGCCACTCATTGACGAACACAATCACAGCTTACTGGTAAAGCAATTCACTTTCATATTAGCTCATTTCCAACCCTCCTGAGCAGAGAGACAATTAGATTTGGGGAAATCTGCCAAACGAAATGACAGGTGAAAGGGACTATATTATAAACACTAAAGACTCATAAGCTCTAGGTACATGGTCACTTTCTCCACACTGCCAGCAGCAGCAGCTGAGCGCACAATATGAAGAAACTTGCATTGCACAGATACCACAGAAAATGATTTTGCCTGCAGAATTTTTATTTATTTATTTATTTATTTATTTATTTATTTTAAATGTGAAGATATGTATCAAGGAAAGAACCAGCTTGGAACTCAGACTCTATAATGTGTAGGGCTGGCAGATCATTGGTGCATTTTTGCTGTTTGTCAATGGAGTATGCAGTAGGTGGTACAGAAAACACTTGTGACAAATATAGAACATCACAGTGAATATTTCAGAGCAGAACCATATTTTAAGATATCAAGGCAGAACCATAGCCCTGATGATTATAACTCTGAAAGAAAATAGTTTGTTGGATTGAAAGTTTTCATGCTTTGTCTCTCCTCAAATGTGAACAAATCTGCAAATTTGCTCAAGATCCCTAATGTAGTTCCCTTATAGGTTATTGAAGGAAATATAGGTCCTTTTTACATGGACGGAGGGGGATGGGTGTTTAGCCACAGTAGGTGGTGGTGTGTGTGTGTCCATTTTTACACGGACACACACACACCTTCACCCATGGAGCCTCCTCCAGTTTTCTGGAGGGCTCCGTGGGTGGAGGGGTGTGTGTGTGTGTATGGGGGTGGAGGTGAGTGTTGCACGGGAGCACCCATGCACCCCCACCCATCCCGTTCAGTGTACTGTTCACACAGGTGAACACCCACCCCCACTGCCGGCCGTATACACGGATGCCCCTCGCCCCCCGCACACCCACCCAAACACCAAGCCAGGGGGGTGGGCATCCGTGTAAACCGGCCATGCTTTTTCTACTGGGGTCAGGGCAAAGGGGAGTTATTCACATGTTAAATTAGGTTATAACAATAATGGGGTGACATTTGAAACTTGGCTTTCTAAAGTTTTGTTGAGATGTTGGTCTCATGTATGAGAGAGACAAGACTACAACACTTTGGCTGCAATCCTAGCACCACTGTCTCTGGAGTAGTTCCAGAGAAGTCAATGGGGCTACTCCAGAGAAGGTGAGTTAGGATTACAACCAAAATAGATATAATTTTTTTTTTATTGGACCACCTTCTGTTGGTGAGAGTGTATTACTAACATCCTAGTCAAATGCTAATCAAACCCATCATATACTAATCAAACATAGTCTGTTTTCATTTAGCTCAGTTTTTGCTCTGACATTCTTTATTAGTGCCTCAAGAAGAACTCTGTGTAGTTTGAAAGCTTGCATACTTCTCACCAACTTAGTCTGATAAAAGGCATCATCTTTACTTTGAAACTTGGCTTTGATGTACTCTTTAAGCACTGCAGTCTGTGTGTCCCCAGGTTTAGGGACAAAACTGCAAGTAGTAATATTATAAGCACTGAAAAGCCACTTCTATGTTTATTCACTGGGCATCTATTTAATGAAGTCATCACTGCACATTCTTTCAACCCAGCCTGACAGGCACAGGCACTGCTGCTGAAACAAACAATCTGTAGGAGGGAGGTTGCAGTTGTCACAGTAAGACATACACAGCCAGATATTCAGTAAAATCAGATAGCGGAGCCTGCAATTTGGACAGATTTCTATAATTGTTTGTACATTCTTTTTACTTTTAATTCTTCTTAAAATGTTTTAATATCCTTTCCTGTTACATTATAGGTATCATGAGATTGCCTGAAAGAAAAAGAAAGAGAAAGCAAGGGATGGGATCATAAACGAAAATGGCAGACTGGACATGGGGAAAGACAGCCTACACTGAAAAACTTCCAACAGACCCACAGATGTAGATGGGCTGCATGGGGTAAGATAAAAAAACATTTGAATGCTGGTGAAGGACAATAATTCTGCAGATTGCAAATGAGAGATAGTTTGGTAGAGGGGTAAGGAATAAGCTTCTATAGGCCCCCATTGAATCTGTACTCATACATAAACACTAGAGCTGGTCATAATGCCAGGTTTTCCCCTCAAAATATCTTTGAATAATATGATTTTTTTAAAAATATATATTTTTAGAGCGCTCCCCCTGCCCACCCGCTCTGAAATGTTCAGTTTAGTCAACAAAATAGAAACTGCAAAGATCCTTGTTCCTCCCCCCACAAAACAAGGATCTTTGCAGTTTCTATTTTGTTGACTAAACTGAACATTTCAGAGCGGGTGGGCAGGGGGAGCGCTCTAAAAATATATATTTTTAAAAAAATAATAATCATATTATTCAGATATTTTGAGGGGAAAACCTCAAAACCACACACATATATAGTAAACAAAACATCAAAAACAAGCAATTTATTTTAATTGCCCTATTAATTAATTATTATTAATAATATTTTATATAATTATATATTACATTAGAATATTTTCTATAATATATTCTATGTTTTATGATATAAACATAATATAAGTTGCTTGTTTTTGATATTTTGTTTACTACATGCTTTGTTTTGTGTGTGTGTGTGTGTGTGTGTGTTTAACTGAAGAACTGACCACACTAGGTCAAGTTAAACAAGACTTAGGGAACAGGGAGTTAAAGGGAGGGAATTTAGGAGTGGTGGGGCCCCCTAAGGATAATCAGGTAATGCCAGGCCTAGGAGACAGGGAAGCTGTGCCTATGGAGGTCCAAGAGTCTGGACAACAGGGGGCCGTTCGTCATAAGGAGGGGGGCCCAAACAGACAAAGGGAAAGCCAGGGTGAGAAAGTAGCGCCCCAGAAAGAATCTCCTGACATCTGTCAAAAGGAGGGGGGCCAAATTAGACAAAGGGAAGGTCAGGGTGAGAAAGTAGTGCCCTGGAAAGAATCCCATGATACCTGTCAAAAGGAGGGGGGCCAAATTAGACAAAGGGAAGGTCAGGGTGAGAAAGTAGTGCCCTGGAAAGAATCCCATGATACCTGTCAAAAGGAGGGGGGCCAAATTAGACAAAGGGAAGGTCAGGGTGAGAAAGTAGTGCCCTGGAAAGAATCCCATGATACCTGTCAAAAGGAGGGGGGCCAAATTAGACAAAGGGAAGGTCAGGGTGAGAAAGTAGTGCCCTGGAAAGAATCCCATGATACCTGTCAAAAGGAGGGGGGCCAAATTAGACAAAGGGAAGGTCAGGGTGAGAAAGTAGTGCCCTGGAAAGAATCCCATGATACCTGTCAAAAGGAGGGGGGCCAAATTAGACAAAGGGAAGGTCAGGGTGAGAAAGTAGTGCCCCGGAAAGAATCCCATGATACCTGTCAAAAGGAGGGGGGCCAAATTAGACAAAGGGAAGGTCAGGGTGAGAAAGTAGTGCCCCGGGAAGAATTTTTTGATATTAACCTGGACACGATTTGTGTTGGTCTTGACAAATTCTGTTCCAGGTTAGAGCTTGCTAAAAGAACATTGAGGAGGAGTGAGCGTGGGGGTAGGCATTGCAGGAGGCAAGCCTCAAGTGAGACTAGGATATCAGTTTATTCCCAGTCCTTGGTGGAGCCGGATTATCCTACAGCTACATCTACACCCCGGGTGGAGAAACGTTCTGTAAATGTTACAATTAGAAGCAGCCAAAGAAGCTCAGTTGTTCATGAGGGGAAAAGTGGGGAGGAAAAAAGGATCTTGGTTCCAAATTGTGCCTTGGTTGGGCGAGAGGCAGGAACTGAGTTATCTGCCCCGGTAGTGGTCGAGAAAGAGGTAAGCAGTTTCCGACGACAGGATGAGGAGGGTTATCTGCTTCCAGGCGTTTTTTCTTTTAAAGATAGGAAGAAGGAGCGGGAAAGAGAGAGAAGAAATTTGGCACAGCCCCCTTTTACTAAGAATTCTTTATGACAAAGTGTGGCGTGCCCCCTGAAATAAGATTTATGTCCTGGAATATTGCGGGTTTAATAACCAAAATGAGGGACATTGACTTCATAGAGGTCATAGAAAAGAACCACTTCGTGATGTTACAAGAGACCTGGGTACTTAATGATCTTTGTATACCAGGTTTTAGGATTTATAATATTTTTGCTGAACCCTCTAAGGTGGGAGGTAGGCCGCATGGAGGGGTTGCAGTTCTTATCCCTGAAGCTTGTGGAGCTCCTTTGAAGTTGATGGATTCTATAAGGCCTTTTTTTGGGTTATGGCATTGTAGATTAAACGGGAATTATGAGTTGCTTTTGGCGAATGCATATGTCCCTCCAGCTGCATCACAATACTATACCGATGAGATATGGGATAAGATCATTGAAGCCTTACAGAAAGTGAGGGCCATATATAATAGAGCGCACATTCTATTGGGAGGGGACTTAAACGTTAGATTGGGGAACAAATCTGGGCCCCTTAAGAGATGCGATTTGGATCTCTCATTGTCGGTGCCTTTCAATGATGTGCGTTGTTTTGAAAATTTGTCCCAGAGCCAAGAAGTTATTGGAATTGTTGAATGCATTGGATTTGGTTGTGTTAAACGGCCGGGTGGGTGGGGACTTGCTGGGTCAATTTACATACAGCTCAGTGGGGGGGAATAGTGTTATTGATTATATGATAATTTCTACTGGTTTAATAAAGTGTGTCGTGGATTTCCGGATTGAACCAGCAATCCTTACAAATCATTTTCCACTAGTATTAACCTTGGTAGTAGGATCAATGAAGGGAACCTGGGCTCTTCCAATGGATGGCACCCCTATTCTGCAATCCCCCTGTTTAAGGAAAATAAAATGGTCAGATCGAGTAGCCCTCCAATGTGAGCTGATCTGGTCCCAGGAGTATGTCCAAACCCTGGCTAAAATGATTAAGGGAAATAAAGGGGACGTGTTATGGGCTTTTGAGGAGATTATAAGATCATTCCAGCCAGCATTGACGACTACGAAATCTAATAAGACCCAGGAGTCCCGTAACCCTAGTTGGTTCGACAAGGACTGTAGCAGGGCACGTTGGGCAGTAAGGAGAGCCTCCAGGAGTTTTCTTGCCCACCCATTGGAGGTAAATAAAATGGCCTTTTGGGAAGCTAGGGCCCAATATAGGAAGATGCTGGCCCAAAAGAATAGAGAATATTGGTTTGCCCAATGGAAACTCATGGAGGAGGTGGTGAGAAAGAGGGACTGGAAAAGTTTCTGGAGGCTAGCCCGGAACATTGGTGTAGGGGAAGATAGGGGGAATGCAGCATTGGTTAGGGCTGAGGACTGGGAACTGCATTTTTCGTCCGTTTTCCAGCACTCAGCAGCTATTTATGATTTGGATATGCAGCCAATTGATTTGCTCCCTGGTTGGCCCCCAGTATCTCCTGAATCTGTGAGAGATTTAATTTTGACCTTAAACTCAGGAAAGGCACCAGGCGTGGATTTTGTCCCGGTAGAACTAATGAAGGCCCAGTTAGACTGGTGGGCTGAGACACTGGCAGGAGTCTTCACTGTCATAAACAACACAGGGAGTATACCTAAGAACTGGCTGGCAAGTATTGTAATTCCAATCTATAAAAAGGGGGATCCTAAGTCGCCGGGGAATTATCGACCAATTAGTTTATTGTCGGTAATTGGTAAACTGTACGCCAGGTATCTTTTGGTATTGTTACAGGACTGGATGGATTATGTTTCCTGCCTATAACCTGAGCAGGCGGGTTTTAGGAGGAACAATTCAACCGTGTCTCAGATTCACGTTCTGACGACTATAATAACAAAATATGCAGGTAGGAAGTGCCCAGGTCAGAGTAAAAGGGCAAATTTATTTCTATGTTTTATTGACCTACGAGCCGCATTCGACTCCATTAACAGGGAACGGCTGTGGCATAAGTTAAGGGTATCCACGATTGATGCGCGCCTCTTATACCTGATGATTAAGCTGCATACGAACAACTCGCTGCAGGTTAGAGTGGCGACATCATTGCCACTGTCATCAGAAATTCAAGTGAG
>QEPC01001413.1:540314-554563 GCA_003113815.1 Sphenodon punctatus
TGGCTCAGGGGTATTTTGGGGGGACCTGAATCGGGTTTAATAAGCCTGGCCCAGGAGGAAAATCAGGTATGGCAAGTAGGGTTAGAGAAAGAAGTCCATAAGTTAGGTTTTTCTAGAGAATTCTTTCTTTTATTTGATTTTCCAAAGTCTCGATTCATATTAAAGAAGCCTATCCTCGACCAAGATGCCCAGGGGTTGCAGGCGGACCTAAGAATGCAAAGGGTTGCCCCGGATTATCATCTTATCCAGATGGGGGAGGGGAGGGATAGCTATCTGCATGAATGGAGCGATCCCGTCTTAAGGCGTGCGTATACTCTGTATCGGTTGAATCTTTTCCCCTCAGCTTGGACGGAGGGGCGGTATAAAGGTACCGCTAAAGAATTAAGACTCTGTACTTTATGCGAGCAAAGTGAGGTTGAAAATTTATCACATGTACTATTTAGCTGCCCAATTTACAGCTACTTGCGAAATATATTTTTAAAACCATTGTTCACTCAGACAAAGGTATCGTCGTGGCCTGAGCTTCTAATTATGTGTATGGGCCCTCAAAATTCTTTAGTTGCCAGGCAAGTGGCAAAATTTTGTAAGGGAGCCCTGGTATCTCGAAATAAGCTGCTCGAGGAGAGGTGCAGTGGCCAAATGTAGAATTCCAGTAGGTAATCCTACAGGTTGTGGCCATTGAGGTCTAGATACTTTTTGTTGAGTGGAGTTACATTATGTTTCATTATGTTTTAAATAAGATAAGTTGTTTATGCTATGGAAACTGGTTATAAAAGTGGTGTTTATCTTGTATATTTGTGCATCTTTGTGTTATTACGTATTATGTAATGGACTTCTTTTTAAGACCAATGGTCAAACAAATTTTAAAAAACCCTCCCTGCAACCCTCCCTAACTGAAGAACTAGAAAATTTCAACAAAAATGGTTTTACAAACAATACTTATTTTAGTTTGTTTTTTCTACCACAACAAAAGGATTGGTTTTTCTACCACAGAAATAAATAAATGAAATATATTGAGCAGATCTAATTAACAATTTTGTCAACCTACAAATTACTTCCACAGCCAACACTGCTTTGTTGCAGGCAAACTACCAGAATTTCTGATGTGGCGAAACTACTTTGCATTGCACCACTGGTAACTTCTGACCATAGACTTGACAAACAGTCTGAGGTAACAGCAATCCAGAAAAAACCCACAATCCTCTGATGGCACGGAGACAGAATAATGAGGCTGCTCCCAGCATACAGAGCATGGCAGGAAAAAAGAACGTGGCCAATATGCCCCATGTTGCTCTGGTCCCCCATCTGTGGGTGTCACCATACGAAGTGCTGGGACTCAATCCGTAAGTGGCTCCATGACGGGCAAGCATAACCGTCACACTGCAGGGCCAGCGCAGAGAGCTGGGCAGATGAGCACCGCCCCCCACGCAGGGCTGCTGGGCTGCTTCCAGAGGTCCCGCCATGACCAGAATGGGCCAAGCCGCTGGCCACAAGAGTGGGCGCCCGGTCCTGCCCCGCCTACCTCCCTTGGCTAGACCAAATTCCCATCCCAGCCATGATGTGGCAACAAGTGATTGGTGACAGCACCCAACAATCAAAGACCCACCACAGAGCTCACCGTATGGTGGGGCAGGAGGAACTCTGGTACACAGACAGCCACTCCTAAGGCTACTACCTGACACATCCTTGGTATTTTTCTGAGGACGCAGCATATAGCAGCCACCTGCTCCCCGGCCATGGAGTAGGGGAACATCCAGCAAGCACTGGACACGAGCCACTGCATTACATGGGCCCGTCTGCCCAGAGTGCGTTACGGATACCCAAGACATGGTAGCCTCCCCAGGGTGTATTGTGTGACTGCACCCAGTGATTTTAGCATCTTATAGCTTCTACCATGTTGGATAAAATGGGACTGTATCTAACCTAAAATCTTACTTATTCTGTGCTGTATATCGCTTTTGCACACACTTATGCCCTTTTTTCAAATGTAGGTTGGCTAGACTCCAGGTTTTGCTCTAAAATCTTCAAACTCCCAAAATGATCTCTTTGCATCCTAGGACCAATTTAACTTCATTTGCATATTTCTAACCATGTACACCACTCTTTTAAGGTAAATTAGCCTTTAAAGAAGGTGCAAAAGTAATTTATGCCATTTAATAGCTGTGATTCTTAGTCCTGTTCCTTTCGAGTAGCTCTGTTTAAATCAGTAGAACTACTGTCGAGTAAGTGATTTGAGAACTGTGGCCAATGGATGCAGCTATCCTTAATTGTCCAAGTGCAGAAGGTCATACGGGCATTACTTGCATGCTGAAGTGCCATGCTAGGCTCAACTTGATACTAAATCCCCATTCACAGGGAGAGGCATCGCTATGCAGCATAATCCTGTCCACGGGTTGCTGCCTGTAACCTGGGAATGCAGAACACACCTCTGTACTTATACTTACCAATTACTTTCTAACCAATTATGTTACCAACATTGCATCCATTGGCCACACTTCTCAAATCACTTGCTCAACAGTAGTCCTACTGATTTTAAATAAAGCTACTGCGAAGCAACAGGATTGACGATCACAGCTAATAAATGGCATAAGCTGCCAGTGGTCAGACCACATTTAAATCCTGACCACGTGGACATGCTCTGCTGGGATCACATGGGAGGGATGATGCTGCATACGCAAGAGTGGGCAATGATACTTGTCAATGTGAATAAGGATATGGCACCCACTTAAGAGTAGTGGGGCATCTTAGCACACAATTTATACATTCATAACTTACTTGTGCACCTGAACAAATGAGGATTGAGCACTATATTTATTTATTTATTTTATTAATAATAATAAAATAATAATAAATACATTTATAATATATTTATGAATAATAAATAAATAATAATAAATATATATTTAATAATAAATTTATTATCATCATCATTATCATCATCAAAATTTGATAACCCATCCCCTCCTACCAAGGCAGCTCATGGTGGTGTACAATAAAATATAAAATATAAATACAAATGCAATAAAAACAGATCAAAATATACAAAATACAGCAGTCAAAAAAAAACCCAACCCAACCCACCCCCTACCTATTTCCCCCACCAAAAGACTGCAGGAATAACCAGGTTTTACACTGTCGTTTGAAAGAGAGGAGATCTGGGGACAAACGGACCCCCACGGGGAGGGGGTTCCACGGTGCCATGGCTGAGAACACCCTCTAAAGTGTGGCCTTCCGCCAAACATGGGGGACCTCCAAAAGGGCGCTCACTCGGGGGGTGAGGCAGTCCCACAGGTGGGTGGGGCCAAGGCTGTGTAGAGCTTTATAGGTAACCACCAACACCTTGAATGGGGCCCAGAAGGCTATAGGCATCCAGTGCAGCAAACTGAGCACCAGTGTTATGTGCTCCTGGTGACCCATCCCCTAAGGAGGTGGGCTACCACGTTCTACAAACAGCTGCAGCCTCCAAAACCTCACCAAGGGTAGCCCCACATTGAGAGTGTTACAGTAATCAAGCCTCAAAGTGATGAAGGCATGGATGATGGTGGCAGGAGGCCTGGAAGGGCTCCATGATAGTGCCAATTTATCAGAAGGGAAAACATGATGATCCCCATTCCTATAGACCAATAGCTCTTACTAATATCATGGCAAAAATATTTTGAAAATACTTGCTATATCACCTGGTATTGTGGATAGAGAGAAGGGATATTTTGAGGGAGGAACAGGCTGGCTTTAGAGCCAGCTACTCAACTATTTATCATATTTTTTCATTACAATATCTGATAC
Source organism: Sphenodon punctatus (assembly GCA_003113815.1). NCBI lineage: Eukaryota > Metazoa > Chordata > Lepidosauria > Sphenodontia > Sphenodontidae > Sphenodon > Sphenodon punctatus. The sequence goes on from QEPC01001413.1 coordinate 544,098, forward strand.
ATAAATATGTAAAAGTATTGAGACTCCCCTTATATACATCTTTTCTTGATCTTTCATCAGCATTTGATACAGTGGTCAGGGAATGGTTGTGGAAAAAACTTTTGCTTTTGTGCTTGGATCTTTTTTTTTGCTAAGTGCTTATTTTATATCATGAAGATATTTAGGCGTGCATACAATTTAATGGAAAGGGGGAACTTACACCGAGGTTTACAACTAATAGGGGTGTATGCCAAGACTGTCTCTTGGCTCCAGTCCTGTTTAATTTATAGATTAATGATCTTATTAGTGAGATGCAAAATGTAAGCTATCATTCCCCAAAGATTTTGGGATCCCATGTAAATATTTTGTTTTACGCTGATGATGCCATTATTTTGTCAAGGACACCAGTGGGCCTACAGAAGGCTATGATAATGTTTGCCCAACTTTGTGAAAAGAATGCATTGAGAATTAATTATGACAAAACTAAAATTATGAAATAGGGCAGGAAGGCACGTTGTTTTCCATGGTACATCAATTTAAATAAGATAGAGGTGGTTACATGTTTCACCTATCTGGGAGTAGTGTTCTCCTCAGATATGAATTGGAGAAGCCATTTACTGAAAGCAAAAAACAAAGCAATGCAATCCATTATAGTCATCAAGAAGTTTCATGATGTGCATGCTGGAAGGGCGTTTGGGGCTGCGGTTAAAGCATTTAAAGCCAAAATTATAACCCAGATGGCTTATGGTGCAGAAGTTTGGGGTTATGTGGCAAAGGAAAAACTAGAGGTGGTACAAAATAAGTTTATAAAATCACTTCTGGGACTCTCTCTCTCTTTCCCCCCCTCCCCCCGCCCTTTACCTGCAGCTTTTGTGAGAATTGAGGCTGAAGTTAGTACATTGCAATTGAAAATAACGCTTAGATTGCTGAGGTATTGGGTGAAGCTTTTGCTATATGGCCCTGCAAGAATTCCAAAGATGTGCTATTTGGATGATCTGATGCGCTCTCCTGGACAAAGATCACCATGGTTAACATTTATATTTTCTACTTTAAGGCTGGCGGGCTTCGGTTGCTATGCCAATAGGGAAGTTAGACTTTTCACTAGACAAGAAGTGCAGTCAATATCCCAGAGATTAACGGATATTTCCCACCAGACAGATATGAGCATAACTCGTCTTAGTTGGGTGGCTCTGCTTTATGCTTTTTGGAGGCCCGAACTAGGTACCCCACTATATTTATGCTTAAATTTACACTCGAATCTGCACATACACCTTGCCAGACTGAGGTTAGAGCAGATGAGTTCGGCAATGGTGGTAGGGCATAGATTTGAGAAGACCGGTGGAGGAGAGAATCTGCTCGTGTGGGTTGGGAACTATAGAAGACACAGTACATTATGTACTGGAATGTCGCTATTTTACTGACATCAGGGAATCTTTCGTTATCCCATTTTTAACTGACCTAGTATATCTTTCAAGGAAGCAGAAATGTATCTGGCTCCTTAGGCATGAAGAGAAGGAGGTTGTGGCGTAACGGAACCCACTGGGGTTTCCACTCTTGAACCCCAGCCTCTCAGCATCCCGTTACCCACCTATTATCTGGTACTTTTCCACTGCCACCACCCAGAGATTACTTAGACCGTGAGTCTCACCATTCTGGGAGAATGAGTCCACTACCTTTTACTTAGTTGGACAGGCCCTTAAGCCACGATAAAACAGTTCCCAATTACTGCCGCCGGAGCGTACAGAGGTGCTTACGCTAACACACACACAGAGATCTTTTAGATCAGAAAAGGAAATATTACTTTAATGGTATTTTAAACCAAGCATCACAGGTTACAAACATGTGAGGTACTTTGAATCCTTGAGCAAAAGCAACTGATCAGAACACAGTTAGGCTCAAGGGCCCTTTTTGTAGCATCTAGCCTAAACTGGTCCCTCAGATGTAACATTCAATTACTCACAGCTTTAGGTGCGCCTTTGCCTTGCAGCAAAGGGGTTCAGTTCTTAGGTTCAGTTTAGTCCAAACAGGTCAGGAGCCCTTCCTTCAGCTCCATAGAGTTCCAATCAAGTCCATAGCAAAGTGTAAGTATAGGAGAACAAACAGAAGTAAACTGGAAGACTGCCCCACAGAGGCGTGGCTTTGGTCTTTTTAAAAGCCCCCTACCCCTCTTTCGTGATTGGTCCCTGGGAGGTTACCTGGTTGTACCTACTCGAATCAGAGAAAGATCCTCCCATCCATGCTGGCTGTAGGCCCCTTCCCCTGCTACTGCAAAATCCTGCCATGCGGCTGGTTACAAAACCAGGCCTAGTCAACCTGGAAACCAGAGTGTCAGTGAAGGTCCGATGGAAAGGCACGGCTGCTCCTAGCAGCTTCTGCCAAGAGGTGATTGTAAAGCTGGCAGCTTTTATGGCCAGGGCAGCGGTTATAAGGAGTAGATACCCCCCAATCTGGGTGGATCAAGGGAGGGGTGTGAGGTAGTTTAGTAGGCAAGCATTATGGAAGCTGAAAGAGAGTTGGACCAGGATGATACTGGCTCTTTATAGATGATTATTCTGTAAATGCTGATCTGGGGCAATACCTGGTTATGGATATTTTGTTGTGGGAAATGAATAAAAACGGGCTCGGTAGTGGACCAGGGAGTCGGGGGGTGGGGGGACGGGGATGAAGCACAAAGTGAAATTGGGCTTTTCCTGGGCTAATGGGATTTTAGATCTTTGCTGTGTATTGAGATTTTGAGATTTAGATGAAATTTATGTCTATGTTTTAGGTTGTTGTTTTAACCTGTATGAGGCTATGATATTTAACTCAGGCTTGTAGTCCTTTTGTATTGTACATAAGGCTTTATGCTTATGTTATGTTTTGCCTTCTGGGCTAGGGCGTGAGTCAAGGCCTCAATAAAGAAAACTGAATTGGATGGTGGTGGCCAGGTCACAGTCTGATATATACAGCTGCAGCCATCGCACCAGATGTAATTTAAAGAACGTTCTCCTCGCCACAGCCACCCCCCCCTGGACATCCAGGTGGAGCTGCGCATCAAGGAGCATGCACAGTCTGCGAACCTAAGGAACCAAGGCCTACCAGAATATAGGCAAGTTCCATTGTTGGCGGACGCTTAAACATTTCACTTCCTGACTGAATGAGCTTTTACTGTTCATCATCATCATCATCATCTTGAAATCTATGATTTCCAAAACAAATTTATTATGTGAAAGAAATATTTTTGTAATCCTGAAGGTTAGTTTTAAAAATACTGGGAAAATGTCAGAACCTTTTAAAACTTAAAACCATCAAAACAATTTAAAACAAAATTTAGGAAATAGAGAATTATCACCTTTTGGATCAAAATAAACATTTCAGTCCAAAGAATACTTTTTCAGTAAGCCATGTGTATCTGAAAATAGGAGCTTATAATAAAAGTGCTTTCTCAACCATAGCTAGGGTAGTACTAGCACAACACTTTAATTCCTAGAGTGTACTTATATTTTGTTTGATTTGCAGCCAATATCCTGATGCAAAACCAACAGTGGTTCCAGATTTCCCTTCTATGAAATTGTTATTTGTTTGTTTTGATAAATGTAAATAATAGTGCATGTGACAAGGCTGATAAGGAGTCAGAATTGACAGAAATACTGTGCCAGTTTCTGTCTGTATCCTGTTTACATAACCCCCTGCTAACTTCCATGCAAGCTATACACAGCTGCGGGAAAGATACTGTAATTCCCCATGTATTAAAAGAGCTCTCCTGACTAGATCAGTTCATTTTGGCACTGCTTCTGAAAAGGACATAATGGATAGTGGCTTCAAAGTCAAGTTCTTTTGAAAGTTCTAATTTCAGGTGTCACGGAAAACTGAAAATATTGCACTTTGCATGTTTAAATGATGTCACTTTACTCTCCTGTATCAAAACAGCTATAGTGCATTTTCAAATTCCTAAGTACATATTAATGCAATATTACCACTGACATTTCTTTTGCTGCAGGCAGCATAGAGAGGCATGCATGTTCAGTAGCACCAGGTGTACATGCTGTATCATTAATGGCCCTGAAGATACATAAAAGAATCAACACTACTTCCAACAACAAGGATGCCTCTGTCATTAAGTCTTTAAAAGGTGTCTCCCATGCATTTCCCTTTCCAAGATCGCATGACTACATGACTCCTCAAGACCACTTAATAGGATTACTCTGTCTCACACTGAAAGGATTCTCTATTAATATAATTTGTGTATTCCGAATGTTCATTTTCTTCTCAAGTCTAACCTTGGCTTTTTACTTTTCTTTGACATTATTATTTTCCCTCTTTGCCCTGCTTTCATATTCTATCACTCAAGAGGGCTGACGTACAATTCTGAATGCCTTGAACAAAGTTACCAGACCATTTTCTTCTGCATTAAAAGATCTATCAATGGCAGCTCTCTTTCTCTTTATAGTCAGTCTTCTTGTTGTTAGTAACAGTAACTGAAAACTTACCAGCACACAGGATTTTTTGAAAAAATCCAGATGGGACCAAAATCTTAGCAGGGAAACTAATAAAACCACTTGCTCTTTGAGATTTTCAGATTAATTTATTCAGGCTGCCTCCTCCTTTCCCTTTTTGCTGTTCACCAAGATATCACTTCCTATTCGACGTCATAATGGCCAATTGTGGTCATTCTGACATCAGAAGTGAACCAATCACTTTCCTTTCCTCCATGACAAATTTGTAAGCCAGAGTTCTGTTGGTGACAGTGAGCTAATGCATTCAGAGGATGGAACAGGTATGTGAACAGCTCTTATGGATACAGCCATTTGAGATTTCCTAATTTTCATCAAAGTCAATAGGGTTCTGCTAACTGATGCTCAGAACATTCCCTGAATTTTGGAAATGCTCACACAGTCTTCAAAATATATTGTCTTGCAGCCAAAGAGACAGATGAATGATGTGGAGCTAAGTGTCTTGCTTTCCTTGGCCAATTAGCCCAGTCTTAATGCTAGTACGGCTTCCATATTCTTTACTGAATACGTTCAACAATCCTACCAAATTGTTAGTGGGAAAATAAACTCCATTTTCCCTCTCAGAACAATGCCATGAGACCTGAAACAGGGTCCTTTGTCACTACCCATCCATCTATGGAGGTACAACATGTCTTTCCCAGTAGTGTCAGCTGCAGCCCACCACTACCCAAAAAGTGGAAGCTCATTCGAAATCAAAAGAAAATTCAATATGGCAGGCATACTAAACAAAAAATTCCAATTTAAATTTTAAACTATGCAGTGCAATTGTTTACAATACGTTTGTAAGGAATGTATAATATTCAGCACGCTGAAGATAAAAACCCTTTCACTAAATGTAATGATTTATCTGTTATCTAACTAAAGCTTGATATTGATGTCCCTTCACATCAGCACTAGCCATCCAAATGAGTGTGAGCCCCAATGAAGCCGAATGGGACTTGTGTCAGCACAAATATCAATTGCCAGCACCAAACTTCTTGAGCATCATATGATTAATAAGAAATCAATTATCATATAAGAACATTTTAGCTATTATGAAACATGCTTAACATGCTCAGCTTCCATTTTCACTCTTTATTGGGTTTGTTGCTCTGGAAGTTTCCATAGCACCTCTGTAACTCATGTTTTATGTTTGCTTTTTAGTTTAAACTACTTTTCAGTAGGAGTCATCAACTGCTGTTAGGAAGGGCAGCACTATTTTGACAAGATTTCTCTATAGAAGAAGCAGAATGCGTATGCTGGAAAAACAGAAAGCCGTTCAGACACACTGTCTATACTGTTTTGCATCACTCAAGGTAATGTTTCCTTTAGACAGATTCTCATTTCTTCTTTGTTTATTTTTTCTTATTCCTTCTAATAAAATTGCTGAGCTTCACTGAAGTTTTCTGCATGCAATTAAACCTTCCTCCAACAAACCTGTGAAGATGCTCGGAAATCACTTTTGTGTGATGTTCACACTTTTCTGCTTAGTTACCTTATTCTGTTTGCTTTTATTTACTATATCTTTACTAGAAAAACATTCAAATGAAATGCTTTCAACAGTTACGTAACAGCATAAGGAAATCTAAATTCAAACAGATAGTCTGTCTTGTTGGATTCCACTCTTGAACGTCAGGATTTCTGACAGTTTCTGAGCGTGATAACAGGAATTGGATGCCAGCCGAGGAGTCAAGTAGTACGAAATGTTTCATCATCTCTACTCGGAATATTTCAGGGTCTTTTTGTGGTAAAGGAAAGTTGTTGTTGTGTTTCATGGAGGAGGGGATTGTTTGTACATAACACGCTGATCCCATCCCCAAACTATGAAATGATAAGCTGACAGTATTCTAAATGGATTAAGCTTGCATCACAAAAACAGTGAAAACAATTTGTCAGCCACACTAAACTAGCTCAGTCAGCTGAACCTACAGGATCACAGAAAGCAAACTTTTTTCTCTGTCAACTCAAAGCTAAAGCCCAGGGGGGTGGAAATGGTCAGTCTTCACCATGGGCAAGGGTCAACAGGGCTATGCTGCAAGCTTTCATGCTGGGACAAATGGCCTTTAGTGCATGTACTAATTATTTGGAAAACCTATTATAAGGTTAATCCCATCCTGAGTCTGGATACGGCAAGCTGGGGTGCTTAATGATCTGCAAGTGGATAAATGTCACATATCAGTCAACTGGGAATAGTAGGGATTTGAAAGCTCAGTGAAGGCAAAATTGTTTGGGAAATTACCTATTTTCACTAAGCAGGAAGCTCTGGGAACACCCTACCTCAGACCAGGAAAGGAAAGAGATCCCTACAAGCTGGGGATAGACTCAGTGAGATGAGGACAGTACAAGAACAGTAAAGAAACCAGGCCCATATGCTGAGGGGTTTCTGGGGAATCAAAAGAATACTTCCAAAAAGACAGACTGAATTGCACTTGGCAAGCCTTAATAGTTAGTTATAAATAGGGGTATCTGCTATCACAAGGGTGCCCACTATTTCACTTTGGGCAAACACTACCACCACAGCCATTTTCTAACTAGTGTAGGGAGGGACCTTTAGAGACTATGGTGAGAGACTGCTCTGATAACTTTAGATCATCAGGGGCCCAAGGAGGTTGAGTCCATATTAAGAGAAGAATTGTACTGTGGAGGTTAAACAGATACTGAGGGCAGTATTAGTGTGAAAAGCATTTGTATGATGACTTATTCTGGACAAAACTGTAGGCTTGAGAGGGTTGATCCTTGGGAAAACAAACCTCTGATGGGCAAATATGACTAATCTTGATAAAATTTAACAAAGCCAGCAAACTTATAGGCAGTATATTGCTGCATGAAATTCTCTGATGGGAAATGCATGATAATGCACAAAACTCCTCCCATTTTGATTCTTGTGCACATTACTGGGTTCTTATTAACTGCATCAATCAACTCAGTGGAAAGATATAGGTGGTTTTCCTTGGTTTTCCGAGGAGCTGCAGTTGCTGAAGCGAGATGGACGGTGGTTGGAGCGACGGTGTTGTTGTTCGTGTGCTGAAGCCAATAGATTGCGGCATAGAGCCAGTTTACAAGCCTATGCTGTGGCTATGCGGGCAGCAACGAGGGAGTTCTTAGCTGCCCTCATAGCGTCTGCAAAATCCTGTTCAGCAGAGCGGTTCTGGGTAGTCTGGCCTCCCTCAACCTTAGAATGGAGTCATCTACTGCCCGCTGTGACATGTCTGTGGATTATTTTGTGGAGAAAATCACTCATATTCACCATGACTTCGACGCATTTATTACACTAGGGGAACCAGAGGTTATGTCATATCCGGTTTTCTGGGATCAGTTTCAGTCAGTGAAGCCCGCCGATGCAGTGGATGTTCTAGGGGCGGTCAGGGCCACTTCTTGTGAATTAGATCCCTGCCTGTCCTGGCTGATTAAGATCTGCCGGGAGACAATGGGTGAAAACAGACATGACGCTAAACACCCTTTAACCGCCCTTGGTGGTTATTTATGCATGTTGCAGGGCTGTATTGGTGCCCAATGCAGCTGTGCAACATGCATAAATAACCACCACGGGTGGTTAAAGGGTGGTTAGCGTCATGTCTGTTTTCACCCAATGGGGCCGTTGCTGGCTAGGGTGGTCAAGGCTTCCCTTCGGGAGGGCAAAATGCTGGGCTGTCTCAAAAAGGCAGTGGTTCGGCCTCTGCTCAAGAAACCATTGCTTCACGCTGGCTTTCCTGCCAGCTATTGGCCTGTCTCTAACCTTCCCTTTTTAGGGAAGGTTATTAAATGGGTAGTGGCTCGGCAACTTCAGGGGCATCTTGATTGCATCAGTTTTCGTGATCCCTCTCAGTCTGGCTTTCATGTGGGTTATGGCACCGAGAGTGCGCTTGTGGCTTTGGTAGATGATCTGTGCCGAGATAAGGGATTGAGGTCGCTCAACCCTGCTGATCCTGTTAGATCTGTTGGCTGCATTTGATACCATTGATCATGAGATGTTGGGGACGCACCTGCAGGACTGTGCAGTAGTGGGTGGGACTGTTCTTGAATGGTTCCGCTTGTTCCTGACCGGAAGAACCCAGCGGGTGTTTCTCGGGGACTGTTTTTCATCATACCGAGACATCTTGTGTAGAGTTCCACAGGGTTCTGTTCTGTCCCCTCTCCTGTTCAACATGTATATGCAGCCGCTCGGTGAGGTGATTAGGGGGTTGGGTGTACGGTGTCATCAATATGCTGATGACACCTAACTGTACCTTTCTTTTTCAACAGACCCAGGTTCGTCAGTCTCGGTGCTTACTCAGTGCCTAGCGGCTGTGAGGGGTTGGATGAGGGCTAATCAACTGCAGCTGAATCCTGACAAGACGGAGGAGATGTTAGTGGGTAAGGCGATGGACTTGGAGGCCCCCATCATTGATGGGGTTTCTCCTCCATTGACCTCACAGGTAGGTCTAGGGGTGCTCTTCAATGCGCAGCTCCACCTGGGTCTCCAGGTGGAGGCTGTGTCGAGGAGTGCTTTCCGCCAGTTGCATCTGGTGATTTTGATTTGATTTATTAATGGCCTCGGCCAAAAACCAGCATCTGGTGCAACGGCTTCAGCCATTTGTTTCAGACTCTGACCTGGCCACAGTTATACATGCTTTGATCACCTCTCGACTAGACTACTGTAACGCGCTCTACGTGGGGCTACCCATGGTGACGGCTCAGAAATTGCAGCTGCTGCAGAATGCAGCAGTTCGTCTCCTGGTGGGACTGGGCCACCGGTAGCATATTACACGAGTGCTCCGCTCTCTGCACTGGCTGCCGGTGGTTTTCCGGGCCCGATTCAAGGTGGTGGTTTTAACCTATAAAGCCCTAAACGGTCTGGGCCCTGTCTATCTGTGAGACGACCTCACTCCCCGTGTCCTGGATCGGCCCCTGCGGTCATCCGGGGATGCCCTGCTCAATGTCCCCCGAGTTTCTCGCGTGGCCACTCAGGAGAGGGCATTCTCGGTGGCCACACCATGCCTATGGAACTCCCTTCTGGTGGAGGCCCGGCTGGAGGGGACACTTTTTGGAAAAGTTTCAAGACCTGGCTGTTCTGCTAGGCGTTTGCTGGGGGAGAGGGGTGATGGGTGGGGGCTAGGGGGCAGGTGTGTGTGATTTCTCTGTTTCCTCCTCTTTATGATGTATTTTAATTGCTTTTTTATTGTTCAATCAATATATATTTATTGTGTAGCCCAAGGCTATTACAATATTCAACACAATCACATAACATATAAACATATGGCTGAGCACAAAAATAAATATACAATTCAAAGTAAATCCAAACCAAAACCCCCAAGCTCCACACCTAACATAGCCTTTCAGTCACAATTATCCAGATGGGCTTTCCTTAACCGTATAAATATTTGACAGAATCTTGCAACCGCTCTAGACATTGTTGAATCCGTGCAGCCCAAAAGCCTCCTTACCAGGGCCCCTGAGGCCGACAGGCCATGGATATAACTACTAGTGGTGGGACCCCGGGCCCATTACCGGCTACCGGATTTACCGGTTACCGGTTCTCTGAAAACCGGATTCCCGGATTAAATCCGGTATGCCGGTACCTGATTTATTTCATTGGTTTCAATGGGGCGCTGTGTCCCTATTGAAACCAATGAAATAAATTAATTCCCTCCCCCTCCCAGGCTGCGCGGGTGGAAGGGGGGACACCCCCCACCCACCCTGCCCAGCCTGGCTTTTTGTTTAAAAACAGACCCAGAGGCGAGCCCACCCCCCAGCACCAGCGGCCGCGGCGTCCCCGCAGCCGCCGGTAAGTATGACCCGATCCCTGGGGGGTGGGTGTTTAACACACCCCCAACCCCCCAGGGATCACCCCTACTAAAGTTCAGTGCGCTCACCTTTGGGAGCTCTGGCGGCGGCGGGCGGTCCGGCGGCCTCAGCGCCGGCTGTGGCTGCCGGCGTCAGAGACGCTCTAGGCCTTCCGGGGAAACCCGGAAGTTCCCCGGAAGGCCTAGAGCGTCTCTGACGCCGGCAGCCACAGCCGGCGCTGAGGCCGCCGGA
>QEPC01001413.1:555144-588174 GCA_003113815.1 Sphenodon punctatus
TTTTTGCTGGGGCTTTAAGTTTTTTTACATTGCAGCCATTTTTAAATGGCTGCAATGTAAAAAAAATCCGGTACCCCGGAATCCGGTACCCGGTCCGGATTACCGGGTCGAATCCGATAATGCCGGTACGCCCGGTACCGGCATTATCGGATACCGGATTTTACCGGTTTCCCGCCCCTAATAACTACCCAAAAGGGCATGCCTAGGGCCATGGAGGGCTGTGCAAAAGAATAGGACATGCTGACAGGTATCAATCTCCTGGAGATCACATAGCTGGCAAAGCCTCTCAGATCTAGGGATGCCCTTGAAGCGCCCCTCTAACAGAGCAGAAGGATACACATTACAACGAAAACAAGTGAAAGTCCTACGTAGATTAAAATTCTGCCAAAGATATAGATAACTGGTCTCCAAATCACGGTTACTAGCTAGGGGGTAATCAGGAGCGACCCTCTGGTTCGCTAACAGTGACATTTAATTTTGAAGCTCCTGATCCAACAATCTCTTAATGAGAAGCAGAGCTCCCTCTGGGCCCAAATGGTCCAAGGATTCCCTGGAGAACCCCAAGGACTTAACTTCCTCCTCCACCCAACAGTCCCAAGAGCTGTGGAGCCCCTCCCCCCACCACCAGGGCTAACAAAGTATCATCCTGGGGAGGGAATAGGGCTACCTTAACCCAGTATCTCATACGAATTTGGAGGGCCCTAGTTCCTATAGTGAGGCTCACGGTTTCTAGTCTCAAAATTACCTGGGGAGTACCCCTTGGGACCCCCAGGATGGCTTGCAGGGCCTGATTTTGTATCGATTCTAAGCTAGCCAAAAAAGAGAGGCCCCAGACAGGGAAAGCATATAGGCATTGTGCAAAAACTTTGGCCCTAAACAGCCGCAAAGCAGGCAACACCAATTTCCCCCCCCCCCGGGTATGGAAAAACCCAAGAATAGCAGCCGAGGAGCATCTAGTTTGAGACATAAGCGCGTTTAAATGGGGCTTCCAACTCAGGGAGGAAGATACAATCACCCCCAAGTACTTAAACTCCTTCATTTGGTCGACCTGATTACATCCAATTGCCCAGCGATGGCTTCTGCCATCCCCTTGCCTCCCCATGACCATGGTCTTAGTTTTGGAAAAGTTGATTTTGAGTCCTTCCCTATCACAGTATTCCCCAAACCTCTGCATTGCTCTCCTGAGCCCCACTAAGGTTTGGGAAATCAGGACCGTATCGTCGGCATAAAGGAGGTCCGGAATGATCCTTGAGCCTATACGCGGGGCATGAGTATCTACACTTTTCAAATAGGGGATTGCATCGTTCAAAAAGAAATTAAATAATACAGGGGCCAATAGGCACCCTTGTCTGACGCCTCTAAGCACCTGGACTTCTTCCGACAGCATTTGAGCTGGAGCCGGGCGTATACGAATCTAATTATTACTATGGATCTTAATTAATAGAAAAAGCAATCGGCGATAAATAGATGTGAGACTTAATTTAAGCCAAAGCCTTTCCCTATTGATGGAATCAAAAGCCATAGATAGATCTACAAAGCATAAATAACATTTTCCCTGGCAGTTGACATATTAGTTGGAAAGAAGAGAAAGAACAAGGATCTGGTCCAGAGTGAATTTCCCACTCTGGAATCCTGCCTGCTCAGGTTCCATCAGCTTACTTTCTTTTAACCAGTATAGCATCTTCTCCAACAAAAAACAAGAATATAGCTTCCCTATAATACTCAGGAGGCAGATAGGGCGATAATTCCCAGGATGGGAAGGATCGCCCTTCTTAAATACTGGAACCACTATACCATTCCGCCAAGCCTTAGAGGTTTCCCCCGAAGAGTTAATCAAGGAGAAGAGGGGGGCCAGAAAACTAGCCCACTACTCAGGGTCAGCTCTCAACACCTCGGGAGGGACAAAATCCGCTTTTGATCGTTTTGTAAAGCCGCCTTCAACAACTGAGCCCACCTCTCCTTCTGAAAAACTAACCTCTTGAGGGCAATCATATGGCGGTAGCTCCTTCGTATAGCTCGCAATTCCTGCCTGAGAGCTAAAGAGGGATTCCCTCTTAGCTTATTTGTCAGCCGTCTCAGTTGACTCCTTAAAGACTGGCATTCTCTATCAAACCAGGCAGGGAACCTCGACCTTTGATGGCCCTTGGGCTTCTCGATTACCAAAAGAGGGGCTAAGAGAGCCATCAATCTTGCAAAATCCGCCAATGGGTTCCCATCCAGAGCTACTAACCTAGCTACCAGTTCCCTAACTTCTAATTGTTGGGTAAAGCCTATAAAGGCAGCTCTTAGGTCCTCAGACCATTTAACACATACTAATCCCATCCCTGGAGCCTTGGCCACAGCTTCATTTCTTCTGCCAGAGCCTTGCTGCTTATACGGATCCATTAACGAATGTGAGAGCAGAAGATGATTGGTTTCAAACCTAGGGGTGACTCGAAATTTGAATACATTTGGATAGAAATTTTCTGATAACAAAAAATAATCTATAACGCTGGAGCCATGACCAAATGGTAAGTAAAAGCCCCTTCAGGATCTCCCCAACAGCACCCATTTAGTACCATAAGCCTGAAAGCAGACAAAAATTCCCTCAAAGGTCCAGCCTCAGAGCTAACTACACAGTCCCTTGAGAAGTGGGGAGGTGGACAATGATCCAAATCGTCAAGCCCAAGTGGTCTCACGGACAAGGCTGGATTGCCCAATCTAATATTAAGGTCGCCCCCCCCCCCCCAAGAGCAAAATAGTTCCGGGGTACAAACTACAAAATCCATAAAGTTGCCTACTGACTTCGGGCCAGAAATTGGGTAAGGAGAAAGGGGAGGAAATTGGTGGCAGATAGAAATTGCCTAACAATAACTCCAGCCCAGAAGGAAACAGACAGTAATATAATGCAAAATATGCTCCCACCGAATCGCAAAGTTTAATTTTAACTTGGAGGTTCGAAGAAACTAGAACGGCAATGGGGGGCTTGGCCTACCAGGACCAGCAGGGGGAATAGCAGCCAGGCTGTATACAGAAAAGCCATTATACACCAGGTCAGATAGAGACCAAGTTTCCTGAAGCAGAACAAAATTATTTCCGGCCAAAAAAGGAAGAAAATCAACATCCAGTCGACGAGATCTCCACCCCGCAATATTCCAACTAAGAAATTGTAAGGCAGGTGGATCCTTGGAAAGATGTCATTTAGCTAAGGAGGGTTGGACACAGTCGGCTGCAGGGGATACTCATCACCACAAGCTTGGTCAGGAGGAACATAATCGTTCAAAAAAGGGACCCCACCAGAGGGCTGGGGGGATACAAATACTGCAGCAGGAATAGAACCAGGGAGAGAGTGACTGCAGGAAAACCTCCCCGCATTAGAGCCTTCCCCTGCTGCCACCCCCACCTCCACGACAGTCATGGGGGGGGGACAGCACCTGGGGAGAGGGCAGGTCTGTACTGCTTGGAATCAAATCATGAGGGGCCAGGCTAGACCCCAACCTCGCACCCCCAACTAACTCTATCAAAGAAGAAGAGGTTGGGGGCTGGAAGGAGGAAACAGAGTCCCTACCCAAGGGTTCAACATCCCAGCCCCTATCCAACCCGGAAAGAGACCATAATATCGTCCTTCGAGATTTAAAATCCCCCAATTTCCTAGTAAGTGACCAGAATTTATCCCCCAAACCCTGCTGCCCCACCAGGAAACCGCCTTGAGCAGAACCTTGAGCCAATCTCAAACCGGAGGCCACAGGTCTAGTTTCCACTACCTTAATTAACGCAGATGACGGACACTCAATTTCCATACTCCCACCCCCGGAGCCGCCCCCAGCCACAGAGGTCAGTAAGAGATCTGAGTTAGGGCCTTTATTGGGAAGGTGGAACACAGGGGCCGAGACGCTAAGAGTGCGATCACCAACCCCAAGAGAAGAGGAACCCACAGCACGTGGCTCCTTAACCCCCCTCCCCACCACTTGGCCCCCACCCCACTCCAAAGTGTGTGGGGAGGCCGGTGTAAGCCCTCCTAAAATAGGGGGACCCACTTCGGCTGAAAAAGGAAATGAAGGCTCCTGGGGACTGGGGCACACTGCAGCAGTACCCCCTCCCATGAGGTTGATAAACAGCCTTTGCCACATGGAAACGATCTGGGGCATCCTGAATCACTCTGGATGTATATACTGCTTTGTCCTTTAGGAATTCTGATTTCTCTAAAATTAGAGAAACCCAAGTTGGGGAACTGAACCCAACTTTCAGCATCTACCGATCCCTTGAACTAAAAATAGTGACAATAGCAGCAACATCACGGCTAGTGATAGGCTTATGCAGCAACAGTCGCAGATGCTCTGCAACGTCCAGCGAGGTACACCACATAGGCATAAAGCCATTTGGTAAAGGTCGAATAGTAAAAACTAGATCATTAGAGGACAGACACCCTATATGAGAAAATTCTCCCATGAGAGGCTAAGCTATTATGCTCTAGTCGGGGAAAAGATTCCCCAGCTTTTAAAAATCCAGCCGGGTTAGGAGCTACAGACCCCAGCTTAAATTGCCCCAAACTATGACAAGACTCCCCCCCACCCCCCGAGCAACAGCTAGGCTAACAGGGGGTTGGGAATCTCCATCTGGGGGCCACCCGAACCCCTCAAGTCCCCACCTTGCCGGTTCCCTTGACAAAAAAGTAAATTCAAAGTCTCCAACTTATCATTCAGCTGGTTCAACTGCAAAAACATAAATTTCAAAGTCTCGGTGGTAAGTGCAACATGACTAGAAAGAAAGTCCGTTAAACCAGTTTGCTCATCGGGCCCCAAGCAATGGCCAGCAGCAGGCATCCATGATTCGATAGCAGAATAGTTCTTCGTAACAACAGGAGACGGCAAGGCGTGGGGACAGCTGCCTGCCAGCGCAACAGGGGAGGATAATGCAGAGAAGTGATTACTTACTGGAAGGTCTGGATGGATACTGAGACCATCAACAGGTTAGCCGCCCCAGGTGCCAACCAAAAAGCTTTCCATTCGCCTTTGTTTCAGCATTTTATCCGGCGGGGGGGGAGGAAATGGCAGTCTCCACCCTGGAGCACTTAGATTTCTTCATGCCGGCCCCACATGCTGCCATCCCCTGGATAGAAACCTGGCGCACCTGGCCTGCACCTAAGGTCGCGCGCACAAGGGATCGCCCTTGTGCACGCGGCCCTTAGGTGCGCACAAACCGCCTCCCTTTCAAGGCTGCATACAGCGCACAGGTGTCCCCTTCTTCTTAATTATGCAGCAGGCACCGATAGGCAGCGGCTCATGGCTAGCTTTAGCCCACTCTCCCTGACACCACAGCTCCGTCAGGCGAACCGCCTCCCTTTCAAGGCTGCGTACCTTTTTTATTGTTGTAAGTTGCCCCAAGCTGCCTCTGGCAGGAGGGGCGGGGTAATATGTTTTAAAAATAAATGTGCTGTGGACAGCTCTCTTAAAGTTGTGTGCGGCAAGGTGTGTTATGTTTGATGCATGGGAGTTTTTTTAAAAAATAACTAACTATGGCTGATCAAGTATCTTGGGTTGCTATTTATGGCTAAGAAATCTGAAACTACAAAGCTAACATTTAAGTAGACCTGAAATGAATATTCAAATCCAATTTGGTATCTTCTCATTCATTTCAAAGAAGCAAATCTGAAAGTTGTATTTGACCCCAACTTCATTGCTGTTTGAATATTCATTTAAGTTCTTCACTTCAATATTTCCATCACTTCATCATTTCCATTTTTGTTACTTTGTTATTTCAGTATTTGGGTATTTGTGACTTCATTATTTTGGTATTCAGTACTTTGTGTCTTTGGCCTGTTTTTTTAAAGTGATGGTGAATGCAATTAGTTCATCCCTGTGACATAATGCAGTAGAAAGGCCTGGAAAACCAAAGAAGAGCAAAGTAATCAAGGTAACCTAAGTACCACATACTGAAGCAACAAAGTACCAATTACCAAAACACCCCAATACTGAAATGCCAAAGGAATAAAGTAATGAAGGGATGAGTATTAAAATAATAATATGACCAAGTACCAAAATAAATACCAAAATAATGAACACACTAAGAAATTAAGAAGTAAATTTTGCTACGGTGGCAAAAGATATATTCAAATCAAATCAAATCTTATTTACGTAGCCTTAGGCCATAGTAATACACAACTTACAAAAAGAAAAAAATTGATTTCTCTTAAAACCAGTGTAACCCTACTATATCGTATACCCCTATAAGAACTATAAAATCTCATAATCTCACATAATACATACAATCCTATTTCTTACACCATTCAATAATAACATACCTTCAATAACAAATATAAAATAATAAAACTGTATAAACAAAATCACTACTATAAAGAACTCCAATTTTATTTATTTATCGTAAGTTTTCTTTATATATTGTCAATATCCCCTATAGTTCCTTGTGATTATCCACTATAATTCAAACTTGGTATAACATCTCCTTAATCCTGCCAGATCATTGTGTGCCATGAGTGCCCTCCATGGCCTCCTCCAGAGGCTTAAACTCCATAAATCTTTTCCTTATAAGAAAGGCCTGGATTAAGAATTTTGTGGTAGCTAGCATGAAGTTAGAATAATTCAATGCACACCATAATAAGTTAAGGGCCATCCTTCCCGGATATTTCTCCATAAGCGGGGAAAGGTGACTCTTACGGATTGTACTGTACATCTGGCAGGAGAAAAAGATATGTTGGACAGTCTCCACTTCCAATGCATCAAACGGACATAATCTGTCTTCGAATCCTATCCCCTGTATATGTCCTTGAAGAACTTTGGCTGGTAGAGCATTAAACCAAGCGCGCATCATCAGGTACTTCCCCTGTGCTGATATCTTTTCCTTCAGGTAACATGCAACCTCCCCCTCATTGGGTATATATTCGATGTAATCCCTTAAATGCTGCGTCTGCCTCACTACCGCGATGTCCATCTGCCTATAAACATCCCTAAGTCTTAGGGAAAGATATATTTGAATATTTGTTCATAGGAATGAATAGGCAAATTATCTTAATGAATACAGAAATGCACATTCATTTCAGCCCTACATTTAAGCAGTATAAACACAGTGAAAATAACACAAAGAAAGCAAGATTGGTCACATTCAACCACTGGTTTTAATGGATTTAAATCATCCTGAACTATAACAAAAAGTTAAAGTTAGAGCAGAAACCGCTGTCTGGGCAAATAACTGGATCCTGCAGAACCTCCATTCAGTTTTTGACCAGATATCCAAGCAGCCAGGGGACATGCAAAAGGGAGATGGATGGCCGAGAGGTCGGGGGGAGACAGCTGGGGGAGCCGTACCTGTCTGAAAGCTTCTCAGAGACGGTGACAGAGGGTAACTTCAGGGTGATTTCAGACGTGCCGGGCCACCCTTGGGCCACGGCATGGAAGAACCTTTTCATCCCCCTCTGGATTCCAGTCGGCCGGTCAACAGACGTACTGGCCGGATTCCGGAAGGGGATCAGAGAGGGGACAGGGCTGCGTAGCACAACGTGTGGCCGCACAGCCCCCCCCCACGCTCCCACGCCTGCCTCCCAGAGTCTGGGCCATGTCCCGGAATCGGCAGAGGTAACAGACGTTACCTTCCGCTGATTCCCGGCCGTGGTCCAACTAACCACACTTCCGGACCTCCGGGCGGCTGGAGGTCCGAAAGCGTGGTCAAAGGGATTCCTGCCAGGTATTCACTGGGGTTAACATCTGCCGGATCGCCCTTTAGATGTTACGGCACCGCAGCCACCACGGGGGATTCACCGTGGTATCGTAACATCTGAAATTACCCTCAGACGTTTCGTGATCACAGTCAACCACAGTGAACCACATTCAATCCTGTGACGGGGTCAACGACCCCCGAACGTCTGATCAGCGTTCGCCAGATGTTCACCACAGCCAATCACCAGCAGGGGCCAAACCCAACCACGCTTCCAGAGGTCGAGATGGGACCATCTCCAGAAGGGTGGTCAAAGCAATTCCCACCAGGAAACCACAAAATGGAATGACTGAACACCAACCACCAGCCAGAATCAAACAAAATGATCCCCACCTGTGGCGAAAGCACGCAGCATCGCTGCCAGGCAATGGGCGACACAACCAGGGCAGGTGATTTAAAGGGTACACGGCAGCAGGGGAACGTGGCGGGATGGAGCAAGATGGATGGGAGAGGAGAGCAGAGGGCGAGCGAGCAAGGGAGGAGGAGGTGGTGGTGGCGGAGGAGCAGCAGCCGGGGCAGGCCGCCCCAGAGGGGATGACCCGTCAGGGGACGGAGGCACCCTGGAAATGGGTACGGAGAGCGAGAGGGGCCCCGCAAAGGAGCACGAAAGGGGGGGGGAGTCCGGCGGGAGGGGGGCCACGAGGTGGGCCACGGGTCCAAAGGACAGAGGTACTTAACTCCCCCATTACGATCCACAGACCTGGAAACAGACTCGGGAGCCGGAACTCCCGAAGGAGACAGACGAAAGGCAAGTGGAGGAGAAGGAGCAGGAGGAGGAGGAGAAGTGCACACGTGGGAGATGGCGGTACCAGCATGGGGGACAATGGGGGCACAAGGAGACCCAGGACCTCATAAGGATTTTGGGGGTCCCTGGAGCACCAGGTGGAGCTAGGCATGAACATGAGGAATGAGCATGTGTACACGGAGATCGTGCAGGACATGAAGGTGGCAGGGCACTACAGGACAGTGGCCCAATGCCGCTCCAAGATCAACTTGGGTCAGGAAGAAGCAGGGGGGGAAGAGGGGAACATGGGACATGGAATGTACAATAAATGCACAGGTGAACTCTACCTAAGGTCTCATTGTGTGCCTATAGACAGCGGGTACGGGCTGTGGGATCGCCGTGGGTGAGGCCCGAGAACAGGTGGGGTCGGCCAAGGGGGGCCCGGGATGCTCAGGCCCTGCCATCATGGATAATATGCCCCGCCAGGGCTGCGCGGATCCGTTTGGCATAGCGGTACTCCCTCGGGTTATCCTCATTCACGAGCGCTGGGGCACGGGGAACTCCATGGCAGCCCCATCCATCTCACGTATGTTGTGCAAGACACAGCAGGCACCGATCACGAGGGCCGAGGTTCCACTGTGTAGTCCAGCTGACCAGCTAGGTACCTGCAGCACTGCTTGAGCCCACCGAAGGCTCTCTTGACCATGGTCCAGGAGACGGATAGCTGGGAGTTGTACAGAGCCTCCAAAGGGTCCCTGGTGACCGGGTATGCCTTCATGAGCCATCGGAGGAGGGGATAGGCCGGGTCCCCCAGGATGCAGGGGGGCATCAGCACCCCCTCGATCCTGATCATCCCCATGTCCGCGAAGTCCCCCCGGTACATCTGGGCATAGAGGGGTGAGATGGTCAGGATCCAGGCATCGTGGTTGCGGCCGGAGTGGCCGGTGAAGATGTCTATGAACCTGCCCCGGTGGTCCACAACCGCCTGGAGCTGCAGGGAATAGTACCCGTGTCGGTTGATGTATTCCCCAGCCTCCCCGTTGGAGGGACGGAGAATCTCTATGTGGGTGCCATCCACAGCTGGGGAAGCTGCCAGCCTCGAAGTCGGCCATTATGGCCTCCTGGTCCATGAGCTGGATGGTGCAGTCCACGAGCCCGCCCTCCACAGACTCGCAGAAGTCACGGAGAATGGCCATGACTATGCTCACTCCCACACCAAAGTGGCAACTCCCGATTCCTGCTGGCCCATGGTGCAGCAGTGTCCAGACCTCTATGGCCACGCGCTGGTCCATGGGTATGGGGGCCCACATGGGGGTACGGTGCCGCTCCAGCCAGGGCGCCAACAACTCTGCAAGGCTCAGGAGGCACTGCCTGTCCATGCGGAAGTGTGCCCTCCACATGGCATCATCCCACTGAGCCAGGGCCCCAGCCCACCACTCCTGTGCCCGCTCCATGACCCTGATCCGCCATTCTATTAGCATGGCGAGCACAGCAGCGCATCCCATGGCTTCTGGCGCTCGTGGTGTTGTCCAGCAGCCTTGCGGAGCGCCGCTGCCTGCCCTCGGGAAAGGTGCAGGGCCCGTTGGTACACCCTGGAAACCCGCTGGGCCCTAAGCCTGGCCAGGGAGTGCCGGCACCCGTGGTGGGCGTGCTGGGTGGCCACGGCACTCCTGGACAGGCACCCCCAGATGCAGGCGCCCAGGTGGAGCAGGTCGGTGGTGAGGTTCATGTGGTCAGTGTGTGCCCGGAACCACTCTGCACAGAGGGCGAGGTGTATTCCCCATGCGCCCCTCAGTTCCGCGTCAATGGTGGAGTGTGTCCATGGTGCGGCGTGCGGCTCTCATGCACGTGTCCCAGGACCGCCCCTGCTCCGTGCTCCACCCTTGCACCTGTGTTGGCCCCCTCACCCACCCGCCCCACCGCCTGGCCTGCGGTTGGTGGGTGGGTGCTGGAGCACCCCCACCCCCTGGGTGCACTGGCGCGCCTGCCATGGGGGCTCATGCCCCGGGCCCGCATGCGCGTGTCCAGTTGTTCCACAGCTGCTTCTCTGTTATCATCGCCTCCCTGCTATCAGTGCCTGCTGTACAGCCTGAGCGCTTGGTTCATGCAGCTGTGATGTGTCAGCACCCCATGGTTCGCTCGCTAGTCGTCCCATGTTGCAACCTGCGACCTTATCGCTTGTCCTTGGAGCTCCCCTGCTTCCCTTCCCAGCCCACATGTGAAAAGGGGCCCTCCCAGTCCTTGCTGTTCAGACCCAATGCCTGCTGGACCATGGCTAGCTGTGCTACCCTGAGGCTCCTGTGCCCTGGATTGCCTAGCGCACCCCATAGCTTGACCTTCCACAAGACTATGGTCCTCTGTGATCTGTGGCATTCCCCGACTGTGCAAATTCTCCTGTGCTGCCCTGACACCCTCCCTGGTACCTATGTGAGTCTGAACTCCGGCCTTCACTACCTTGGCTATGAGGCGAGTGCATGCGAGTGTGGGCTCCAAGTGGTGCTTGGCCACTGTCCCTTGCCCGATGGGCAAGTTCCGGAGGTGCAGTGCTCGCATGTGGCATGGTCCATGGCGGAGACCGTGTCCGCCCTCTCAGTATGTGACCTGGCTGGGTTCGCACCCTGTCTGGAAGAGGGGGACCCTGCCCTGGCTGTTTCCTTCTTTGGCTGCATCCATGGGGCGCGTGGCTACCAGAGGTCACGTGCGGCAGCTTATCAGCACCTGTTGGAGCTCGGGCACCTGCCATAGCCCCCTGCTGCTGACTATGCCTTGGCGGAGCCCACTGGACCGGAGCAGATGGCGCTGGCTGGTGTGTGGTTCCGAGCTGATGTTCAGGCGGGGCTCGCCATGGCGGATTTGTTTGAGGCCTACTATCTCATTGCCCACCACATGGCAGGGCTGGGCTACCGCCAGGGCTTGCTTCAGTGGCCCTGCTACGTGCAGCTGGTGAGCCTGCCTATCCTGGGCCCCTTCATGACCCGCTACAGCTGGCTGTGAGGCCCCCTGTGTCTCCATTGCCATGGATGACAGCCCCATTGTGTGCTCCCTGCACCCCCCTGCCGACTCCGGCCACTGGCCACTCACTCCTTGTTGTTCCAGCCTTGGGGCCGCTCCAGTGGCTTCACATGCCCCTGTTCTGCTCGCCTGTGATGCTGTGGCCCCTCCATGGGTGCCCCCTGGCCTCCGCTGCCTGTTGTGGTACCCTCCATGGCTGGCCCCACCTTTGGCTTGTTCCTGCTGCCTGACCCCGCTACCGGCCCTCCTAGTGGTGTTGTCATCCTTTGCCCGGCTGCCCACTCACCTGTGTCCATGACCTGCCCCCCCCATTCCCCGTGTGCCTCGTTAACTGTGTGGGACTTGGGGCCCCTGGCCAGCGTCTCCCGCCTTCCTCCGGGGGGGAGGGGCTGCATGTGCTGCTTGCCGGTTCCTGCTCACCTCCATCCCCACCCATGCCTTTGCATCCGCACGAGGGATCCCTGCCGCCTGGACCTGCCCCGGAGCCTTCCCCGGCTTGGTTGTCCTCTCCCTGTGCCTATGCTCCGTCCCTGTGGGGGCCCCTATGACTTGGGGTGTCTGTGTTGCTGTTGGGTGTCCTGTGCTGTCGGTGGGGTTCTGGGTGCCTGTCAGTGATCCTTGGTCTGTTCCCAGACTGGTTCCCTCCGCTTCCTTGGCCCAGGGCATCCCCCACCCCATGTCCATGGTACTGTGTGTGTTGGCCTTCCCTGTGTGCTTCCCCGTTCCTTCCTTCCCCGTTCAGGTGTGTTAGCACCCACACGTTTTTATGTTTTGTGTTCTGCCTTGTGTGTGGCTTCCCTGTGCCTTTTGTGTGTGCCGCCTCAGCGGCTCTTCTCCCCCCTCCCCCTCCCTTTTCCCTTGTGTGGGTGTTTCCTTTTGGTCCTTGTGGCTTCGTTTGCCCTCAGTCGGCCATGTCTGCATCCCACCCTGGTGTCTTCTGGGTGTTTTGACCACGGTCTGGAACCGGCGTAACATCTGTTATGCTGCCCTGGGCCGTGGTCCATCCATTTCCTTGCGGTGGTTCCGTTCCTGGCACTTCTGTTCAGGGCTTTCCTGGACCACGGGGGGAGGGAGGTGTTAGCCAGCTTGCCACGGCTGGGAATCCACTGTGGTGACCTGGGAGCGCGTCACGTCTGAAATTACCCAGAGGCTATCCTGGTCAGATTGGGCCTGTTAATTAATTAATTTATTTTAAAATAAGATTGTTACGACCGAAGCTTGCCTTCCCTGGACCATGTTTGAATTTCTGGAAGAAGTTCTCCAAACCTGAAGCTCCCAGGAGCCCATGCATGATTAGGAGTACATGCAAAAACATCTGTGTGGGACAAACAAATTCCAAACAGATGCAGAAGTGACTGAATGAGTCACTGCCAGTTTTGGTTTGGGCAGACCTGTTTGGTCCTCCAGAAGCCAAGCATATATGCCAGGGGAGGCTAACCTGGACCCCAACAGTACCAGGCAAGAACAGTCACTGCTGTCACACACACCCTGGGTGTTTTCTCACAGGTAAGGCCCCCTTCTTGCTCACAGCCCCACCCTAGCACTTTTTCCATTACAGAGGTGTGGCCGCACCTCTATTAGTTCAGTTTGATTAGTTCATTAAGGATCAGCTTTCACCATAATCCTATTATACAAAAAACCTGCTAAAAACAAAATAATAATTATACACAGTTACAATAACACTTCAATATAGGGCCATGCACAAAAAGAGTATAAGCCTAAAATGGCTTATACAGACCCAAATAGCATCCCAGATAAGTGTCATTGCTCTTCTACAGAGCACAAGTGCAGAAATACATGGCCCCTGAGTCCCAATAATAGTTCTCTTCACAAACAGACGCTTGGGTCATGGAACCGCAAATAGATGTCCTTGCTCTTATGCAGAGCACAAGTACAGACAATCTTGGCCCCTGAACCCAAAAGCAAATTTGAGTGCTTCTCATTAACTTGATCAATCAGTCAAGAGTTCAGTCGGCTATTCGCACTTTGATAAAATTATGATGAAATAAACATAATACAATAGTCAGTAAAATAGAAATAGCATCAGTCTCATATAGTACAATTTCTAATGCACAGAAAAAGAATAAAATAGAGAGTGACAGCTTTCAGCACTACTAAATCATTAGAGGTCAGCAGGAAAGAGATTTTATGCATCTGAGTACGGAGCCTATTCTCTTCTATTAGAGAAGATACGCTATTAGTTAAGACAATACAGAGTTCTCATTGAATCTCTGCCTACCTTTAACACAGTACTTTTGAGTCACTTGACTTCTGGGTTGTGATTAATTAATTTTATTTATTCTACTACTTTTATACCTTGCCCCTTTCCGCTCAAGAGCAGCTCGGGGCAGCTTACAAACATCAATAAAAACACATCTAAAATATCATTTAAAACATTTAAAAGGATTAAAAGGGCAGAATTCCCCAACCCACCCTACCCATCTCCCTCTCCAAAGGCCGAGCGGAACAACCAGGTCTTACACTGTCTATGGAAAGAGGTGAGATCCGGGGCCAGACGGGCCTCCGTTGGAAGGGAGTTCCACAGCCTAGGAGTGGCCACTGAGAACGCCCTCCCTATCGTCGCCACCCAGGCAACCCGGGGGCCTTCGAGTCGGGCGTCCCCGGCTGACCGCAGGGGCTGCAATGCTATCAGGGGCCTGAGGCAGTCCCGCAGGTAAGCCAAGCCATTTAGGGCTTTATATGTCATAACCAACACACTGAATTGGACCTAGAAGATAATAGGCCACCAGTGCAGAGAACAGAGCACCGGTGTAATGTGCTCGCGGCGACCTGTCCCCGTTAAGAGACGGGCCACCTCATTCTGCACCAGTTGCAACCTCCAGACCGTCCCCAAGGGCAGCCCCACGTAGAGTGTGTTACAGTAGTCTAGTCTAGTCTAGAGGTGATAAAGGCATGGATGATGGTGGCCAGATCCGAGTCCGAAACATACGGCCACAACTGTCGTACCAGATGTAATTGGCGAAATGCTCCCTTCACCATAGCCTCCACCTGGAGATCCAGGCGGAGCTGTGAGTTGAGGAGCATCCCCAGGCAATGGACCTGTGTGGCCATAGGGGGGCAGACGCCATCGATGATGGGGGCCACACCACCCCAGCCTTACCCACCAACATCACCTCCATCTTGTCGGGATTCAACTTCAAACAACTCACCCTCATCCAGTCCCCCACAGCTGCCAAGCACTGGGTGAGCAGTGAGACTGCTGGGTCTGGGTCTACAGAAAAAGAGAGGTAAAGTTGTGTGTCATCGGCGTACTGATGACAATGCACGCCAAACCCTCTCACGACCTCACACAAAGGCTTCATATACACGTTGAACAGGAGGGGGGACAGAATAGAACCCTGCAGGACTCGACAAATGAGGTTCCGGGGAGATGAAATACATTCCCCGAGAACCACGCACTGAGTTCTCCTGGCCAGGAACGAGTGAAACAATTCAAGAACAATTCTGCCCACCCTGGACTGGTCCCGCAACCGAGCCACCAACATCTCATGGTCAACGGTATCAAATGCAGCCAACAGATCTAATAGAATTAAAATAGAAGATCTGCCCCAGTCTAATTCACGGCGCAGGTCATCAACCAAAGGCACAAGCGCAGTCTCCGTGCCAAACCCAGGGCAAAAACCAGACTGCGAGGGATCAAGGAAACCGACCCGATCTAGATGCCCCTGAAGCTGCCTAGCCACCGCCCATTCAATAACCTTCCCTAAGGTGTAAGACTTGGTGCAAGACTTGGCTGTTCGCCCAGGCCTTCGGAGGGGAGGGTGGGGTGGTGGGTTAATTTTTGTGGGGGGTGTTTTAAATTTGTTTTATGTTTTATGTTTAAAAATTGTTTTTTAAAACTGTTTTATATTGTGTTGGAAGCCGCCCCGAGATGCCGTGGGCATGGGGGGGTGGCATATAAATGTAAATAAATAAATAAATAAATAAATAGAAAGGGAAGGTTAGAGACTGGCCGATAGCTGGCTGGGGAGTCAATTTCAAGAGATGGTTTCTTGAGCAGGGGCCTCACCACCGCCTCTTTGAGGCGACTCGGCCCCCTGCCCTCCCTAAGGGAAGCATTGACAACCCCCACCAGCAATGGCCGTAATGTCTTCTGGCAGGCCTTGACCAATCAGGATGGGCATAGATCTAATTCACAACAGGTGGCTCTTACAGCCCCAAGGACCTCCGCCGCACCAGCGGGCGACACCCACTGAAATTGATCCCATGAAATCCAACAAGATGGGTCGGATTCCATGGGTCCACCCCCTCAGGTTCACCTAGTGTTGTTATTATTATTATTAGCAAACATTTATAAAGCTCCAGCAATGTACCTGGCGCTTTACAAACTCATTGAATAGACATGGTCCCTGCCCTAGGGCTTACAATCTGGGGGGGGGGGGGGGGGGGNNGAGCCGAAGGAAGGGGAACAGAGGGAGAGACAAGGAGTGTAACATTCACAAGGATGCGAGGTCCCAGGTGCACATGCTTGGCTTGGTTACATCGAGAATGATGGCTGGTTGGTCCATGTGGTGAGGATATGAGTACACGCATGTCTGCCCCCGGATAAGTTATAAGTGCAGCATAGAAGTCGCAGTGAATCTGAGCGATTTTGTCCACAAAAAAGTCAACAAACGTGTCACAGCGGGCACTGGAAGATTCCAGTTCCAAGCGGAGAGAGGCCGGACTGTGCAGCCGCTGCACCACCCGGAAAAGCTTCTCAGGACACGATGTTGCACATGCTATGAGGGCAGCAAAGAACTCTTTCTTTGCTGTCCGCACTGCCACAGCATAAGCTTTTAAATTAGCTTTATGTCGCAATCGGTCAGCTGCAGTATGACTCTGGCGCCTCCGGCGCTCCAACCGCCATCCTTCCCGCTTCATCTGGCACAGGCCCTCTGTAAACCAAGGGGACCCATGTCGTCGGCATTCTGGAGGTGGACGCCTGGGAACCATTTGGTCAGTGGCTTCCGTCAATAAGATAATTGAGCAAACGGTCATCGAGATCAGGAGGCAATCCTCCTAGGGCATTCCGGAACCTCTCTGGTTCCATAAGTCTCCGGGGGTGGACCAACTGAACTGGTCCTACACCTCTCCGGGGGCAGACATGTGCCAGGAAATCAGTCTGGAGGAGATAATAATCTGTCCATGACAAGGATGTAATTGATACATCCCTCACCACTGGATCCCCCGCCTTAAGGCCAGTGCAGAATATTAGGTCAAGGGTATGTCCTCCATCATGCATCGGGCCCACAACCCTTTAAAAATCTTTTGCAGGGGGTTATTCTTTACTTGGGGATCTTAACAGAAAGTAAATGTTCTAGACAGTTAAAGTTCTGCCTCAAGCAATCGCTGGTAATTTTGGGTATAGAATATTAAAAACACCAAAACGTTCTCATTAAAAAAACATCACGTTGAAAGGAATAGAAGAAATCCTTATGTTGCACATGTCCATTGTAACTCTGCTAACATTGTATAAACCTCTTGTGTCTGAAGTAGAGGTGAGAGATGAAGTCGATCGCAACAAAAACAAATACGGTTGTCAGAGAGAAGTTCGAGGGGAGGATGGCTCAGTTTTAGTGAGAGGGAGGTTCAGGGGGAGAATGGCTCTGGATTACCTGAGGTCACTCATCGGATTTATACTAATCTTACAGTGGGAAGACATGGTGCACCAAGACAGTGAAATAGGACTTACTTTACCTAACATTGTTCATCGGATCTATACTACTCTTACGTTCGAAGTACACGGTGCAACGAGACATTGAAACATGACATACTTTACCGCAGTAATACATCAGTGTCCAGTATACATCGTTTGCACAAGCAGACTCACAATAGAATATAAGCTCGAATGTTCAAACACTAGAGCATTGAATATACAACGGCATTACCAAGCAAAACTGGCACAGTATAAAACCAACCACCAAAAAACCAAAGGATTTCCAACATTTAAAAACCAAAGGTTTAAATTCATACTTAAGGTGAATTAACCATACCCACTATTTTCATTTCCTCTTAATCGAATAATCTGTAACAAACTACTATACTTTAAAAACATTACCACTCCACATCAAATCTCTAATTCTCATCCTCTCTCTCTCCTTCTCTCCCTTCCACACCATGACGATTCGCTCATAACAAAGCATATCACACCGTTTCACCCGTAATAGTAAACAAATTAGTTATTACCATGTCTTAACGAGTTAATCCATACATACAAAATCTAAAAATATTCATTTTTGAAATTTCATATACACAGCAAAAACATCAACAGATGGATTAATTCATTAAGGCATGTTAATGATAATTAATTTGTTTAATATTAATGCGTGAAGTGGTGTGATTTTTTTGTCTCAGATTATTAGACTGTGAGAAAATGAAAATAGTAGGGATGTGAGAAACTGTGAGAAAATGAAAATAGTAGGGATGATTAATTCACCTTAACTATAAATTTAAATCTTTGGTTTTTAAATGTTGGCATTTGGTGATTAATCCAAGAGGTGTCAGTCCCTCATATAGCCCCACTTCCTCACAGCGTTTTTTTGTCAATTATGTGAGGAAGTGGTACAGAGTCACATAATTCCAACTTCTGCCAGAAAAGTGAGCCAGAGTAGCCTAGTGAATATGATGCTGGACTTGGAAATGGGAGACCAGTGTTCAAATCCTCTCTTAGCCATGAACTCACTGGGTGGCCTAGGGTAAGTCATATTCCCTGAGCC
Organism: Sphenodon punctatus; assembly: GCA_003113815.1. Classification (NCBI taxonomy): domain Eukaryota; kingdom Metazoa; phylum Chordata; class Lepidosauria; order Sphenodontia; family Sphenodontidae; genus Sphenodon; species Sphenodon punctatus. Next base: position 573,307 of record QEPC01001413.1, read on the forward strand.
CCAGTTCCCTACTTGTAAAATTGGAATAATAATGATCTATCTCACAGGCTTGCTGTGAGGGTGTGCTAGGTAAGGACTGCAACACTTAGAACATAATAGTGCTATGGAAATAATAAATAAGGTCAAGTTTCTACATTGCAAGAAAATCTTATATTCTAGGTTTGAAATTTTCCTTCTCAAGTAGATAAATCAAAGTATCAAAAATACTGAGTGATACCAAAACATGATTTTAGAACTAAAATTTAGCTGGGTGAGCAACTTCAAGGTTTGAAATAAAAGTGGTAATGAAATTGAACCAGTTGAGCAAATCTTCACGTAGAACTGTGGCATCAATGCAATATAAATTGTCTATTTCTATAGGCTGAGAAGCAAGCAGCTGAATCAACAAGAATGAAAGTAGGCCATCAGGACAAAAGAAAGCAAAATACTCTTTTTACAGCTGTGTAGGGACGTGCTTCTCCCTCTCTCTGCTTTAAAAAAGTAATTTAAAAACAAACAGGGGAATAAAGATCTGTAACTAAACATTTATCTTAACTGTTGGAAATAACATTTGATTTGGCATATAATCTGCAGTACATTCTACTCTTTTCAGTTTAGAATCAATGTATTAACATCTGATTAATATAAGGTAGATTTTTGCAGGATGGGTTGGATTCTCCCCCATCCCTCTTTACATGAGAACGCCACCGGATTTTACAGTACTAATGTACAATCAAGTAAAGTGTTGCCTTTGTCCTCATTACTCAAAGTAAAAATAGTGTATGCATAAATTATTTTTCCGATTAGAAAAAAAGATAGATATTACATTTTACATAATTCCAGTAAATCCAATTCAGAAGATACTGAGCTGACATCAAAATGCTCTGATTAGAAACTGCTTACTGTAGAAGTAAGAAAATACTATGGATTACCAGTGGTTTGGTTATGTACAGATAAAACAAATGGCATTTGAAAGTAGTCTGTTTAATCCTCAGAGTCAGAATTTAATCTCACAATTACAAATCAGCTGCTATTAAAGCAAGGTTGTACACCCATGACTGCTTTCATATTGAGCTATAAAAAGCCTTGGATGTCTGTTCCAGCTACATCTTACATAACTCTGCCCAAAGCCCCCAAATTTTGTCACTTATATTAAAAGGTGAAAGACTACTGCCCATTATACCAGTTAAAACCAGAGTCGAGAGAGATTATTTTTTCTGCTATTTTAGAAAAAGCAGAAAATGAGTGAAGAAGACTAGTCATTACGGTTTATTTTTAGGAAATTTTATTTAAAATATGACACAGAAACAATACATTGCTATTGACATTAATATGACCTCATTATGATTTATCACCTATTTCAATGTATTACAAGCATAAGATAATGAACTGCACAAACAACGTAGGTTTGTATTTACAATGTGCAGGGACCTGAAAGAAAAATATTAATAGCATTCACAATATTTATTTTCTAGCCACCTCTTTCCAAACTATACGGTGTGGATTAGTCACAGCACTTGACTTTAATCATAAAATTTCTCTAGTCTCTCTCCACCACAGCACTTCAATGAGCTTGGAAATTTTTTTCCTCTGTTAGCATTTATTGCTGTTGCATGACCCTGAGGTAATGCATAGAGCTCTGTGTGGTCAAAAGACCCTTCACCTATATATTTATTGCTATGCCTTTTTCCCCCTTCAGAGGTGAGAGGATTGAATTCATATTCACATCAACTTTCAAAAGGATAGCGATCCCATGCTCTATAAAAGGGTTTATGTCCTGAAGGAGGGAACCCATTTTAGGAATGGAACCTTGAAAAATTCTTTTTACACAGCATTTTAGGGTGCATCACTCATGAGAACAGCAAACTGATATCTGACAAATGTTGGTGAATTCTTGAATAGCTATAGGTATGTGAATAGGATGTGGAATAGGTAAATTCTTTAGCTTTTAAAAGTGTATTTATATTCTTCCCACTTGCTTTAGTTTTATTTCCTAATACATTTTTTGTCTATGATGGATGTCTTCATAACAGATACATTGGGTCAGCCTGCCACCCATTTCTTTTTTATGGGAGATGGATGTGTTGGATATGGCTGGAAGAAAAGGTCCTCCAAAGCTGTAGAGCAACCACCAAGAACATAATTAACTGTGTCTCCATGGTATCTGGACCTCGTGCAATGACAGAACTTAGAAGAAGGCTCTGCTGGTTGACCTGAGGAGGCATGATGGAATATATATTTAAAGGCAGTCCTTTTAAATATATAGGGCTCAAGCCAGGCATGGATCTAGTTGACAATTATTCACCCACAGCCCTACCCAGCTCGTAATTGGACAAATCCATCCTCTATTCCAATTCTCTACACACATTGCAGGCTCGAGAGTCATTCAAATTTAGCCCACATCCTGTGCTTGCCAGCATTCAACTCCAGTTGGATTTCCATCACCTTCAGATGCAGTTGTGCCGGATTCCAGACAGTGGGCTTGATCTTAAACTCCTGCATGTGGGTCTTATATGTGTGTGACTTGGGGTGGGCCATAGTCCCGATCGCACGGGTGTGCATGCGGTCTGCATAGGGGTTGCATGTGAGATGCATGCATGCTGTTCGCATAGTATGCAGGGTTTGGGATTGAGCCCAGTGTTGGGATTAGAAGAAATGAATTAGTGGATAAGACCTGCAGCTTGCCCGACCAATGCAGCTGCAACAGTCCGTTTTTGGCCCTGCTTATTAGATCCAAACTTTTATCATTGTAAGGATGGGGAGGGAGCCGGGGAAGACTCCTACCAGGACACTGGGGAAAAAGGGAAAACCCACCCCCTCTCGCCGTGTGAGGCAGAGTGCTCTGGAAAAGGTCTCCCTCAGGATGTTACGCAGGTAGTGGAGTAAAACTCCTTGCCAATCATCACAGGGATATCGCCAAGCACAGTCTCCACTACATGCCCCGAACACATAGCAGGGGGGCAAGGAAGGGATAGTGTGGAGGGTGTGGGAGGCGAGGAAGGGCAGGGGTCCCAGGGAAGAAAGGGGTTGAGGGAATAGGGGGTCAGGGCATACACTCAAGACAACACCCCAGGGAAGGAACGAGGAAAATGCAGACAATCATTATCAACCCTACTCCACACACTCAGTCAACACACTCACCCACTTGTTCGCACACACACTCTGGCACTAAGCTCTAGGCAAGGATAGATAGGAAGGCAGAAATGGGGCCAGTCTCACAGGCTAGGCACTGATCACTGGCAAGGAGGGGATGCACAAGTCCCTCCTTTAAGGGTTTGGTGCATGCTGGCGCAGGTGCTCCAAGCGCCTGGGCGGGGCCATATCTGGAGTGGCATCTCCTAGCGCTGCCGAGGTCAGACGCATCCGCCCGGAGGTCCCCGGCATGGTTGTGCCCGGGGCGCCCCCCGGCGTTAAACTCCACCCCCGACGCGCGCTTACTGCACAAGCCAGGGGCGGGGCCCGTTCTGCTGCGGCCCCGCAACCCTCCTTGCTGCCATTGTCCCCCACCTCCCCCACACTATCAACGGGGGCCTCCCCAGGGGTCTTTCTGATCTGGGCACTTGGGGAAACATATCCCCGACACGCTTTCCCTTGTGTACCCCAGCCCTGCCATAACCCCACCCCCCCGAGGATAGGACCTGAAAATCACATTGACAGGCTTTGTTACTAAAATGACTAGGTGCTGGCCCTTAAAGACCAGCCTTATCATTACTATGGACGTGCCCCTTTATAGGGGGTATAAGAAGCCAGCCAGGCAGGGGAAGCTGGCTTCAGTCTGGAGTGGGCTATGAAGCGAGACAGATATCTGTGCTGGGGATCTCATTTGTCGTTAACCAGGGTCCTGAAATAAGGGCCTAGAGGGAAGGCTGCAGCACTGGTACCCAAAGAGTGGGTGTGAAGGTCCCGATCCTGCAAGGAAATACTCAGATGGCAGGGCATGCATTATTGGCATGTTGTTTTTTGGTAGTTTTTACATTAAACTCATGCTTCATGTCAGAGCTCTTTTCACCAAAATAGTCAGGACAAGGTTGTCTTGGCATGACTGCATATTGGTCACTGGCACCTTATATACCAAGGTGTGTCCACCTTTGTGTTGTGGACACTGTAACATGGTTTAAATTGATAAACATGTTTTATTGACCTGTTCACACTTTTATGGTATACAGCACACCTTTCTACACAACAAAACACTAGACAGACCAGCAGCCAACCAAGAAACTGGAAGCATGGAGCATGGCTGAAGGAGAAGCGTGGCCTGACCAGCCCTTGGAAGGCCTTCAGCAAGGTCCCCGGACCTTGGCCAGAGTACCTTGGTAGCACAGACGTGTGAGTCACTATGCTTGGGCCCCAAGAGTGCTGGCTCAAGCCCCAGTTCCTAACACTGGCTCAGCAGCAATACTGCTGCAGAAGATCTGGGTGTTATAGTGGATCACCAATGGAACACAAGTCAGCAGTGTGATGCTGTTGCAAAAAGGGCCAATGCCATTTTAGGTTGTATACACAAAAGTATTATATCCAAGACACAGGGAGTTATATTCAACATAACAATAAATCCATACATTTTTCAAACTGAGTAACATAAACTATACAGGGTAACAGAATATCATATGATAGAACCTTGACCCCCCACCCCTTATCCCACCAAAACTATCCGGAGCAATACATAAATAACTAACATACACAATTATTTTTTTACTCTCCCACTTTTGGTTTCAACTGTCTGGTCAGCCGCTCTCTCTCCTTTCTTATCAGATACCCAAAAAGAGCCACTTCCTGCGTAATTTTTACATGTTTATCTACCAGAAGATAAATCATTTGTCTACCCTCCAATGCCTCTTTAGGTAAATTAGTATTTCTATATAACCTTCCCGTCTGTTTTTCATATTGGGGACAGGTAAACAAAACGTGTGGGAGATCTTCCACCATTTGTTTACAGCAGATACATATCCTATTGCTGTAAGGAATACCTCCTATCCTGCCTTCTGTAACCGCAGAGTTTAGTGTTTGGAAACGTATGGCTCTGAATGCATTTTTATGACCATACAGGATATCATAATCCAAATATGCACAACCCCCAAACCCAGGTTACAACATTTTGCATATGGGGGATATCCTTGATACTCTAGCCTGTGCCCTAAGTCCCTGGCTAGCCATATCCACTATCCTTTTTTCCAAAATTCTACAAGCCTCCTTTATTGGGAATTCCTGCAAAAAGGTAAAAGAAAAGCTCAACCTATGTAATGCCTGATTTACAGCTCCCCATTATGGACCTTTATCAACTATTTTGTTCTTCTCTTGTAAACATAATTTGGGAAACGAACTCTCTGTCAAATCTTTCATCTTTATTATAGCGATTAACCAAGATTCAATAATTATAGGCTCAAGGGATTTCATTCCCGATTCTAATTTGAGAATGGCCAATGAGACACACCCAGGAACCAAAAGTATCTTTCGTAAAAACTGGTTTAACACAGGTTCTAATAATTTCCGACCTACAGCTCATGTCCCCAAATTTGGGCCCCATATCTAATTTTAGAAATTACCTTCAACTCAAAGACTTTAAGAGCTGATCTAACCTGGCACCCTCCTCCAGATTTAAAAAATCTCCAAATTGCATTACTTTCTGTATTAACTCGTTTGAGTGATTGAACATGTGGCATCCAAGAGCCATTGTATGCAAACGTAATGCCTACTTGTTCAGCTCTCCTTCCGTTTAGATACCATTTTGGGGGCTTAAATTTCTGTTCGTAGACCATTATTTTGGTCTTATCAGTGTTTATTATAAGTTCATGTTTTTTTACAATCTTCACCAAAATCAGTCAACAGTCTACACAGTCCCAAACCCGATGTAGATAGAAGAATGGTATCATCTGCATACATAAGTATCGAACATCTGGAAGATCCTAATTTTGGCGCCATATACTCATCAACCTTCCTAAATTTCAAAATCAGATCATTGACATAAAGGTTAAATAGCCTGCTGGGCTTTGATGCCTGCGGGGAGCGCCGACACCGGGTTCCACAGCGGTGCCCAATTTCGTTCCAGAAATCTCCTGGTGGGGGTGGGGGAAGCCCACGTGGAGTGCCGGGTGGCGCAGCGGGGGACCCTATCCCTGCTCAGGATCCTCTGGGGTAGGCGGGCCCCTGTGGACCGCTGGCCGGGAAGCCCGGAGTAGGGGCAGGCCATGATAATTCTGGGCTTTGATGCTTGCGGGGAGCGCCACTGCCAGGTTCTGCAGCAGCACCCAATTTCATTTTGGAATTCTCCCGGTGGGGGTGGAGGAAGCCCACGTGGAGTGCCAGGTCATGCCGCAGGGGCTTATCCCTGCTCAGATTCCTCTGGGGGCAGGGTCCCAGGTGTTCCACTGGTTCGGTGGGGGGAGGCTATTGCTGCTGGGTCCCTCAACGGGGGAGGCTGGCCCTTGGGAACGCTGCCTGGGGTGCAAAGGGACCGCCACCTCAGGGCACCAAGGGAGCGCGGTCGCTGGGTACCGCGGCGGTGCCCAAGTTCTGTTCGGAACCCCTCCCCCCAAACTTCTTCCAGCCCCCGGTGGGGGAGGGCAAGCCACGTGGAGTGCTGCTGCCAAGTCAGCACAGTGGCACTCCCTCGGGAGCATGAGTCTGGCTCTGGGTAAAGCCTCCATAGGGCGCGGTGCAACACGAAGCATCCCGCCAGAAGTGGCTGGGGGCACACTTCAGTCGATTTCTGCGGACTGGGGTAGGGAGCGGCCCAGAGGGGAGTGCGGCTTCGGCTCCCCAAGCTGGCCCGTTGGGGCTTTCAGTGGGGGGGGGCAGGCCCACGCAGGGCTCCCACTCCCACCCCATGCCTACGGGCAGCCTACTCCCATGGCATCCCCCAGGGTCAGTATAAGCCCCGAGGCTCAGTATAAGCCCCGGAGTGGGGGGGGGGGAGTAGGACTCGGGTGGGGTGGGAAAGCATGGGCCTGGTTCCTCCTTCCTGTTTTGCCACTGCTCCTCCCCATACTCCCCTGCGATACTTCGAAGGGGTGCAATTCTCCTCCTGGGTGGCTGTCATGGGAAGCCCGGGGCTGCTTAATTTTCCCCATTACAGCAGTATTCAGCACATTTCCCCTTGATCAAAGGCCAGGGTGTTGGTCCTAATACATTCTTTGTGTATGTTTCTTTGGAGTACAGGTCAACATGGCACAGGCAAAGGAGGGTCATGGTGGTAGGGGTTCTCAGGCTCGCCAGGCCACAGGGGCCTCAACCTCGAATGTTGGGAGGGGGCGAGCCCGGTCAAGGGTCCCGGCCACCACGGCCATGGGGAGGGACCAGGAGCAGCTGGACAGTGCTCCTAGGTACTCCATGCAGGATGTGACCCAGATGATTGCCATCGTGCTGGAGACCATACACGCACAGTGCGCTGGTGAGGCATCTGGGGATCCTCCCCCTTCTAAGCGGGGGTGGGAAGGTTGGGTCCCGGTCCCGAGTCGACAGGGGACCGAGCCAGACACTGGAGACGTGGCCGAGGAGACGCAGACAGCCACAACCCATGCCCCGGGGATGAGCGAGATAACTTCGGCACCGAATGAACAAGGTGAGGAGTCCATGGGTCCTGCAGTTACCAGTACTGCGGGCTCCATGGGCCCAGGGGTGGGGGGCACGGTCTGCCCCCCGGGAGTAGCCACAGGGCCCAGTCCCTCAGCTGAATTACAGCCTATCCAATGGTACTGGGAGAGATCGCCGGTGCTGGCATTAGATGCCAATACTGCAACCCCGGTTTGGGATACAAATGGGGTTTGTGCAGACACCCAGGCCACCTATGGGCGGCCGGGGGTTAACCCAAGCTTGCATGCTTATGGTGCCCCCATCTCTTTGCCTGGAGATCACCTGGCCCTCACGACCAAATAAAAGATATGGAAGGGGGAATTTATAGATATGTTCATGTTCCTGTACGGTGAGGAGCTGGGTGTCAAGGGCACAGAGTCTGACAAAGGGGGTAAGAGTAAGCGGAAAAGGCCCCAAGTACCCAGGTCATGGGAGAAATGGTCAGCCTGTTTTTATATTTACATGGGGGTGGTAGCATACCGTTTCCCAAGTAGGGCCCGGCAGCTCATACAATACGCCACCATGATTTAGAAGGCCTACTTAGACTTTGGTGGTATGGCCTGGCATGAATACGACGAAATGTTTAATCGCAGGGCCACATCCAACCCCCACACTCGATGGGATATCATCGATTATAACTTGCACTCTCAAATTATGGCTCCCCATCGTCCTGTAGCAGGCATTAGAACAGAGAGTGGGGTGATGCTGCCAGCCCCTCCTAGGCCAGTTGCGGGGAAGCAGATATGCTGAATATTCAACTGGAAGGGGTGTTTTCATGCCCGTTGTAAATACGCCCACACCTGTTCTAACTGTGGCGGCGGACATCCCACCACTTCCTGCTTCAAGGGTCGCCCAGGTTCCGGAAAGCAGAGGTTTGCCAACAGAGGCCTGAAACAAGACCGGCAAGGGGGTGGTGGGGCACAGCAGCCAAATGGGGGCCATGGCACTTGCCCCTACACCAATCAGGCTTGAGGCGCGAAGTCCCCTGCTACAACACTACCCTAACAAGGTTGATGCTGATTACTTGTGGCAGGGGTTTTTGGAGGGTTTTCGGATTCCTTACACAGGTCCACTGGTCAGCCAGGTTGCCAACAACCTGAAATCTGTTCAGGGAATGGAGGATGTGGTATGGTCCAAGATAAGTAAGGAAATTGTGGCAGCGAGGGTGGCGGGTCCATTCCTGTCTACCCCCCTGATGTGTTCCCCACTAGGTTTAGTGCCAAAAAAGACAAAAGGGGATTAAAGCTTGATTCATCATTTGTCGTACCCCAGGGGCAGTTCGGTCAATGATGGCATTGACCCCATGCTCTGCTCAGTGCAGTATATGTCTTTCGACGCCGCGGTTCACATAGTCCGAGCTTGTGGACGGGGGGCGCTCCTGGGGAAGTGTGACATTAAATCGGCTTTTCACCTGCTGCAAGTGTCCCCGAGGGATTTCTATCTATTTGGTTTCTCCTTTAGGGATCAGTTTTTCTTTGACAAGGTGATGTCCATGAGGTGTTCTGTTTCCTGCTCCACCTTTGAGCGCTTCAGCACCATGCTTGAATGGACAGTTAGGGACAGGGCAGGTCTACCTTCCATATCGCATTATTTGGATGATTACATATTTTCTGGGAGGGCAGGGTCACAGGAGTGTTCCCACCTTATGGACACTTTCGCCAAGGTTGCAGACGAGCTTGGGGTCCTGTTGGCAGGAGAAAAGACTGAAGGTCCTGTGACCCGGCTCTCCTTTTTGGGCATAACAATTGATACAGTGGATTGCACCTTGAGTCTTCCCCCAGACAAGCTGACCTATCTGCGGGTGCTCCTTCGGGGTACCGGGCAGGCAAAAAAGGTAACATTAAGGGCTATGAAGCATTGCTGGTCCAATGGAATTTTGCCTACAGTGTGGTGGTGCCGGGTAGGGCTTTCTGCGTGCGTCTGGCATGCTTCACGGTGGGAGTCACGACCCCCTACCACCATATACGGATTTCCAAAAGCATTAGAGAGGACCTTCTGGTCTGGCTAACGTTCCTCGACAGCTACAATGGTATTTCATTGTGGAGGGAGGTGCGGCTTCTCGAGGCGGACCTTCAGGTGTTATCCGACGCTGCTGGGGGGGTCGTGGTTTGGGGTTTTCTTTCAGGGCAGCTGGTGCACTCAGCGGTGGCCACCCCATTGGGCATTCACGGCAATCATCAGAGACGTAACCTTTCTGGAGCTCTTCCCATTACTGGTGGCTTTGGAGCTTTGAGGGTGGCACTTCCAGGACTCTCATGTATGTTTTTGGTCTGATAACCAGGCGGTGGTGCAGGTAATCAACCATCAGTTTAGTAGATCTAGCAGTCATGACCTTAGTTTGTTGGTTTGTCCTGAAGTGCCTTTCCCTTAATATGTATTTATCCGCTAAACACATCCCCGGGGTACACAATGAGATTGCTGATTCCCTCTCTCATTTTCAGATGGAGCGTTTCCGTTCCCTGGCACCCAGTGCCAACATCAACCCAGAGGTGATGCCAGAGGCCTAGTGGAAGCTTGGGAACACAGGCTAGACAAGGGCATTAGAGCAGCAGTGTTGTGCTCCACCTGGCGTTCCTACACCACATCTTTCCAGGGCTTCCGCAATTTTTTGTTCTCCCATGGTTTGCAGGAGCAGTGGGCCCATATCCCCCCATCACGTTGAGTGGTTCGCGGCCCACTTGAATTGCCGCGGTTTGGCACCCCGCACCATAAAGTGCAGCCTAGCAGCGATAACCCTTTTCTGCAAGGCTCAAGGGGTGCCTGACCCATGCGCAGGTTTCAGGCTCTGCAGGGCTGTCAAAGGGTGGGCCAATGAGCGGGGCATTAGCAGGGATGCCCAACTGCCATGACACATTGGCACGCTTGATTGCCGCCATGCCACAGATTTGTTCATCTCCTTATGAGGTGTAGCTTTTTGGGGCAACTTTCTCCACAGTCTTTTTTGCTGCATTGCAAATCAGTGAGTTGGTGCCTTCCTCAAAGGGGGATCAGTCAGGCATTGCCTTGGAGTTCCGGGACATAGCCCTGGGGCCAGACTCTGCCGCCATCACGATCCGGCGCTCCAAAACTGATCAGGAGGGTCAGGGGCAGATCATAACGCTGCACAAATCCCCAGTTGGGGGTGTGTGCCATGTGTCTGCATTAGGGGCTTAATTGGATGTTCGTCCGGGCATGCAGGGCCCCCTCTTCGTTCACTCGGAAGGGCATTTCTGACAAAATTCCAAGTTCGGGCAATTTTTAAGAAGGGTTTGGCAATGGGGTGCACTCCTTCCGAATCGGGGCAGCCTCCACAGCTGCTGCGGGTGGGCTAGCTGCCTCTCAGATCAAGGCGATAGGCATATGGCAGTCCAGCGCTTATCGCACATATGTACAGCTGTTCAGCCCTCCACAGTAGACTCTGGCCGGTCTGTAACGCTATTCTGTTTGTCACCCTCAGGCCAGCTCCCCACCGTATGGATTTGCGGGCACAGCATCGGGCGTTGGGCCAAAGGCCAAGCAGCTGTCTCGGACTTCGGTACCCAGCTGGGTTGTGAACTGCGGGCCCGCCTTTATTGGTTTGGGTGCAGCGGTATGCTGATGCTTTCGCTGTTCCGCAGGGCTGCACACTTTGGTCCTCCTGACATCCTGGTCATTCATCTGGGTGAAAATGACCTTGGCCTGCGCAATGTGTGGGAGTTCACTGGCGTAATGAAGCATGACATCTCCATATTGGTTGCTACGTGGCCTCAGCCCTACGTATGGTGGTCGGTTCTCCTAGAGCGGCGGGTCTGGCAGTATGCCATGTCGCCAGGCAAAATTGAACGTGCCAAGCAGAAAGTCAACAGGGCGATGTGGGCGCCTGTGGCTCGCTTTGGCAGTCGGGTAGTGCACCATGAATGGATTGTGCGCCAGGATGCGGGCCTTTTTCGGAGTGATGGGTGCACTTGTCTGTGCGAGGGACCGCTGTCTGGCTGGAGGATCTGAGGACGGTGTTGCACAAACATTTCGGGATACCTGTGTGGGGGAAAAGGGTGGAGTGAAATTTTCCTCCCCCATTTCGTGGCAGGTAGCGGGGTAGGAACCATGCGGTGGTAAAGCTCCCTAAGAGCTAAGGGGGGGGGGGCGCTTGCACCCCATTACCACACGGGGAGCAGGGGGGTCTTAAGTGCGGGGGCCCCAGACCAGGCTCGGAACAGCTAGTAGGGGGCGGCAACCCGCCCTGACCCAAGGGGAGGGTGAATTCGAAGGGTCGATTCACCCAGGTTAGGCAGGCAAGAATTAGCTCAGTCCCCCTGGCTTGCATATATGGCATGGTTCCTCTCCTCTACATCCACACAGGTTTATTATTCGCTGTTTTGGAATATGTATATATATGTCATGTAATAAAGTTGCGGCCGATGCCTCTTTTATCCCAAGTATGTCTCTGTCTTCTCTTATGGGTAGTGCGGGCACAAATCAATTAGATGGTTTCAGAAGTTTAAATCTGTTATTGCTTTGTATCTTTTAACCACTGTGGCATATTTTAGTCTCTTTTACTTATTGGACTTTCTCTCTCTTTAAGGTGGATGTGATTTTAATTCTTGGTTTTATTACCATGTGTTTGGCCTAGATGCCTTTGTGCCATTAAACCCTTAATCCTCTACAACCTTGTACAAGAGGACATGGTTCATCAAAGCCCTAGTCTGAGCATCTTCTGGAGGCAGTGTAAGTCCTATTTATTCAGCCAAGCATTTAACAGGCAGGGTTCTGATTTGGAGGGAGCCAGGAGGTCATGAGTATTTTTGGTGGTTTTATCTTTTGTATTTTATGTGTTTGGTTTTTTAAATGATGTTAGTCACCCTGAACCTTCTGGGAAGGATGGGATAAAAACGGAAATAAAGCAAAATTTGCAGTGCTGAATGCTGCAGGTTAGATTGTCACAGCAGATGGCCTTTCAGGAATAATTTAAGCAGCTTAGACTGTAGGGTTACCATACCTCCCCTTTAAAAGAGGATGCTTATGAAAAACAGATGTTGCAGGGCTGTACTGGAACCAGCCCTGCACCAAGTATTTTCATAAGCATCCTCTTTTAAAGGGGAGGCATGGTAACCCCTAGTTAATTCCAGTCATTTGGTTCCAGCAATAATTTCTTACTTCGGGGCAGTCAGCATAAATAAATCCAAGAGCATAGAGACGGCCTGCCAAAGTACTAAATCCTCAACCCTCCTTCTCAGCTTGATCCAGAATCCTCTACTTGGCACCTACTTCAACTCTCATCTAGAGGGTTTCCCTCTTCCTGTTATTCATTGCCTGCAGTCAAACCTCCTTCCCAGCTTCCTGTTTGCAATAATCTGGACCTAAACTGCAGCATCTATGATGGGCTCCAATCTCATCAAATACATTCTGTGTGTTAAGGGGAAAGACAGAACCCAGCACAAACCAGGCAGCCCTTCTAGGTAAAAGTTACCTTAGCACATTTTAACAGCTAGATTAAGCTGTCAATCGTATTCTAAGACAATCCTTACACTGCAGCTGAATTCTACTGGCCAATGCTGATGCTTCAGAACTGGAGACTACACAGTCAGCGTGATTTGTTTATATTTTGCAAGATAACTGTGATATCAAGTTCAACCCCATTAATGTACGAAACTGAAAATAATTCTGCAAGCTCTCAAATTATGGAGCTATAGAACAAGCTGGGAAAGCTATGAAAACAGAAGTGATTCTGTTGAAAATGATGAATCCCATGCACAGGATACAGATATAATGTGCAGCTGATCGCCCAAGTGAATGGAACAAGAAGATGAGTGTATCATAATGCAATAAAAGTGATGCTACTTTGAGTATCTACTTCAGAATAATACAAGCCAAATTCACCCATGTATAGGAGAATACAGAAAGAAGTATGCTGCATGTTTTCCTTTTGCAACTGTGTTAGAAATGAATTGCCCCGCTATAGCAAGAAGGTGAATTTACTCAGACAGATGAGAATTTCCTTAGGAATTACTCTTCTAAATATTTCTATTTGATGTTCCCTTCTTCCATCTCTATCAATAAAAATGAAAGGACAGCTACTGGGATCAGGGTGGGGACATATGCCCCACATTTAATTATCAGAAGTTAATTTTACAATATATTACAGGCAAAAAAAGGGGGGGGGGTATGTACGTGTTAGATAAATTGCTAGCCTCCACTGCATAAAGACAAAGCATGCACAATAGGAAGGAGCACAATAGTACATTATACTACTATATTCTAGCAAGTAATCACATGATATATTCATGATGTAGGCAGGATAATGAATTTTCTCCATTGTCCCATGATTATCAAACTTGTGGTGCCACAGCCAGAAATGTCACCACCCATTTAGATCAATGGTCCCAGCTGTGATGTCGTGATAACTCATGACATCACAGGAACTGGCAAGGTTGCAGTTCATCTGCATACTCTCCCAGCTGCCTCGGTTGTCAACACCTGAGGACACCACAACCCTCCTGGAGTTTGGCCTTTCTGCTGCCCGAGTTCCAGCGACCAGCAAGCCAGGAACTGGTGAGGTTGCAGTTCATCTGCATACTCTCTCAGCTGCCTCGGCTGTCAACACCTGAGGACACCATGACCCTCCTGGAGCTTGGCCTTTCTGCTGCCCGAGTTCCAGTGACTGAAATGAATCCAAAGGACAAATGAGGTGGCGTGCCTCAATTTACCCAAATGGGATCGAAGGTTGCAATTAACAAGCCAAAGTATAGAGGTACAGTTTTATTGAATAGACACTTAACATCTGGACATGGCAGTGTTCTCAGTTACAAACCCCAGTAACCCATGATTTCTTACGTGTCAGAGGCACAGTTCGAGACGCAGGCTGGTTCAGAGGAGAAGGGGAGAGGGCCCAGCAGAAGGCTGGCCCAGAGTCTCTGGATCTTTTGAGAGCGACGGTAAGGATCAAAGACTCACGCGGCTCACTGCAATGCTAATGGCCGTTAGCGTCAATGACAAGGGGCAAGGGGCTGAACTTTCCCTTTTATAGCTTCATTTATTAGGGATACATGTTGATGGGTCCCCTTTGCCAGGTGCAGAGAATAAGCTGGCTATTCATTATGCTATCACTTGGAGCACAGCCACCAAGCTAGTTTGGAGTTCTCAGGGAGTTTTAGGGAGTTACTGTTTATTCGTAGGGGAGGGCACCTCGCTTTCTTACAAACTCCCTTTGTTCTCTTAGGCCTCTTTCTGTGTTCTCAGAGATAGTGGCTGTCTAGGGTTTTCTATTGTGGCCTTGGAAATACATTTTCTGCTTAGAAAGTGATTTTGACAACTTTATTCTCATGGGCCTAGTTGGATAGTGTCAGCCTGAGACCTGTGGCTGAA
>QEPC01001413.1:589990-602550 GCA_003113815.1 Sphenodon punctatus
CCAGGCTGGGCAGGGTGGGTGGGGGGTGTCCCCCCTTCCACCCGCGCAGCCTGGACTCGGGGAGGTTTTTTTTTAAAAAAAACTGTTTGGCTGGGGCTTTAATTTTTTTTACATTGCAGCCATTTAAAAATGGCTGCAATGTAAAAAAACCGGAACAATGAAATCCGGTACCGGGCCGGAATACCGGGGCCGAATCCGATAATGCCGGTACGCCCGATACCGGCATTATCGGATACCGGATTGTACCGGTTTCCCACCCCTAGTCACGCCTTCCCTCCTGCACATCATCAACCTCTCCCTCTCTACTGGCCCCTTCCCATCCGCATTCAAGCACGCCACTGTCTCTCCTATCCTCAAAAAGTCCACTCTTGACCACTCTGACCCTTCTAGCTACTGTCCTGTCTCACTCCTTCCTTTTGCTTCCAAGCTTCTTGAACGTGTTGTCTACTCCCACTGCCTAGACTTCCTCTCCACCAACTCCTCCCTTCAACCCTTCCAATCTGGCTTTCGCCCCCTTCACTCTACTGAAACTGCTCTCGCTAAGATCACCAACGATCCTCTTGTGGCTAAGTCTAATCGCCTCTATTCCATTCTTGTCCTCCTTGACCTCTCTGCTGCCTTTGATACTGTTGACCACTCACTCTTTCTGGACTCACTGCACTCCCTTGGCTTCCGTGGCTCCATACTCGACTGGTTCTCCTCCTACCTCTCTGACTGCTCCTTCAATGTGTCTCTTGCCAACTCCACCTCCTTCTCCTTTCCCCTCTCGGTTGGTGTTCCCCAAGGCTCTGTTCTTGGCCCTCTCCTCTTCTCTATCTACACCCTGTCGCTAAGCAAACTCATTGCCTCCCATGGCTTCCAATGTCAACTCTACGCTGATGACACTCAACTCTCTCTACTCCCTCTCTCTCTCCATCTGTTCAAGCTCACCTCACCAGCTTTCTCGCTGATATCTCTACCTGGATGTTTCAACATCAACTCAAAATCAACATGGCTAAAACTGAACTCCTTATCTTCCCCCTCATCCTTCCTCTCCCTCTTTTCTGTTGATCCTTATCGATGGGGTCATCAACCTTCCTGTCCCCCAAGCCCATAGCTTAGGCTTAATCTTTGACTCACCCCCTTTTGTTTAAAACCCTACATCAACTCTGTTGCTAAATCCTATCGCTTCTCCCTCCATCACATTGCTAAGATTCGCCCTTTTCTCTCTGTCTCCTCTGCCAAAACCCTTGTTCATGCCCTGGTCATATCTCGCCTTGATTACTGTAACCTCCTTCTCACTGGTCTTCCCCGCTCTCACCTTTCTCCCCCTATCTCCATCCAAAGCTCTGCTCCATCCACCTCGCTCATCTCTTCGACCATGTGCAGCCCCTCCTCTCCTCTCTTCACTGGCTCCCCCTTCTTGAACAAATCCTGCACAAGCTCCTAGTCTTCACCTATAAAGCTCTTCACAACCTTGCTCCCCCCTACCTCTCTGCACTAATTTCCCTCCGTACTTCAGTCCGTGAACTCCGCTCCTCCTCTGTCCCCTCTCTCACCCTCCCACGCCTCCCCTGCTCCCCTAACCGCCTTCGTCCCTTCTCCCTAGCTGCCATTCCACGCCTGGAACTCCCTCCCTGCATCCACCTTGCCACCTCCTTTCATACCTTCAAATCCCTCCTCAAGACCCACCTCTTCCGCTCTGCCCTCCCCAACTTCTTACTCCCCTCACCTAACTCCTGCTGATACCCTCAATCCAGTACAATATGTGTACACAGACCTGTTACCTGAGGTCTGTGTACTCATATCCTCACCACATGGACCAACCAGCCATAATTCTTGATGTATCTAAGCCAAGTTCATGCACCTGGGACCTCGCATCCTCGTGAATGTTACACTCCTTGTCTCTCCCTCTGTTCACCTTTGTCTCCCTCCCGTCCCCATCTCTCAGATTGTAAGCCCTAGGGGCAGGGACCGTGTCTATTCAATTACTTTGTAAAGCACCAGGTAGATTGCTGGTGCTATATAAATGCTTGCTAATAATAATAAATAAATAATAATAATAATTAATAAGGGATATTAGCAGGCAATGCAATAAAATACAAACACACACACACATAAAATCAGGACGTTAAAAAAAAAATCTGAAATAATATAGTTGTGGGGTTTGTTTTTCAAGTTATCCAATCGGTTTTTTCACCCTTAAAAAAAAAAGGAAACTATCACTAAAGATGTAAAATCAGCCTGGTCAAGTTTCTTAGTTCCTAGCATTAACAGTACTTTCACCCAGCGTTTACCATGCAGAAGCCATTACACTGATATTTTTTTTCCTTTTTGCATGAATGGAAGTTGGTCTTCATGAGAAAGTTGATAAATGCTGACTTTTAGAATGAAATAGTTTGACAGGTTGGAGCTTTTGTAAAAATTAGGAGAAGAAAAGTCTAACATTTTAAAAGTGCCTTTCATCACAAGTGAAATATTCTCATTAGAAACTTTGGCATCTCATCCAGTACCTTTGATATTGGCTGTAAAACAAGACAATCCATCTTATTAGCTGGGCAGGAATGCCCTTCAAATAGTGGTGAAACTATTGCTTGTAAACATCACTCAATTTGAAATGTCTAAGTTCTTACTATACATACTGGCTTTGTACTTAGCACACCTGAGAAGAAAAAAGAGAGGGTCTTCAGCTTGAGGTTTTTTTTAAACTAACCTTTTTGCTGGCTGTGATGCAGTATATTGATTAAATGTTTATGATAAAACCATTCTGGTGTCTTTCATTGAGCAAAATCAGGTCCAAAAGTTGTATGAGTGTAACTATGAGTTTTTACAACTCCAGTCTATGTCAATAAGTAAATCTTAATATCTGGCCAAACTTTCAAAGCCAATGAACAAAAATTCAAGGAGACATTGTCATAAAGAGAACGCATAATGAATTAGGTCCAAGCATCAAATCTGGCTGCTTAACATCTCATATTTCAAGGAGGTTATTTATTCTGGTTATGAAAAGAGAGGATAAAGAACATGAATGGTCACATTAAAAGTTGAACCCCACAAAGGGCTTTGCAATAAATATTTTAAACTGAAATGCTCCAATATTTCATCAAATTGAAGTTCAATGGGGGAACAAAATCTTCGACAGGGGAAGATTTAAAACAGCATGGGTTTTTCAAAATGAAATCTAGAGATAACTTATGAGGTTTCAGGGTGCATACCTTCCATTTTGCTTGCCAATGAGTGCAAACCACAATACACAATTCCCACAGCATTGGCCTCAGTTGAATAAATCAATCTGCTAATTGCACAATATCTGTTTTGCATACAAATTTTATAATTACTTAAAAAAATTATCTTGCCTCATTGTAAACATATCTTCACATTGTAAGCAACCTAAAAAGCTGCTTCTTGGGATTATTATATACTATTTCCAAGGACACTGTGATGCCATCACTGGCAGAGAATTTTAATTAAACACTGCTAAGATTATTTGTAATTAGTAAAATACAGTTTATTAATCCAAAATTCATATACTACTCTAGTTACCACAAAAGATAAATGTGACTTCCTAATAATTGTGATATATTCTGAAAGTATTTTTTACTTTAATGGTGCTTTAACACGTCTCCCTTTTCTCCAATTTTGTTTTTCTAAGTAACGGAATAATAGAAATAATGGCCAAAGATTCACTCTAATCAAGGGAAACTGCAGAAAGCATATTTTCACTGATGGATAAATTAATGTATCTATAATATTCTATCTCCACTAGTTAATGGTACAGTAAATTAGAAACCTGATCTTGCAACACTTATTCACACAAAGTGGCCAGTCCTATTCCTTGGCCTTTAACTACAATGTATTGTGACATGAAGCAGGGTTGTGCACCAGGGACCCATTTTATTTTTGTTATTAAAATTTTAATTTTTCTGTTTTTTGTTATTGAAAATTTTTGTTTTTGTAATTAATTTTCATTTTTGTTTTCCATTGGTTTCAATGGGAAATGTATTTCCAATCATAACGCCTTCATTAGTCGTCCCATGGCCATGGAAGTTGGAACGCTTATACCCCTAGTCCAGTGCCCCAACGCTGCCAATTTTCATGAAGATTTAATAAAGGATTCCAAGTTTATAAGCAATTTAATTTCATGGTTTGCTCACACATTTCCAGCTGTAACATCTTTGTTTTCCATCCAATTTGGCTCCTTGTCACCCCCATTCAGGGGATCATCCACACCAGATTTCAGAAAGCTTGGATAATGATTCCTGATTTTATAAGCACTTAATTGTTTTATGGTTTGCACACACATTTCCAGCTGTAACGTCTTTGTTTTCATCCAATAAGTAAGCAATTTGGACAGGTTGTGCCAAACGATGATTTAAACGAATCATCCCTGCGAAATTTTTAAAAAGACTGGATAAAGGGTCCCGATTTTATAAGCAATGAAATTTTCATGATTTTAACCAAAGTTGCAAATTTCCTTAAATCAACTGCAGGTGTTGCCTCTGTTTAAATGATAAAGGATTTACTAGATGCAGAGATCTGCTTTTTGGAGCATTTGTAGAGAGGGTGAAGAAGACAGGAGGAGGTGGGCAGAACAGAGGAGGAGCAGGTGCCAGAGTCACTGGCACTGGCATAGGCTTTAGAGTCATTGGCACCCCAAAGTCTATGGTGGCATTCATGAGGAAGAGTAGGTGCAGAGTTCTGATTATATGATCACTTGCAGTAAGGCTAAAGACTGCAACACACAGAGTCACACACAAAAAGCACTGAGCGAGCCTATGAGCCACACAAGATCTAGCCATGGTGGGAGCTGTGAAGCATGGCAGATATTTGCTTCCCAATGCCCACCCCAAGCCTCCCTGATTGCAGTGATTGCATACAGGCAAGATAGAAGCCTGGGAAGTATCTCCAAAGAATAAACCTAAACTAGGGATTCTCTTATGTTTCTAACAGTGGTCCAAGTTGGGTTTGTGATGCCAACTGACCAGCAGAATTGTCAATCATTCAATTTATTTATATGTACATTTTTACCATGACCCCAGGGTCGGCCCCAGGCATGTGCCACATGGGAGGCTGCACATGGCCTCATGGCCATCTAGGGCCCCGCGCTTGCCTGGCTGGGAAGCAGGCTGCAGCCAGCTTCTCTCCCAATAAGTTCTTCTGCCTCCTCTTCTCCATGGCTCCGGTCCAAAATCCCTCACCTTCCTCTGGCTCCTAGTAGTGCTCCAGCAGCAGCAGTGGGAGGATTGGACTGGGAGATAAAGCTGTTTCTTTGCAAACAACTCCTCCCCACATGAGTGATCAGAAGGTTGTTACTTTGTAAAGAAGGTTCTTCGAGATGGTTTCAAACATTCTCACAACCGGGATATAATTGGGACTTAAGGCAACAAGGCAGAGGGGAGGGGGAAGCAGCCCAGCAATCAAGAGACATCATTGACATATCCGGGCTGGCCAACTGGCATCCAAAACATACCCTGCAGAACTGCGACAGACAACATTATTAAAGAATCTCTTATTGGCTCTTTTCCAGTCCAATTCTCTCATGCTCATGCTATTCAAATAATAGACTATGTGATACTCTTGAGGTCCTCTAGTATAAAAAGCACTCTCCCCCTCAGAATGACAGTTCCTTCCAACCCTTCCTAGGAATATAAGAAAAAAATTCCATGCGGGGCTGGAAGTGTGTTTGTTATGAGAATGTTCGGAGCCATCTCAAAGAACCTTGTTTACAAGGTAGCAACAGCCTGTTCTTCTTTGAGTGGCTCATCATAGGCCATTTTTACATGGCTCCGCCGGGTGGGGGGTCTGTGGGCGCGCCGGTGCGTGGGCAGGGTGTACACACAGCCGCACATGCATCTCTACTCACCCCCCACTCATCCACATCCACACCCACCGCTTCCCCTGGTTGCCCCGTGCATGGGGACAAGTGGGGATGCGTGTTAGGCAGGTGTGCACGCACTCCCACTCAACATGGGCGCATGCACAGAATCAGTCACATGGGACTCCCCCACCCATGAACACGCAGAAATCTGCGTGTTCATGGGTGGGAGAGGTCTGTGTAAAAAGGGCCACATTCTCACAACTGTCTTACTTATATTACCTTAGGTAGGAATTTAGGATGTAAAGCAATATCTATTCTATCTTGGAAAATCTGCAGATATGGTTCTCAGATTATTATGGCTACTATTTCACTAGCTCTTCTTAATGAAGTTATTGCTAACAGGATACTCTCTTTTAACCCGCACCCCATACCAGTTCATTTGTGCCCCCACCCCATATAATTAATTCATACTACCCTGGGGGCACAAATTAAATGGTTATGGGTGGGGGGCAGCGTTAATTGATTATAGGGGGATGGGGATGCAAATGAACTGGTTATGGGGTGAGGGCAGTGTGAATCGATTATGGGGGCACAACTGAACTGGTTTTATCTATCTAATCTATCTATCTATCTTTTTATGGCATAATACACTTAATAGGCTGGCTGCATTTTGGGTGTCTTGTGTGTTTGATAGCAGCACCTCTGGACCGGTCGCACCGCATGTGTGCACAACGCACAGGCGGCAGTGGCAATAAGAAGCAACAGGCCCTGGAGGTCAGGCTGGCTAAGCGGCCCCCCCTCCCCCCCAGTAAGGCAGTCAATCTCTCTGTGCCTGCCTCACTGCCCGCCTGGCTTCCCCTGCAGTGGAACTACTCCTGGAGTGGTGGTAGATGCCCAGCAGGTGGGGGGGGGGGAAGCACTGGGAGGTCATGCTTGTCTATGGCCGCTCGGAGGAGTGGAGAATGGGAATCCTTCCTATCCAAAGGGAGTAAATTTTATGTAAATGTACACATTTGCATAATTAGGTGGGACCTAATTATGCAAATTAGGCCCCATACCAAGACTTTGCACATGGCCTCGCAAACCCTGAGGCCGGTCCCTGCGCGCCCCTCTCGCTACAAGCGACTCGGGGAGGCTCACATGAGCACAATCATGAATCTGTGCTGTGCTCACCCCAACCCCCCTGCTTGTTACTGGGAAGTTGGAAGCATCTGCTTGGGAAAGAGCCAATAAGAGATTCTTTAATAATGTTGTCTGTCGCAGTTCTGCAGGGTATGTTTCGGATGCCAGTTGGCCAGCCCGGATATGCCAATGATGTCTCTTGATTGCTGGGCTGCTTCCCCCTCCCCTCTGCCTTGCTGCCTTAAGTCCCAATTATATCCTGAAATATTCATTTTTGTCCCAAAATTTCCAGGACTTGTATTTGCATGTCTTGTGAAAATAATAAACATTCAATTGCTTATACAATTGGGGCCTTTGATCCAATTTTTCTGACATTTTGCAGGAATGATCCCTTTGGTGAGAAATACGCCAAATCTAAATTTCATCCATATTGAATGGAAAACAAAGAAGTTACTGCTGGAAATGTGTGCACACACCACAAAATGTAAATTTCTTATAGAATCTGGACCCGTTATTCAATATTTATGAAGCCTGGCAGGAAAGGTTCCCTTCTGTGAGGGGTACAATATTTCAAAGTTTTGTCTACATTGGAGGAGTAATAGAAATTACAGCCAGAAATGCATCACAAACATGATGCTTATATAACAGGTAACCTTTATCCAATCTTTCTAAAATTCAGCACCCATGTCTCCCTTGGTAAGGGGTACATACCCTCCAAATCTCATGCCAATTGTACAGGAAACAAATACATTAAAGCCTGATGTATATGCCCAAACTGTTTTTAAAAATTAATTCCAAAATTGTTTTTATTCCAAAATTTTGTTATTAAATGTTTTTTTCTGGTATTAATGAAAAGCAAAATTCTGTTATTAATACCAGAAAAATAGAAACAAAATGCACACCCCTAACATGAAGTATTGGGTACTAAGAAAGCAAAGAGAGATAAATTTGAAGTCTATGCCTTCTGAATGCAGTATCCTATGTACCCTGTATTTAGCAATGGTAACAAATTGAAAGGGGATTTTCTGGTTTGTTTCTCTGAAAATGCTAGCCAAGGATGTTTCTGCACATTTTGTCCGTAAGGTGAAAGTTGTCCAATTAGATACAATATAAAGCTGTAGCCATTTTTTCATAAAAAAATGAAAACTTACATTTGGTCAGGTGTGTGTGTGTGTGTGCAGAAACCTCAGAGAATAAAAGGGGCAAAGATAGGACTAAGGGGGGTGGGGTGGGGGGAAAGCCAGAGAAAACAAGGAAAAGATACACTCAGAATATAGTGTTACTATAAAGATATACTCAAAATATAGTGTATCAGACAGAACAAACACTACAAATAGGCAAAAAGTCATTAATCATACAACAGTTGAACAAATCTATAATTTCCTCTACTACTGCTTCACAAGACTCATCGACAGAACTCACTCTCAGCACCATTATTCTATGGTCATCTGTCAAATTACTAAAAATAAAAGCAAATACTTTCTCAGCAAATTTGTGGATATCTTCCCTTCTGCCCATGTACTACTCTTTCAAGAAATACTGTGTCACTTAACCTGCTGTACTAGTAGTCTATTCAAGAAAACTTCCTTGAGACCAATGAGTTACTGACCCACAGCATGAACAAGTATCATTAGAACAAAAAAGATGCTCCTAATGCTAAACTAGTATTTGTTTTAAATTTGTAAGCATGAAGGATTAACTTTACAAAATTGCGTAAAACCCATTTCCAAAAGAGCTTTAAGCACTCTGGAAGTTAAGTCTCATTGAATGCCCATGTCAGTTTCTCAAAATTGTTATTCTAACTAATTTTCTTAAAATAACACAAAAAGAGTGTCAGGGTATGGAGGGGGCTGGGCCCGCAGGGACAGTGGAAGAGGGGGCAGGGGTGGCCTGGGGTGCCCAGGGGGTCGCACTCCCCACCCCCCTAGTACCTGTGTCTGTAGAGGCTTCCCTGCTTGCAGTCTGCTGGGCCAGCGATTACCTGATGAGAGGCAGCTGTGGCGCTCTGAGCTCCTACGGCTGAAGCGAGGGCTGGGGCTGGAGCAAGGCACATAAAAGGAGGGCCATTAGGCTCTCTCCTTTGCTGGCGATTAGAGCTTCTTGGTTTCTGTGATCTGGCCAGTGTGTGGGTATTTGGAGAAACTGTGGTTTACTAGAATCCCGTCCCTTTCCCTTCCCTTCCCTTCCCTTCCCTGTTCCTGTGTGAAGATTGCTGTTCGCGGTGAGTGATTGTGTGCGAGTGGTGTGTGCTTCTGTTTTCCTTACTGTTGCCCTTCCTTGCCTTCCTATGTGTGGTTGCCCTAATCCTTCCCTGCCCCCCTCTGGGGTCCCTACCCCCTCCTCACTTGTTTCCCCTCCTGGGTCCTGTGTGTGTAGAGGATCACTATAATCCAGGGCGTGACATCTCCGGTAGGCCCACTGATGAATGGTGGCTGGGTCAGCTGCCTTTTAGCATACAAGAATTGACCACACAGTGATACACCATACTGATGGCTCCTTTAACCCTAATGTAGTGTGCGTCTGTGAGTGGGGTTTGTGTGCTGCTGTCTTGTGCACCCCTCCTTGATCTTGTGCACCAGCAATAAGATCAATATATTTCTTTTGAATGAGGTCAGGCTTTCATTCTACTACTACTAGAAGTCAATAGTGGGAAATATTTTTAGTCACCATCCATCATTTAAAGCCCCAAGAGTTCAAGTTAAAGAGTGCAATTCAGCTCCATACAAGTCAATGGGGAGTTTAACCATTGACTTCAATGGGAGCTGGATTGCACCCAAAATGTATATCTGCTTTCGGAAATTGTTATAAATAAATAAATAATCAGATGTAGTCCTGTATAGGATCCTAAAATTATGGATAAGGAGGCTTTGGGTACTGAAACAAGGTATTTTAAGAATAAAATTATGTCCCCTCCTTTTCTATGTGGTTGGGTTTATATTGCTGAAGAAAATGACTGCACAGCAGCAGAAAACAAAAAAGAGGAAAAGAGATCTCAATATTAAGTGTTTGAAGCATGGCCAAAAGTTGCGATATATTCTTTATATAAGGTAATATCATCCAAAAAGAAAATTTGAGATCAAAACTTAATTTCCCTAAAGCGTAAAAGATGAAGGTTGCAGAGTGAAGTAGCAATATGAGTACTGCATATTGTTAAATCAAAGATACTAATTGGAAATACCAGCTTGAGACTTCTTTAAATTACAAAGCTGGCCAAAAGAGTCTGCATGCTTTGCCTCTGATGGAAAGAGGACTTATGTCTCTTTGTTGAATTCAAACTTTAAGATTTAAGGTGGGTGGGTGGGTAGAGGTGCACTCCACCCACCTCTCCAGACTTTAAGATTCACTCGGGCTGGACTCACGTGTTGTGCTTCTAGGATTAATCACACAATTGAATGCTAGTTTTGCAATCTGTGGCCAGTGCTAATGAGTTTGGGCATTTAAAAAAATGTTTCAGACTCTAAATGTTATTTACTCACATCACGTAAAATATTTCACTTTATTC
This sequence comes from Sphenodon punctatus, assembly GCA_003113815.1. Classification (NCBI taxonomy): domain Eukaryota; kingdom Metazoa; phylum Chordata; class Lepidosauria; order Sphenodontia; family Sphenodontidae; genus Sphenodon; species Sphenodon punctatus. The sequence goes on from QEPC01001413.1 coordinate 600,412, forward strand.
AACTACATTCAGCAAATAATTTATATCACAAAATCAGCTTTGCCTTTTTGCACAGTGTCTTAATGTAAAATAAATTCACGGTGACAATATTAATAGAACAGTAACCAAGTGTTTTCAGCTCCACATATTAAGCTAAATGAATTGCCCTGAACTCAGGGAGGGAGCATGGAAAGAACAAATGAAGATTGCTTTGTTATAATCTAAAGTGACTGGGAGGTAGGCATCATACCATAAGGCAGAGAAAAACATGTTTATTCATGGATACTCAGGTCAGCCCACAGTAGGGTGGCCATACCTCCCCTTTAAAAGAGAACACATATTAAAAATACATGTTGTAGGACTGCATTGGTTCCAGTGCAGCCCTGCACCATGTATTTTTCATAAGCGCCCTCTTTTAAAGGGGAGGTATGGTCACCCTAGCCCAGATGTCAAGCCTGATTGGTAAGCAAAGATTCCCTGTCACTGCCATCGACAGGATCATCAGAGATATAAAATGAATAGGCAAGGATCACAAGCTGTGACTTGGGAGGGATTGGGACCCCCATTATTGATCAGGTTCACAGCCCTGGAGTGCTCCTGGATCCATCGCTGTGCCTGGAATCTCGGGTGGCAGTAGTGGCCATTGGCCAAGAGTGCTTTTCACCAACTCCACCTAATGAGAAGGCTGCAACCTTTTCTTTGTGATTTGTATCTGAAAACCATCATCCATGCCTTCATTACTTCAAGGCTAGACTACTGCAACGCGTGCTATGTGGGGCTGCCCTTGAAGATTGTTTGGAAGCTGCAGCTGGTGCAGAATACGGTGGTCCGGCTTCTTACGGGGGAGGGTGGCCAGGAGCACATAACACTGGTGCTCCGGAATCTGCACTGGTTGCCTATTGTCTTCTGGGCACAATTCAAGGTGCTGGTTTTGACCTTTAAAGCCCTAAATGGCTTATCTGGCAGATCGCCCCGCCTACCATGTCCCATTGTGGACTTTGTGGTTGGTCGAGGATGCCTGTCTGGAGGCACTAGTTTTTAACCTGGTCTTCACGACAAGGAGGACATTCTCTACCACTGCTCCACAGCTGTGGAACTCCCTCGAACGGGAGGTTCATTTATGTCTGGGCTTGAGCAGCTTCAGGAGGTAGTGTACAACCATGTTATTCATGAGGGTGTTTGGCAGTGGGTGTTAGGGGACGGTGGTGGTGTGAGGGGATAGGGGTGAGTTATGAGGTTGGGGTGGAGAGGGGTTGGGGAGATGGTGTAGGGTTGTGGGGTATTTTATATTTTGGTTGTTTTTAATTTGTATTTCTTTGACGTTGTAAGCCGCCCTGAGCCTCCGTTGGCAGGAATGGTGGGGTAAAAATTAAAATAATTAATAAATCAAGCATCTTTTTGGTCAGGTGGGAATGCCCAGAGGTGCATGATTGAAGTTTTTATGCATGTTTACAAGGGTGATTGACCGAGCTGCGAAATCCAGCTCCTTCAATCACCCTTGTAAATACGCATAAAAGGTTCAATCATGCATCTCTGGGCATTCCCACCTGATCAAATATGCACCTGATTTGCATGTGTGTCCCCTCTCCTGACCTTCTAAGGATGTGCATTAGGGAGGTTGATTCTACAGTTCTAAAGAATGTCACGAGCCTTACAACATTGCTTACATAACTCTGAATTCCATTTCAAAAGAGCAGTCATTAAATACATACCACATATATATATGCACGGACGCCCCCCCCCCCCAGCCCAGGTATGCGGGTGAGTGGACAGTGGGTGGGTGTGTCCGTGTGACTGCCGTGGTGGGTGGGTGGGTAGAGGTGCACTCCACCCACCTCCACCCACACACGGAGCAACAGGTGCCAATAGCGGATGCTCTGTGTATGGAGAAAGCACCGCCCACCCACCACGGCCTCCACCTGTCCCCCCTGCACCACCAGCCTGTTTGAAGATGGCCAAACAGGAATAGTTCATCTTCACTATCTAGTAAAATTTTGTCCCCACTGCTGTAATGGATGTACATTTTAATTTTACTTTAAATGTTCATTTGTAGATGCTGGTGGCAGTTTGTATATGAGGTCCAGGGGAGATTAGAAACAAATGGGCTGGTGGGTACCCGTTTTGATCAGAGGTCATTAGCAAGAGAACTATCTGGTGCAT
>QEPC01001413.1:613194-625332 GCA_003113815.1 Sphenodon punctatus
AACCGGTAATGGGCCCGGGGTCCCACCACTAGCGCTGAGGATTTCATTGTATTGTCCACAACCACCCCAGATCCTTTTCCTGAGTGGTAACTCCTAGCTTAGTACCCAGCATTGTGTCTGCATAGTTTGGATTACTTTTTCCTATGTACATCACTTTGCACTTGTTCACATCGAATCTCATTTGCCATCTAGATGCCCAGGCACCCAGTGTTGTGAGACCCGTTGCAGTTCCTCACAGTTTACTCGTGTTTTAAATACCTTGAATAACTTGGTGTCATCTGCAAATTTGCTCACCTCACTCTTAACACCTCACTCACTTTTAACACTTAACTCTTAACCTCACCCTTAATGCTTTTGCTCTGCTAATGTATCTTGTCTTTTATCTTCCCAATTTTCCCTACCCTGCCCTGATGTGCAATGCAAGCTTCTTCAGCTTAACCATAAGGCTAGCGAGCCACTGTAGCGCACACCCATCTCCATGCACAGAGCAACTTCCATTTTGGTCAATTGCTCCATGCATGGGCGATGGGTGGGGGTGGGTGAAGATGGGTGGGTCATGGGAACGCACACGCATGCCCACCCACCCACCTGCCGCAGCATTCGCACAGGAGGCACCCATGCATGCCCACACATCCAACCTGCGTGGGTACATCTCATATAAAATAGGTCTCAGCTACTACACCACACTGGATCTCTAAGTTTATTTTTTATTATTTATTATTATTATTTGGTATTGTAATTATTAACTATTGATTGGTACATAATTGTTTCATTGTTTAATTATTTAAGAACAACAACAACAACAACAACCTACCTCACAGGGTGAACATGAGAATTAAAAAGCAATCTGAATTCTGAAAGTGAAAACAAGAAGACTACGACGAAGAAGAAGACGACCACCACCAGTGTACAGACTTAAGGCTCTCTTAAAGGTGTTGGTATTGACTTATAAAGCCCTTCACGGTCTCGGCCCCTCATACCTCAGGGACCGCCTTGCCCTCCGCGCACTGGAGCGGACCCTTCGGTCTGCCGGGGGTGCCTTCTTGGAGGTCCCCCCGGTTAAGCGGGGGGCCACAATGGAGAGGGCATTCTCGGTGGCCGGGCCGCGTCTTTGGAACTCCCTACCGGAGGAAGCTCGCCTGGCCCCAAGCCTTTTGGTTTTTTGATGACAGTGTAAAACCTGGCTGTTTGCTCAGGCCTTTGGGGAAGGAGGGAGGGTTTAGGGGATTTTTTTTATCCCCCTGCCCTAATGATTGTTTGACTGATTTATTTTTGTATCCCGGGCCCTGTTTTATATTTGAGATTGTATTTTATATGTTTTAAACTGTTTTATTGATTTTATTGTTGGAAGCCACCCCGAGCTGTGTTCAGGAGGGGCGGGGTATAAATAAATAAATAAATAAATAAACAAACATGGTCATACTGCCTGAAGCGAACCTACCAGAGTTAAAATCGGAACCACTTAACTGGATTTTCTGCCTAAATTGGGGACAGTCCTTTGCAATATTGTGGTGTTGTTTAATTGGGATGATACTTTGTTAAACTGGGGTGTAATATTTTTACATTATGAATGGAGATAATTTTTCAGAGTGACCACATCAACCCAAAAGTTGCAAATGGCAAACTTCATATAACTCATATAGGAAAGTGGAATGGAAATTGGGTTGGCCTTTCTGAAGATGGTGGAAGACAGAGGTCAATCCAAGGAAACCCAGCCACAGAAAAACCAATAATGCACTGAACATTAATTCCTGTGATGCAATGCTATTCTTTTTCTTTCCTGCCTGGAACACAACAGAGCCTTCCTTGTAAGGTGCTCCTCTTCCACTCACTTCTGGACTCTTCACTTAACTGTCTATCTTTCATCATGTTGGGGTCTAAATGAGTGACCAAAGGCTGAGAAAAGTAGTTATCTGATGTCTGACGTTTAGCACCCAAGATACCATCCAAATAGATTGCAAAGGTAAGAAGCTGACATTTGCAGTGCCAGTTCAATAACATGTTTCCAAATAGCTGGGGGGGAGAGGAGAGGAAGCGGGGGAAGTAGGTCTGGGATGTAGTCATTTATTTATTTACACTGCAAGCAGTGTACTTGGCACTGTACAATTAATAGTTATATACAGATCCCTACCCCTAAGGGGCTTACACTCTGAGAGACAAGGAAAGGGGATACGAGGGAGAGCTAAACATCAGGAAAGACAAGAGTATATTCATGAGGTTGAGAAATTGCAGGCTCACGTGCTTCACTTAGTTACAGGAAATTAGGTTCTGAGTGACGGGGAAAGGATGCAGTAGCACTCATGACAAGCTAGGGAAGGCCTGACAAAAGAGGTGGATTTTCAGGAAGGATTTTAAAGTTGGGAGGGAGGGAGCAAAGCGAATGTATCTAGGGAGTGAGTTCCAGGCATGAGGGCCAGCAAGAGAGAAGGGGCGAAGACATTTAGAGAAGCAAGGGGTTCGCGAGCAGGTGAGGGTGAGGGTAGAGGAGGAGTGAAGCTCCCGGGCAGGAGCATGGCAGGATACAAGAGCGGAGAGATATGGGGGAGCAAGGCCATGAAGAGCCTTGAAGGTGAAGACTAGGAGTTTATGCTGAATGCGTTCATGTAGAGGGAGCCAGTGTAGGGCTGAGGAGGGGCTGTACATGGTCAAAGTGATGGGCAGGCTGGATTATTTTGGCTGCTGAGTGCTGAATGGAGATGAGGGGGGCCAGATCAGAGCAAGGGAGGCTATTAAGGAGGAAACTGCAGTAGTCAAGGCGAGAGATGACTAGAGCATGGACTAGGGTTTTTGCAGTGGCAACAGTAAAGCAAGGCTCGATTTTAGCAATATTGTACAGAACAAAGCAACAGGATTTAGCAACAGCCTGAATTTGAGGCTTAAAGGAGAGTGAGGAGTTGAAAATGAATCCCTGAATCAATGGACATTGAGAGGGAAGTAGGAGGGGAGCGTTTGGGGGAAAGATTGAGTTCAGTCTTGGTCATATTAAGCTTGAGTTGGCGACGAGACATCCAGGCAGAGATGTCAGCAAGACAGTCAACAATACGAGTCTGGATGGAGGGGGAGAGCGTGGGAGTGGAGAGATAGAGTTGCATGTCATCAACATACAGGTGATACTGGAAGCCGTGGGTCTCAATGAGGTTACCCAGAGAAGGAGTGTAAGGGAGAAGATAAGGGGGCCCAAGACAGAGCATTGGGGAACTTCCACAGAGAGGGGAAGCAGTGTAGAGGACTGGTACCAGCAAGAGAAACACTGAAGGAGCGGTTTGAGAGATACAAAGAGACCAGTCGAGAACAGTTTCCCGGAAACCAAGGAAGCATAGTGAATCCAGGAGGAAGCCATGATTAACAGTGTCAAAGGCGGCAGAAAGATCAAGGAGGACAAGAACAGAGTAGAGGCCCTTAGACTTAGAGAAGGTCATTGATTATTTTGGCAAGGGCAGTCAGTTGAATGGAGAGGGCAGAAGCCCAATTGGAGGAGGTCAAGGGAGGAATGTGAAGAGAGGAGTTCTAGACAAGCGCATGTAGACAGCTTGCTCCAGGAGCTTAGAGGCAAAGGTATTCCTGGTATTGGTTGTTGGTTTTTTTAATGGCTGGAGACTTAATTTGAAACAATTATCAGCTAACTGATTAAAAACTGCAGGGCCAAATGTGACAATGAATCAAAGAAATGAAAATGAATGAAAACTGTGTGTAAAGCCAAAAGCCATCATGCTACATAAAACGCTACATAAAAATGATTTGAGACATGAATGCAGTCAATGCTAAATTGTATATAGTTGACTGAGCAAAGTGGGGCCTAACACTTAACTCAGTGGCATTTCTATTTGCCTATTTTACACAATAATTTTTGAAAACTAAATCCAATCAATTAAATTAGATTCTTGGAACATTTTAGGCAACAGTAGGAAAAGTGCTATTGATTTTGGCAAATATCAGAAAACCTGCTATAGCCAGGGACATGCAATTGACAGCAGTAAGGAAAACACAGTGAACACAGGTCCCTGGTATAACCCTACTCATGGAAAACACTTCACTTACAAGTTCGGGTCCACTCATAGCACTGATTCAAGAAAACCAATAGAAATGTGGGCATGCAGACTGGTCATGGAAGGAAGGGTGGTAGATTGGTTCACATACTCTGATGTCAAAATGGTCTCTGCTGTACTGAGGGTGTTTTTACACAACACCGACCCCCCCACCCCCCGCGCATGGACACCCACTATCCATGCAGGGCAGGGCATGAAATTTCAGATCCAAGTCTAGTAGCCAAAAAAACTTCTTGGTCGCCAAGGGTAAATTAAACTGCAAATTTGCATAATTAGCCACCACCTATTTATGCAAATATGTACATTTGCATATTTGTGCATAAATAAGTGTTCCTCATCTGCACACATACCTTTTAATAGCTACTAAAAACTACTCACACTTAATTATGGATCATCCCCTGCAGGGATGGGGGCTGGGGACAGCAGGGATGGGGACAGTGAGGGTGGGGGAAATGAGATGGGGACTGGAGGGTGGGGAAAACGGGATAGGGACATGCACGCAGGCCAGAGAGGGTCTGGTGGCTACAGGTGCCGGCCGGGCGCTGGGTGCAGCCTTACCTGCTGGACTGCTGCTGCTGTGCCTCCTCCTCAGCTCTGCTGACTAACAAGCTGCTCCTCTCCCAAGTTGCCTGAGCGGCTCCAGTCGGCCGGGGCACCGCCGCACCATGAGCAGACACAGCCACGCAGCCTGGGGGAGGGGGCTGCAAGTACCGGGCCGGGCCCCACGTTACCTCCTGCTCTCAGGCCAGAGAGGAGGAGGTGCGGTGGGGCTGGGCCGGTACTTGCAGCCCCGGCCAGGGCCCAGGCTGCCCCCCATGCAGCGAGCCGCGCAGGAGCCCTCCACATGGCAGAGACCCGGAAGTATGGCTATCGCATAGCCATACTTATTTCCGGGTCTCTGCCAAGTGGAGCGCAGGGGACAGGTCCAGCGTGACATGAGGTGGGGTGTGAGGCGGCACAGCTTGCAGGGGGACACAGATAGAGCAGCGGCTGCCCAGCCGCCTGTCCCGCTGAGGTTTTTTATTTATTTGCCGCCAACTTAAAAAAAACAAACTCAGCAGGAGCATGTGGGGCATCCATGCAGTCGCCAGCCCTCATTTTCTGGTTGTCAATGGCGACTTGGCGACCAGAAATTTCGCGCCCTGATGCAGGGCAGCGCTCGTGTAAAGTTGCGGGGGGTGCGCGCTCCTGTGACCCATGCACTGCCCACTCCATCCATGCATTGGGCACTCTGAGAAAATCTGGAGTGCCCCGTGAGGGGACAGTGTGGGCGTTGTGTGAACGGGGCGGCCATGAGTGAGCCTGCTCATGTGAAGCACCCCTTCAACTGCCGACCATGGACCCCCCCTGCCCCCCCCTGGGGCAGCACTTGTGTAAAAACACCCTGGGAGGAAGGAGTGATCTATGCCAAAGTAAAGAGGTAAAGACTGAGACAGAAGATTTTGAAGCTCTTGTGGGTTTTAGCAATTTGTGGGTGAGGGCACGTGACTGGAAGCTGGTGGTTAGAGCAGCAGGCTGGGACTAGATAAACTGGGTTTATAAGTGCATAAAGTTAGCTTAGTCTAGGCAGCAATTTCTTTTGGTTTTGCTCTGGGCTCTGACTATTCCTCTGCTGCAAGATCAGCCTATGTAACCAATCAAGTTTGCAAGTTGCAACCTTCTAGTCAATTATTGTAGATTAATGTATTACCAAATTAACCTTCTTCTACAGTTCAGCATATAACAGACATCAGAATATGAAGGCATCACTTTACGCAAAGGATGTGACAAACAGAACATAATATCCCAAATTGACTTAATAAAGCATGCAAAAAAGATAGTACAGACAAGAGAAAACATGTACTAATCAATGCAAAACATTTGTACATGTTTGCTAACAAATAACAAATAACATAATGGAAGCAGTAAGAAGAAAGGTGAAAAATATTAACCTATGCAGAACAATATAAAAAAGGTAGAGACTTCCAAAAAATCCATACATTCAGTCCTGGAGAAAGATTAAACTCTAGTTTTGTCAATATCTGTTCAGAACAGTTTACTGATGTACTGTCTTAGAAACAATACACCATAATGAACTAAAATATAAAGTAACTGTTGGAATATGTACCTTAATATAGAATGCTTTAGAAAGTGATTGAAGCAGGTCATAGACCCTTTTCAAATGGGCCGCTGCGCATGGAGGGATGGGTGGGCAGTGTGGCAGGTGGTGGGGTGTGGGTATGCGTTCCCATGGACACGCACACACCTCCACCCAAATCTATCCAGGGAACATCCGGCATTGGCTCCCGTTGTTCCATGTTTGGGTGGAGTGCGGGAGCGCGCACGCACCCCCATCCACCAGCTGCAGCGTTCCCATGGATGCCTCCCCATCCCCCCCTTGGCGACTGCATGGATGCCCCACACGCGAGGGGGGGTGTTATCTGGTGGTGGTTTTCTGGGCCCAATTCAAGGTGTTGGTTTTGACCTATCAAGCCCTAAATGGCCTAGGCTCTACCTACCTGTGGGACCACCTCACTCCCTGGGTGTTGGAACGACCCCTGTGGTCATTGGGGGGCGCCCTGCTCGATGTCCCCCGAGTCTTCCGGGCGGCCACGCAGGGAAGTGCTTTTTCAGCTGTAGAACTCCCTTCCAGTGGAGGGCTGGTTGGGCCCAGATCTCCCCTCTTTTTGGAGAAGTTGTAAGACCTGGCTGTTCTGGCAAACATTTGGCAGGGAGATGGGTGAGGGGGTGGGTTGTTGGGTAGGGGTTATTTTTATTTTTGTCCTCCTTTTAGTGGTTTTAAATTGTTGTTTTAATGTTTTACGGTTTTGCGAATTGTAAGCTGCCCCGAGCTGCCTGTGGCAGGAGGGGCGGGGTAGCAAAAATTTTTAAAAGGCCCATAGAGAAAGAACACATATTTTTGCCTTTTTCTATTTACATTTTAAATAGCCTAGGTTTAAAATTCTTATTCAATAGCTGTCAAACCAGAAAAATCTATTATCAACTAATGTGAAATTTCATGAAAGCATCCACGTCCAGTCTAACAACACTTCAAAGAAAGATTTAGTTAAATCCAATAAGCAGGATTACATGCAGATGTCAATCAATAGGTGCTCCAGTATCTATCTATATTTTTTTTAAACTGCCATGCTTTATAATTACTTTTTAAAAAATGTTCCTCTTATCTAATATGGTTTAAATAACACTATGTGGAAACACATTCAGATATCTTTGTACTCTGCAGCTTCAGAGTAAAACAATATTGCCTTTAATCTTGCAGCATATTTATTACCATTAATGAAACAATTTCCCCTCCAAAAGAGCGGTTTCACACACACTAAGACAAAAACAAAGGATGTGATGTAGAAAATGCCCACAAAAAAAGAAAAATGAACGTGTGCATACATAGATATTCCATTTTTAGAAAACTGTCTGCATGAAAAAGTTTTCTGAAAAGGCAAGATAGAGTTAACTGCTGTTGACATTTCCCATTTAGATTCCTCTGTTTGAACAGTCTTTACCTCAACTTCTGTCTAAGAGCTGAAGAAAAGGAATAAAAAGTTTACAGCCAAAAGATCTCCCCCTCCCCACCCCCCCAACTTTTCTTTTGGAGAGTCAGTGCATGATGCCGTTATCTGGTGTTTGAAGATAATACAGTATTATTAAGGTAATTCTGCTCTCTCAAGAGTATTGGTAGCTCACCAAAGAAAGGGGGGGGGGGAAATCCTATACAGCACAACAAGCTTAGTTTTATCACAGGCCTTCCCTGAGTTAGAAAGCCATAGAACAATACAATTAAACAACAAAAAATTACTCACTTTGCTCCCCTGTTTACAAAGCTCTGCAAGTAGAGTCATAGTGGAAAAGAGTCAATATAGTATCATGAGTAATCAATAAATTCTCCCAGTGCTAATATTCCTTTCAACCAATCAAGGCTCACCCAAGTAAGCTTCTGGCCAATGTTTTCTCTTGCTGACAGAGTCAACTTTCTACAATCTGTGTTCATAACCTCTAAATGTCAGAGGCAGCTAGCTCCTGGGATTTGCCTGTAAAGGATGCATCGTGTAGATGGAACCTGCCCTAAGGCTTTAATGTGAAAGCCACTACAGTGGCAACTTTGCAGCTTTGCTGGGGTTTTATTCGCCCTCCCCCTTCAGGGACATGACCTCTCTTAAATGCAATCTTTCACAAAAGTCTTTGGCCTATAAAGTAAACAAAGTGTAGCTTGAATATTCATTAGATACTAGATAACCATGCTTGGTAACATTTAGTAGCTATAGTAATGAAGGTATCTGACTTTTTAATTGATCTTGAAGTACAAAGGCAAAATGGGAGGGAGGAGCCAAAACGGTTATAAAAAAAATTACCATCAGAAAACTATTGAGTAAACTGTCTACCCAGGTCCAGTTACAGGCAAGTGGTGACTGTGCAACCGCAAAGGGCTCCAGGTGTTGGGGACCCCCATCAAGAGTGAATAAACTTGAAATGACAATATCAGTAAGAGAAGCACTGGCATAAAACACAGGTCAAGAGGGCCTCAAGTATGGGAAGACCCAGCCTATGGAAGCCCTACAATGATTCAGGAGAGTGCCCCCAACACATGGGGCCCATGAATAAATTGGATATTAGTTTAAAATGAGTATCAAAAAATAATTATGACAATTTTCCTTTTCCTAATGGGAGAGTCAGTGGATAAAACCAGCGGCATGCTGTTGACATGACCTGGCCCAAGAATGTGCTGATAACATGGCCGGGGACAGCTCAGGCCACCGGACACACGAGTCCAGCCGCGAGAGCCACCCTGCTGTCCAGGCGACCAGGTCTGGGCAGCAGTCATTTCAGACATGCCAGTGGCTGTCTCTGTCCCCACACCACTCCCAGCACCCCATGCATCACCATGGCAGGTAGTGATGATGGCCAATAATGGCCTTCTGGCCACGGTAGATCTGATCCATGCTGGGTCACAGCAGGCCAAAACAAATTGGATATTAGTTTCCGGACATTCTAACCTGCTGTGGCGTGCTTTACCCCAGTTGGGCAGACCCTAGCCCAGGCTGTTACTCTGGCAATATGCCAAGGTGAGAGCCTGGGCTAGCTGTCAATACAACTCAGGATACCCCAAGTGAAGATCCAGATGCCCTAAACCACACGTGAAAGTGGTCCATGGGCCACTGCTGGTCTAAGCAGGCCATTGTCACACAGCATGTATCTGTCAAGCATTTATGTTAGGAGGGAGGCTACACTGCCATTCCCTGGATCCCACACTGTTGTAGGGGTGGGGCACTGGGGAGAATACTGGATACTGGATTTATCAGTATCGGATGTCCCCGGTATCGGATTTTCCAGTTATTTAACATTGGACGGTTTACCGGTTTTTTTTACATTGCAGTCATTTATTTCAATGGGCGCGATGTAAAAAAACCGGTAAAGCAGATAATGCTAAAAAAACAGTATGCCGATACCAGTGATTATCGGATTAATCCTATACCGATATTCCCACCCCTAGTTTCTAGGAAGAAGTGGGGATAGGTGGGGTGCATGGAGTTGCTGTTTCTTGCTGGTACATCCCTATGCTTTTTCCCACTGCTATATTCCTAATGGATATATGATACAAATCTCAAGCATGAGACAGAATGCCAGTGTGTGGCTTGGCTTCTATAGCATGCAACTTCAGAACAAGAAACTTCAAGAGAGGAAGGTTGCACAATAAATTGGCTGAGGGTTCTAATTCAAGTCCTCTGTACATTTCTTCCATGGCAGAGGTTTAATGGGAAGATGTAGTCTTAAATCACAGGTGGAGAACCTTTTCCCTCCTAGGGGTCACAAGCTGCAAGGGTTGCATAGATGTTCACAGTAGGGGTACTTAAGAGGGCCACCCAGAAAAAGGAGGGTCCAGATCATGGATCTGTGCCATGGATCTATCTCCTATCCTTGTGTGCTTGGGCATGCCCCCATCTCTGCTCCCTTTCTCTGAGCTTAGTCTTTAAGTGTTTGGATTCAAGGGCCAGACCCAGACATTGAAAAGGTGATAAATAAAAGCTGGCTGGAGGCCACACACCCCCCCCCCCCACCTCTGGGCCTGAAGTTCCCTACTCTTGTCTTATATTAATGAAATACTGATTTCTGATATGAGAGGGATGGCTAAAGTTCAGGACTTCATTACCACTTACTTGAAATTTATTCAGACTGGCCAAATCCACTGGAGGACCCCCCTCTCTCAGTTCAAGAACAAGGAAAGAAAGGTGAGAAGCTAAATAAAATCTTCAGCAATTTTCTCTCAGCCAGATGCAAAATTCTTTGGGAAATATATCCACACTACCAACATTCTTTGACCATGTCTAAAGTGAAGAAGCTTACCAGAACCACCCCCCTTGTGCTAACATCAGATCTCCTGAAACAGAGACCAACAATGAGACCAGTCCTGAGAACCTTGGAAACATGACAACTCTTTGTGGTTCTCAAAGTCCAGTCTTAAAGCTGGAAGGATTACTTATTTAAAATTGTACTAGTCTTCATGATCTTCAAGTAAGGCTCCACAAATCTGTCCCAGCAGTAGAACTAGCACATTCCAATTACTTTCTCTTTCAAACATCAAGCTAGGTTGTTAAACCCACAGAGACACCAATACCACTAAAAAATGCTCCCATTTAGCCTTTCACCAGGAGTTGGAAAAGGTCCTCTCCCTCCCCCATTTAACCAAGGAAAACTATTCTGGTAAATTTGATCTCATCTGCCTGTGACAGAATCGCATAAGTCCTAACAGGACCTGGACCACAGGGCTGGTGTATGTCGCTGCAGGGGCAGCCTTAAGGGCAAGCTGGGCTTGGGAAAACATTGGGCCTTTAAGGGGCCAAGTAAAGAAACAGTAATTAAGGTTAGCTGTGTGGCTCCAAGCTAAGCCAGCAGAGCCTCAGCTTGTAAGAGTGAGCTGATGGAGGTGGGGAAAGAACCACCAAGAAAAAGCAACTAGGCTCGGCCTCAAAGAGGGAGGCTCAGAGAGGGAAGGAGGCAGCTCTAAGGCTGCTTTTTGAATGTGTTTTTTAAATAATGCACATTTTTAAAAACCGGTTTTGGCATCCCCCGATCATCAAAGGGGCTCAAAACCGGTTTTAAAAAAAGTGCATTATTTAAAAACCACATTCAAAACCGTTTTGGCTTCTACACAATCATGGCAAATGCGCATTTAAAATGGTTTAGGTGTTTAAACAAGCGTTAAAACGCACACTTTTTTCACCAATCAAGCGCAAATTTGTCTCATCAGTGGCCTAAGAGCCCAAGGGGCAAGTCCTGGATACCAGCTGGCAAGGGAGGCACAGGTTGCCACCTTTCACAATTTGCCCCTGAGACTCCCATTTTGGCTTGAGTCTCAAGGTCAAACTGTGAAAAATGGCAACCCTACTGGCAGAGTATAGGCCAGGCCAGGGGGCTGTAGTGATTAGGGTGGCCACTGATGCATCCCCAGAATATAGGACATGAGAGGGAGGAAGAGCACAGCTGGCTCAGGGCTCCTTCCCAAGCTAGGACTGAGAAACAAATGCTCAGGATAAGGAGGGGGATGCAATGGTACCAGCCATGAGTGCATATTTTAAAAATGGTGCAAGGAAGAAGGCTTTAGATTTATCATGAACTAGGCAGCCTTCTGTGGAGGGGGGGGGGGCTATACAGATGGGATGGGCTCCACCTTAACCAGAATGGATCCCGGCTGCTGGCTCTAAAGGTTTAAAATGTGATAGAGCAGTTTTTAAACTAGAACCTGGGGGAAAGCCAACAGGCATTGTGGAGTGCACAATTCGGACTGTGACATCTATGCAGGATGGTGTTAACTTAGGGGATTTAGAGTTGCTTAAGACTGAGGAAGGGATAAAAATTAAGGGACTTCATGTGGAATTCACTGGAGAACAGATAAATAAAATAACAATTCCACGGTGCCTGATACAGTCCCCTATAATGTGCACAGTAAGAAGAATAAAAAGAATACACATAAATGTCTATATGCAAATGCTAGAAGCCTAAAAAGTAAGATGGGAGAATTAGAGTGTATGGTGCTAAATGAAGATCTAGACATTATAGGCATCACAGAGACATGGTGGAATGAGGATAACCAATGGGACAC
>QEPC01001413.1:629362-653141 GCA_003113815.1 Sphenodon punctatus
AAAAATCATAAAATGCAGGGGGGGGGAAGCCTCCCCCACCCAACCCCTCCCCTCACCAAAGGCCTGGCGGAACAGCCAGGTCTTACATAACGTTGAAATGACAGGAGAGTGGGGGCCACTCCTCTGGGAGTGAATTCCACAGCACAAGGGCAGCCACCGAAAAAAATCTAACATCAGTGGCCACCCACCTCGCCCGGGGAACCTCCAAAAAGGCTCCCACGGACGATCTCAAGGGTCGCACAGGCACATGGCGTGTGAGGTGGTCCCACAGATAAACAGGGCCCAGGCCATGAAGGGCTTAAAAGGTTAAAACCAGCACCTTGAACCAGGTGTTCTTGGAGCTGCCGTGCCACAGCCTGTTCAATAACCTTCCCTAAAAAGGGAAGGTTAGAGACCGGCCGATAACTGGCAGGACCATCAGCGTCAAGAGATTATTCTTCAGCAGGGGCGTAACCACAGGCACCCTGCCCTCCCGAAGGGAGGCGCTAACCACCTCAGCCAACAACGGCCATAACGTCTCCTGGCTGGCTTTCACCAACCAGGAAGGGCAGGGGTCTTGTTTGCAAGTGGTGACACGAACAGATCCCAACAAGGACTCCACATCGGCAGGCGCCACCATCTGAAACCGATCCCACAAAACAGGACAGGATGGGGCATCCATAGTCCCAAGATGATCCTCTGCAATAACTTGCAGGCATTAGGCACTATCATAGCGTTAGCATCATTTAAACTTAATACAGGTTTTAATTAATATCTGTTTTATTGTATTACATCTTATTTGCAGCTGGAAATCACATACAAAAAACTGTTCTTGAATCTTCTTGGTTTACATTATGCCAGTGTTTAATGCCTGACAGTTGAAAATTATACTGGATGGAAACAGCTGATACCCTTAAAATGAAAATCAAAGGAAAGAAAACAAATATGGCCAAGTCTTCTCAGGTTTCTCAAATCTTGTTTCTTTATGTCAGGGTTCAAATTCGTGCATACTTTCTATACCCTGAATTTTCAGATTGCTGGAGTCAGCAAAAAGTTATATATATATAATATATACCTCTTTTGAAACATGCACCACACTAATTACAATTACTCATACTTCAATGTCATATTTGAATAGATAGTAACTAATAAAATGGAGCATTAAATATATAGTATTTTAAGTTCATACATTCAAAAAAGAAGATACAAACCTTTGTGGTTTACAGAAATAGAAACCATATATTAACTACCTAGTTTTCAAAAGGCCTAAAAATAAATTTGCAGGCGGTCAGAGTCATTTTAAATTTTCAATTACTAAAAGGAAAGAAAAGGAGAAAAAATGCCAGTGTATTAAAAACACCCTAAGGTTAAAGAAGCCTGTAGTGGAGAACAGTGAACATATTAGTAATCTAGGCAGTACTAATGACTACTCTTTAGCGGTGAAGTATAGACAAACTATTGCACAGAAGCTCAGTTACTGTTGCTGTTTCTAACATACATGTTCTGTGAAAATAAGATATCAGTCTCCATCTCAGATGTTGATATAGATATTTATAACACACCATTAGTGTTGCAGTTGACCACTCTTACTAGAGGTTTGAGTTGTCATGCATACTATTCTCTTGTGTGGTTTGTTGGGGAGGCTGGGAAAGACATCTCCTCGCCCCTCCTCCCCAGGAAGAGTAACCTGAGGGGGAGGGGAGAAAGAGAGTAAAGGGTGCTTGCTGTGCTAGGGAACTGTTGAGTGCACCCCAGTTTTGTGGAATTTCTAGCCCTTGTGACTATCAGGGGTGTTTTCAATTAAATCCTGGGCAGCTGCATAGCTCTGCAGAAACTGGGGGCCTTCAAGAATTGGTATCTGGGTTAGCTGATGAGATTGGTTTGAGGATCCCCTGTTGATATGCTCTATTGCAGCAAACTCTATTAAAGCTGTGGCCCTGTTTAAACACAATAATGTCTTTGGGTGTCTTTAGATAGAGCTGGGGCTGGCCATATCAGGGCTGGGGTACGAAGAGCGAGGAGGGGCGGCCACCCGCCGCCAGTAGGGGCCGAAGGGCGGTCAGGCGCCCCAGTTACAGAAAACCCCGAACAGCCTTTCCCGAGGGGGCCCGAGGCCCAAGAGACCAAGCACAGAGCAAGCCCCGCCCGCATAGCAGCGCCGAGTCCCACGCCGGGACAGGGGGCGGGGCTAGAACAAGCACCACGCCGCTCTGCGCGCTTGCAGGCGCGTAGGGGGGGCGGGGCTTAGCATATATCAGGCCGCCGGCGTAGCTCTTCAGTGCCGGCGATCAGTGCAACTGTGAAGCTGGCCCTGGGAGCGAAGGCGTGCACAGAGTGTTCTGGAGCGAGGAGTATTACGAGCGACTGGAGAGTGAAAGGAGAGTGCTTGGTGCGAGGCTGAGTGAGTGACTGGACCAGTGGGGGGGTGGAGCGTGGGAGGGGTAGGGGTGTGGGTGTGGGCACTAGCCCTTGTTGTCTGCGGGCCCCCCGCCCTAACAGCACTTCATCTCCTGCCCCCTTGTGTATGTGTGGAGTTCTCCCCCTGACCACACAACTGTCCTTGGGTGCTTTCCCCTTACCTACCACTACCTCCCTATCACGTGGTGTGTTAACCCCTGCACGACTGAGTGGAGACACGAGTGAGAACAAGCAGGGGCCGTGCCCCCTTGGGGGGCTTATAGAAGGGCTGCACACACAGCTTGCGACGTGCCTCACCCCTGTGATGATACGGTCCCTTTCCTTAATAGGATATTGGCCACACCGAGACCTGAGGGGTACTTTTTCCACTTGCAAGTCTGTGTGCACCGTTCTCCCCCGGGAGTCTCGTTCAACGCAGGTGCAGAGTGTGGGATTGGCTGGGTCTGTGTTTCCCTTAAAACTCCCTCCCCGTCACAGTATCGCCGGCACCGACATGGACCTAGCCCAGCAGGTGGAGGAAATGGGGCGGGCTATCCAAGCTCTTGCTATGGAGCTTCATGACATGAAGGAACAGGGAGCCAGGGGGGCCGAGGGAGGACAGGAGGTAGAAGCCCCCTTACCCCCGCCCGTACCAGCCCTTGTTCCAGGGCACAGGGAACCCCGTCATCCCCCGATTCAAAGGTTCGGGGGAGAGCGCAAACAGTTTCAAGGGTTCTTGGCCCTGTGCAAGTTGGCATTTCAGCTACAGCCGGTCACGTATGCGGCCGACACGGCAAAAGTAGCCTTTGTGATAGGGCATCTGGAGGGACTAGCCCTGGAGTGGGCTACCCCCTTACTTCTAAAAGATAGCCCCTTATTAAAAGATTTCCCAGGGTTTTTGCGGGAATTTCAATTTTTGTTCGATTATCCGCACCGCACCCGGGACGCAGAATCCGCGATCATGATTTTGCGGCAGGGGAAGGGGCCCCTACTCGAGTATGTTACTCGATTCCAGCAGCTAGCCGTCGAACTAGGGTGGGCCGACGATGTGTTAAAGGTCTTATTTCGTAAAGGGCTAAATGACGATATTAAAGACCAGCTAGCGCTTGTCGCCCTCCCTGCAAAGTGGGGCGAATTGGTGAACCTTTCGTGTCAAATCGATGAACGTTTAACGGAGCGGCGGCGAGAACGAAGGCAAGACGGGGGCCGAGGATGGGGTGCGCGAAGTGGGAACACCGGAATGTGGAAAGTGGAAGGGCCGAAGGTAGATGACAGCGAACCCATGCAGATTGGGGCTGCACGTGGACCTATTGGGGTACAAGAAAAAGAAAGAAGGCGAGTGGAAAAGCTATGTTATTATTGCGGTATAGCAGGACACTTTACTAGTTCCTGCCCACAATTACCCCCCGGGCGAAGAGGGCCGGGAAACGGAAGGGGTCGGGGCGACCAGGGGATGCCTCGATAAAAGCCCCCGATTCCCCTAAAAAATCACGACCACAGCACGTGGCGACTATCTTCCACCGAGGGGGACACCTCTTGGTGCCCCTAACCCTCCACACGAGCCCCTTTTGCTCCGTAGTGCTCCCAGCTCTCGTGGATTCAGGAGCCTCGGGCAACTTCTTGGACGAGCAAATTGCCCGTCGTTACCAGGTACCCCTTCAGCCCAAGGTGCGCCCGGAGACCGTGTTTGCAATAGACGGGTCCCCACTTTCGTCGGGACCAGTCGTTTACTGTACCCAGGACCTTCCTGGGTTCATCGGGGACCATCAAGAGGCCTTCCGGTTAGATATTGTGAAAACCCCTGCCTTCCCTGTTGTGTTGGGAACACCGTGGCTACGGCGACACAATCCCTTTATCGATTGGACCCACAAGACGTTGTCCTTCCCTTCCTCCTTTTGTGAAAACCATTGTAAGGTCCAGAAGCCCCACGCCAGGGAGGTAGCCCCCCGGCAGGAGCACCACCTTCTGGCCACCTCACCCCCCGCCCTCCCAGCTGCCTACCTAGACCTCGCAGATGTTTTCCGGGAGCAACAAGCTCTGGACCTTCCCCCGCACCGCCCTTACGACTGTGCTATCTCATTACTGCCCAACACCACCCCTCCCTACGGACGGATTTATGCCCTTTCAGAGCCGGAATTAAAGACACTCAAGGAATACCTGGATGAAAACTTAGCCAAGGGCTTTATCCGGGCCTCTACCTCCCCGGGGGGAGCACCCCTCTTTTTCGTGCCCAAAAAGGACAGGGGGCTCCGCCCCTGCATAGACTATCGAGGACTTAATGCAATCACTGTGAAGAACCGTTACCCCCTGCCGCTTATTTCAGAATTACTGAACCGGCTGCAGGGGGCCAGACTTTTTACAAAGCTTGATTTGCGAGGAGCCTATAACTTGCTCAGGGTTAAAGAGGGCGATGAATGGAAGACGGCATTTCGTACAAGGTACGGCCATTTCGAGTATCGAGTAATGCCCTATGGGCTAGCTAATGCCCCCGCCGCCTTCCAACACCTGATTAATGATGTCTTTCGCGATGTTTTGGATCTGTTTGTTGTGGCGTACTTAGATGACATTCTAGTATTTTCACAAAACGAAGTTGAACACGTCCGCCACGTTCGATTGGTATTGCAACGGTTAAGACAACACCGGTTGTACTGCAAAATGGAGAAGTGTGCCTTCCATCAGCGAGAAGTTCCCTTTCTCGGCTTCATCATTTCAGCCCGCGGGGTCAAGATGGATCCAGCGAAGGTAGCTGCCATTCTTGCCTGGCCAGCCCCCGGAGCAGTAAAGCCCCTACAACGCTTTCTAGGGAGTGTCAATTATTACAGGCAGTATATCCCCCATTACGCGGAACTAACCACTCCCCTGACGACACTCCTTAAAAAGGGGCAACCCTATGTCTGGGGACAGGCTCAGGAAAAAGCCTTCTGTATCTTAAAAGACACCTTTACCAAGGCCCCTGTACTACAACACCCTGACTTCTCTCTCCCCTTTACCGTAGAGACCGACGCCTCCAGTGTGGCCTTAGGGGGGGTACTCTTACAAACAAAAAACCTGGATACCGCCCCCCGACCCTGTGCATTCTACTCGCGACAACTTACGGCGGCAGAAAAGAACTATACGGTCTTGGATCGGGAGCTCCTCGCTATAAAAGTCGCCTTTGAAGTATGGAGACACTTCCTTGAAGGGGCTCGCCACCCGGTCCAAGTCATCACGGACCACAAAAATCTGACTTTTCTGCAAACGGCACGTATTCAAAACCACCGCCACGCCCGGTGGGCCCTTCTGTTCGCCCGCTTTGATTTCCACATTGTCTACCGACCAGGGAAGTTAAATGTTCTCGCGGACGCGCTGTCCCGATACCCCGAAGAATCAGGGGAAACCCCTACCAAGGATGAAACGCTGTTCCACCCCCGGGTCTTTTTGGCTACTGCTCTCACTTCGGACCAGTTTCGAACTTGGGGAGCCACAGATCCGGATCTTCGGGAACTATCCCAAAAAAGCGCGTCGGGGTTACCCTTGTATCAACAAAATATCGCAGTACCGGCGGCGGCCCGACAGCAAATATTGCACGCACATCACGATGCCCCTCTAGCGGGCCACCCGGGGCAACGCCAGACCTTGGGGTTGCTTCAGCGGCATTTCTGGTGGCCCCACATGCAACAGGACGTGGTGCGTTATGTGCAAGGATGCCATACATGTAACCGAACCAAGGTGCCACGACGAAAACCTCTGGGCCTCCTCCAGCTTACCCCGCTACCGCAGGGGCCATGGCAACGGCTCAACCTCGACTTTATCGTGGAACTCCCGGTATCACAGGGATACGATACCATTTTTGTTGTGGTGGACCAGTTTACAAAGACAGGGCACTTTATCGCGTGTCGAGGGTTACCCACGGCCCAAAAAACGGCCCTGCTCTTTATACAAAACATCGTGCGGCTACACGGCCTACCAATCTCCATTGCTTCGGATCGGGGACCGCAATTCACTGCTCGTTTCTGGCGGGCATTGTTTAAGGCAGTAGGCGTTCAAACCCAGTTGACCACCGCCTACCGCCCCCAGGCAAACGGGCAGGTGGAAAGGGCCAACCAGACTCTCGAGCAGTATTTACGGTGTTATGTGGACTACCTCCAGGACGACTGGGCAGTCTATCTCCCCCTTGCGGAATTCGCATTCAACAATGCTCCACATGCATCCTTGGGAACTTCCCCCTTTTTCGTCTCCCATGGGTTCCATCCCCGCTTGGCCCTACCCGAAGAACCTGCCATTGAAGTACCTGCGGCAGGAGCACTTATACAGAAGCTGCAACGTGGTCATGCCCATGCTCGGGCGATGCTACAACACGCACGTTTGCAGTACAAGCACTATGCAGATCAAAAACGGCTACCAGCGCCTCAATATAACGTCGGAGACCTGGTATGGGTCGATCGGAGACACTACCCCTCCCTTCGCCCTTCGGCGAAACTGGACAACCGCTATATGGGCCCCTTTCCCGTCCAAGAGCAAATCAATGCCGTGGTATACCGACTCACGCTCCCTCCTTCCTTGCATATTCATCCTGTCTTCCACGTATCTTTGTTAAAACCACATTTTCCCCCATTATTCCCCGACAGCAGTCCCCCCGAACCAGTATATGACGTTCAGGGGAACCCAGAGTATGAGGTCCGGGCCCTCCTAGATTCCAAAAGAATACGAGGGAGACTACATTATCTAGTAGACTGGAAGGGATACGGGGCGGCCGATCGCTCGTGGGAACCAGCTCCGGCTGTCCATGCACCTCGATTAAAAAGACTTTTTCACATGCGATACCCTTCCCGGCCAGGTCCCCAGCCCCTACGGGGATGGCGGCGACCCTGGGGGGGGGTGCTATCAGGGTTGGGGGACGAAGAGCGGGGAGAAGCGGCCGCCCGCCGCCCGGAGAGGCCGAAGGGCAGTCAAACGCCCCAGTCACAGGAAACCCCGAGCAGCCTTCCCCGAAGGGGCCCGAAGCCCCAGCAACAGAGGCAGAGCCCAGAGCAAGCCCCGCCCACGTAGAAACGCCGAGTCCCACGTCGGGACAGGGGGCGGGGCTAGAACAAGCACCACGCCGCTCTGCGCGCTTGCAGGCGCGTAAAGGGGGCGGGGCTTAGCACTTATCAGGCCGCCGGCGTAGCTCTTCAGTGCCGGCGATCAGTGCAACTGTGAGGCTGGCCCTGGGAGCGAAGGCGTGCGCAGAGTGTTTTGGAGCAAGAATCTTGAGCAAGGAGTATTCCGAGCGACTGGAGAGTGAACGGAGAGTGCTTGGTGCGAGACTGAGTGAGTGAGTGGACCAGTGGGGGGGGTGGAGCGTGGGAGGGGTCGGGGTGTGGGTGCGAGCACTAGTCCTTGTTGTCTGCGGGTCTCCCGCCCTAGCAGCACTTCATCTCCTGCCCCCTTGTGTATGCGTGGAGTTCTCCCCCTGACCACACAACCGTCCTTGGGTGCTTTCCCCTTACCTACCACTACCTTCCTATCACCTGGTGTGTTAACCCCTGCACGACTGAGTGGAGACGCGAGTGAGAACAAGCAGGGGCAGTGCCCCCTTGGGGGGCTTATAGAAGGGCTGCACACACAGCTTGCAACGTGCCTTACCCCTGTGATGATACGGTCCCTTTCCTTAATAGGATATTGGCCACACCGAGACCTGAGGGGTACTTTTTCCACTTGCAAGTCTGTGTGCACCGTTCTCCCCCGGGAGTCTCGTTCAACGCAGGTGCAGAGTGTGGGATTGGCTGGGTCTGTGTTTCCCTTACAACTCCCTCCCCGTCACAGGCCATCCCCAAACCTGCTCCCCACATTCCCCATGTGCAGCCCTGCCTGTGCCGGGTTTATATGAACCCAGCAGCTGCCACAGCCTGCCCGTGTGGTGCCCTCTCTCCCACACCATAGAGCTGTGGGAAGATCACCTGCCGCTCTAGGCTGTAGCCTGTCGCCCACACTTCTATGGCATTGCCCTGGCTAGGAATGGAGCTGCAGTGGCTGTCCACTGAGTAGATAGACTGCAGCTCTGCCTCTGGCCGGTGCCCCAGGTTTGGATGACCTGCTCCACTGGTGGTGCTCCAGGATGTTCTGGAGCACCACTAGTAGGTTGGAATGGAGGAAGGCACTGCTGGCTCTGCTTCTGCTCTGCCTGCACAGCTGGTGGCCTGCATTTAGACAAACAGGCCACCTGGGTGTGAGGCAGAGCAGAGCCATGGGTGCCGTCCATCTAAAAGCACCCTTTGTGTCTTTCTTCTACCTGCCTGGGACTATTCTTATTAGCATGGCAAAGCAAATGCATGAGTGACAGTGGAGTAACATTGCTCGTTATCCCCTTGCTCCTTTAAACATCTTCGCCCCTTCTCTCTAGCTGTCCCTCATGCCTGGAACTCCCTCCCTGGATACGTTAGTTCTCCTCCCTCTCTTCCAACTTTCAAATCTCTCCTGAAAGCATACCTCTTCCACCAGGCCTTCCCTAGCTCGTCATGAGTGAGATTGTGTTCTCGTCCTCCTCTCTCAGAATCCCTTCCCGGTAACTAAGTTAGTTCCCTGTAACAAAGCATGAACTCACACGTAACCCTGCTAAACTCCAATGTCTGTGGGAGCCCGGAAGCTGTATAAACAGCCCTGGATCACTGTTGCGTGTGAGGCACTCCAATTTCTAGCCCCACTTTAAACTCTGATCTGACATTTAGATCTGATGTATTTCTAAGATGCGAGTTTAAATCAGGGCTGGAACTCAGAGTGTCTCACTCATACGAAACAGCGATCTGGGGATCATCCGGGGCTGATTATACAGTTTCCAGGGCCCTGCGGACATCAGAGTTTAGCAGAGTTATGTGTGAGTTCACCCTAAGTTAAGCACATGCACCTGCAACGTCTCAACATCGTAAATGTACCCTTGTCAATCCCAATGTTCACCTCTCCCTTGTCTTTCTCTCCTTTGCCTGTCTTAGATTGTAAGCCTATGGAGTAGGGACCTGTCCAGAATTACTGATTGTACAGTGGCAGGTACACTGCAGGCACTATATAAATAATAAAAATAATAACAGTCCAACATGAGAGGTGAAAATAGCTCTGCCACTGCCATCATCGAAAGCTCCTAAAATTAACTAATTAAATAAAATGATGCCTTCACCTCAAGACTGGACGACTGTAACGTTCTCTATGTAGGGCTACCCTTGGTGTTGGTTCGGCGATTGCAGCTGGTGTAGAACACTGCAGCCTGTCTCATCATGTGAATGGGGCACTGGGAGCACATAACACCAGTGCGCCGTTCGTTGCGCTGGCTGCCCATAGTCTTCTGAGCCCAATTCAAGGTGTTGGTTCTGATCAATAAAGCCCTACGTGGTCTGGTCCCTACTTACCTGCGGTACGGCCTCATCCCCCAGGTTCTGGATTGGCCTTGCGGTTGGCTGAAGCGCCCTTCTTGAGATCCCCTGAGTGTCTCAGGTGGCAACTATGAAGAGGGCATTCTCAGTGGCTGCTCTGAGGCTGTGAAACGCTTTCCCGGTGGCATCCCATCTGTTCTCAGACGTTTCCTCTTTCTGCTGACAGAAGTGGTGGCCCGTTTGGTCCTGCAACTTCCCTCTTTCCAACAATGTAACACCTGGCTGTTCCACCGACCTTTGGGTGGGGGGAGACGGGTAGTGGGTGGAGGGTTGGGAGGGGTGTTTTAGCTGTACGTGATTTTATGCTGTTTTTATGTTTTTACTAATTTATTCTGTTAGCTGCCCCGAACTGCTGGAGGCAGGATGGGTGCAGGATATTAAATGTCATTAAATAAAATAAAATGAATTAATAAATGAAAATGCAACCTGAAAAATGAAACCAATCCCTGACCTTTAGCTTTCCTTTTCTGGTTATTTATTTATTACAAATATTTATTATCTCACCCCTTCCTGCTATTATCTCACCCCTTCCAGCAGTCCGGGGCAGCTCACAGATATAAAACATAAAAACAATACAAACATTTAAACAGTATAAAAATAAACAAAAGTCTTTGAATTAAAACCAACTGAATGGAGCTAAAATCCTGCCCCCCCAACCCACCCACCCACCACCTATCTCCCTCACCAAAAGCCTGGTGGAACAGCCAGGTCTTACACTGTTGTCGGAAAGAGGGAAGTTTGGGGACCAAACGGTCCGCCACTTCTGTTGGCAGAAGGAAGAAAGGTCTGGGGAAAGAGGGAAGGTCTGGGGTCAAATGGACTGCCACTGGAATGGAGTTCCACAGCCTCAGAGCAGCCACCGAAAATGCCCTCCCAATGGTCACCACATGAAAAACTCAGGGGACCTTGTAAAGAGCACACCCGGCCGACGGCAGGGGTCAATCTAGAGTCCAGGGGGTGAGGCGGTCCCGCAGGTAAGTGGGGCCCAGACAGTGTAGGGCTTTATAGCTAAGAACTAACATCTTGACTTGGGCCCAGAAGACTATAGGCAGTCAGTGGAGTGCATGGAGCACCAGTGTTATGTGCTCACGGCAACTCGACCCCGTAAGGAGACGGGCCACTGCATTCTTCATGAGCTGAACCATCACCAAGGATAACCCCATGTAGAGCGCGTTACAGTAGTTCAGTCTTGTGGTGCTAAAGGCATGGATGACAGTGGCCAGGTCGAAGTCTGAGATATACGGCTGAAGCCGCTGTACCAGATGTAACTGGCCAAAAGTGCTCCTTGCCACAGCTGCCACCTGGGCATCCAGATGGAGCTGCGACTCAAGGAGCACCCTCAGACTATGATCCTGAGGGACCAGGGAGGGACGAACTCCATCAATGATGGAGGGTCACCAACCCCTTGGCCCCTCCCACAAGCATCACCTCCATCTTGTCAGGATGGCTCACCCTCATCCAGTCCCGCACAGCTGCCAGACACAGAGTAAGCATCGAGACTGCCGGGCCTGGTCCAGCTGAAAACAAGAGGTATCGTTGGGTGTCATCAGCGTACTGATGACATCGAACATCAAACCCCCTCACAACTTTGTCCAAGGGCTGCATATACATGTTGAACAGAAGAGGGGACAGAATAGAACCTTGCAGAACTCCACACATGAGGTTCCAGGGAGACAAAGAACAGTCCCCCAGCACTACCTGCTGAGTTCTCCTGGCAAGGAAGGAACGGAATTATTCAAGCACAATCCCACCATCCCGGCTCGGTCCCACAAGCAGATCACCAACATCTCATGGGGTATTTTCAGACGTTACGAGATCACAGTGAACCACGGTGAATACCCACCTGTGGTCAGTGTCTCGAACGTCTGTTTGGTGGCCGCCCGATGTTCGCCACGGTCAATACCCGCAAGGGGTCAATTTGAACCACGTTTCCTGGGCTAGCCGGGGGAATGTCCTGGGAAGCGTGGTCAAAAAGATCCCCAGCGGGGACCAAAAAAAAGTAACATCTGGCCGGTTGCCACGGCCCGACGCGGCAGCCGCATTGGCCCCGCCGCCTGCCCGTCTCCCCAGAGGGCGGGCGGCGGGGTGCGTGGAGGGGGCGGGGCTGTGCGGCCGCACGTTGCGCCGCGCAGCCCCGCCCCCTCCCAGATTCCCCGCCGGGATCCCCCTGGCACGTCTGATATGGCGTGACGGGGTGACCCCGGCGGGGAATGAATGGGTTGTTTTTGGTACGGGGCCAAGTGGCCCCGTAACGTCTGAAAACACCCATGATCAACTGTGTCAGAAGCAACAGATATAACAGGATCAGAAGGGTTAACAGGCCCCTGCCCCTTTTATATAAGTTGTGAGAGACTTTTTCTATTGCTATAGCGCAGTCGCTTTCAAATGGCAGATTCTGAAATTCATGTTTTACACTGATACTTATAATTTTCAAAATAAAACACTATGAATCATATGACATTTCCATTCAGGTTTCTTGTTAGCATTCCAATTAGAGGCTATTTTATGCACTCTGTGTGGCTGTTGGGATTGAGCATAGTTTCCTTATAATGGTCAGTGAGGGAAAATGGGGCCACTAATGGGGACAAGGAGCCCTTTGTCCTCATTCACTCAACGCACTTATGGTTCAGCCAGAGAAGAGCGAATGGGGAAGTAAAAGCTTTGTCAAAATGGAGGAAAGGGGAACAAGGGATCAAATTATTCAGCCTCTATTCCTTCTTGAGTCTTTTTATTTTTTATTTATTTGGGATATAAGTGTTATAATAGTTAGCACTATATTAGTGTTATAATAGTTAGCACTTGTGTACAGCTCTTGCTAACTTTAGATATCCACATTAGGAATAGTGATGGAGAAAATGTTTATATGAATTGCGTATCAACTCCTCTCCTTCTTGAGTTCCTCTTCCATTAGACTCATCAGTCTTATCACTGATAACATCTGGAAAACATAAAAGCTCAATGATCTTAGTGACACATGTCAAGGTGAAATCCAAAATAGTCATTTATACTTTAGTATCCTAGCATTCCACAATTTGTATGTATGACCAGACCCTTAGTTGATGTAAATCTGAGTAATTCCAGACAACTCTGTGGAACTATGCAAAACTGTATCACATGTAACTCATTTACTTTAAGCTAGTGTTGCAAGCACAATTTTTAAAAAATACACTATGGAGCTGGGGCTCTCCAATATAAAGAACATTCCTAAGAAAAACTTTTCCTAATAATATATGTTACATGTATATAAAAAAAGAGGGAACATATCTTATGTTTAGTGGAACTGAGGTGTTCTGAAATTAAAGATATTTTCTTAAAGTGACAATTTTGCCTCTAGTACACATGAAAGTGACGTCACTGGTTTTGATAAAAACAGGATTTGGTGATAAGAACCATGGGAACCACTGTGCTAGTAGGTGTCTCTATTTTCCAGCTGATCTGGAGTCAGCGAATGAACAAAGGCAGATCCAGACAATGGAGTACGCTGCTTGGATTTCACAGGTCTCAGAGTGAGACAGGACTTTAAAACTTGAATCAGAGTGTTCCACAACACATCAGGATCCTGAGTATGGCTGCAACTAAGGCCCTTTTCAAAAGGGCCGCTGTGCATGGGGAGATGGGGAGCGGCACAGCAGGTGGGCGGTGAGTGGGTGTGCATTCCCACATACACACACCCACTTCCACTCATCTCCATGCACAGAACATCTGGCATTGGCACCAGTTGCTCTGTGCATGGGTGGGTGGAGTGCAGGAGCACGCACACACACCCCCACTGGTCACGGCATTCAAACGGCATTGGCCATGGAATTGGCCACTGCCAATGTGGGCTGGGGCTCCATATAAAAAGGGCCTATGGGGGTAGACAGGAAAGAAGTGTAAAGGAAAATTAAAACTGAGTTTAAACAAATGTTGGGGGTCAGATGCACAAAGTTGTATTGAGTGGCAATGGCAAAGTTTACACAGTGGGAAAGTCGAACAGAATCCGTGAGGAAGAGAATGATGGGATATGAGAAAAGAGGGAATGTACAGACGACAGAGACTATTAAGGATGGAGTCTGGGAATGGATGTGAGATGGAGGAGGAGTTGACAGGCAATTCATATAAACATTTTTTTCCATCACTGTTCCAAATATAGATATCTAAAGTTAGCAAGAGTTGTACACAAATGCCAACTATCATTATAACACTAATAATGAAAAGACAGACAAGAAAGCTGTTATTTTAGAAAACTGAAAAATTGTAGTATGCTCATTCTTCCTTTCTGTTAACTGTTTCAAGAATTTGTTTAAAACCCAGAAAAACCTAATGGCATTCAATATTTTGTATGTAACTTGCTTCACAGTTTGACCTGTGTTGCAAACTAAGAGAAAAAAAGCAACAAAATAATTTATTTTTCTTTTTAATCAGCTAATTACACTTGGCTTAAAAACTGACTGTTGAGATATAAAAAATGGAAGATAGCCAAATGTATTTCTTATAGCTAGTGTTATCCTCTTACATTAGCTCAGTTCCCAAATTTCCTCTGGAAGTCTTGAGCATTTCTTGTCAAACATGCAGGTGTATATTAATTATCAGTGTTGGGAGATACAGAAACTGGCTCATTTGCTTTAATCTGCCCAGCTGTATGCACTTCAATCTCTTTTTTGCCCATCATAAAATTAAAAGATTTAGAGTAAGACTATGCAATGCTACAGGCATTTCATTTGTCTCTATTTTTCCCCCTGTTGAAGCCCACATCTCCTTTTAATGCTGACAGACAGTATCATGGTTTGCCATGCTTAAGGGCTTTTTATGTACAGCAGAAATACAATAAATGGAAACATCCTTTGTCCTACAGATGGGATTTAAAATTACAGTAATTATAACATTGAATAACTGGAGGTAATTTAAGTCTCATATAAGTTTATTTTTGATGTGGCAATTCTGAATTCCTACCAGAAAGCAACATTTAGAGAAGGAGATGAGAGAAACGAGTGATGTAAAGCTGTCACCAATCTCCAAATCAGCAAATGGGTGAGAAAAACAAAGGTTTAAATGCAATATTGTTTGCTGAAAAAAATGCTTGAAATCTATCACTGATATCCACATTATAATAATATTAATAAAGAAATGTTTTTTTACACTGTTTCTATATTTACCTATAGAAATGGGATTAAATGTGCAAAACAATTGAGTGGGACTGGAGCTTCACAAATGCAAGCAGTTGAATATGAATGCTTTGTCTGCTATTAAGGATGTGCAAAATGTGATTGGATGTGTGTAGATGTGCAACTGAACAGAGGAATTACCTACCTGTTTTCTGTGGAGCACATTGTTCAGTTTAGACGACCCGCCTTGTCTTTCATTATTTATTTTAATTATTAATACATTAATTATTACTACTACTACTACTACTACTACTACTACTACTACACCAGCAATGTACCTGGTGCTGAACAGTTGTCCCAAGGGTCTTATGATCTAGAACGGACAAGGGGAGGGGAAACAAATGCAGGGGCAAGGACCAACCATTTCATGTTGCAGTGTGTCGTGTTACCTTTTCTGTCTCAGGGAAACATAAAAGCCCTTTTTACTGAAAAATACGTGTTTCATTCAATGTGTGTGGGAAAGCACAAAACAGATTAAACAAGAAAAAGACCTTTGTCCATTTCTTAAGCAGAATCCCAACAGAACATGTGATGGCTCAGTCTGAAACTCTCATTTTCATGTAAATTCTGCACTTCTGAGTTTTAGCCAAAATCCGAAAACTAAATACCACCATACCAAAAGAGATCCTGCATTAAAGGTATTCAAAATGAATTGCTATACTATTAAATATTTTTTACCCAAGTTAAGGTTGTTATGAGATTTTATCTTGCACCAGTCAAATTTCATAGGCAGGATAGGAGTATTTCACTGAGGTGTTGGAAAGGATGCGGGGAGATTTGCAGCTATTAGCCCCGTTGGTGGACCTGCCCTATGGTGGTTCCCTTTTGACAACAGACCTGGACCCAAATGAATGCTGTGTCTGGAATGGAGATTCCTTTTTCACCAACAATTGCAATTTTTGGCCTTTCCCCCAAATCGATTCCCAGCTCCTACAGAAGGGCTTCTCTTCACCAGCTACACTTGGCAGCTTTAGACACTATTGTAAGATCATGGAAGTCAGTAAAAGACCCCTAATATGGCTGTCTAGGTTGTGGTATATAGTGTCGATGGAGAGAATTACAGCAGGGTTAAATGATAATTTGGATGATTTTTATACAACTTGGAATCCTATTTGGTCCATATTAACTGTACAACTGGATATGAAAACCAAGTGATTAAATATTTGTCTTTGTGAAATTTAAAGTGTTATTTTTGAGGGGTTTGTTCCCGCCCCCTTTTAAACATTGTTAAGTGATTCTTTGCAATGGGTATTTTCAGACGTGACGGGGCCTCTACTGGCCCCATCACGGAATCACCCATTGATCCCCCGCCGGGATCAAACCGGCACGTCCAACAGACATGCCGGCTGATCCCAGCAGGGAATCGGGGCGGGGGTGGGGCCACACGGCTCAATGTGCGGCCACAGAGCCCCATCCCCCCATGCTCCCTAGGCCGCCTGCCCTCTTGGAAGATGGGCGGGTGCCGCGGCAAATGTGGCCGCCGCGCCCACCTGCATTGACCATGGCCTGGAATCCTGCCGCTGATTCCGGGCTGTGGTAGGAGGACAGATGAGATGGTCCCATTGATCATGGGGGGGGGATGGGGAATCCCATTGAACATGCAAACGGAGATGGTCCGGGCAGGATCTCCGTTTGCGTGGTCAATGTGATTCCCCCCCGTGATTCACGGGGGTGAATATCTGGCAGGGAGCTTCCGTTCCCCCCAACAGATGCGACGCGACCATGATCACCATGTGGGAATTCCCCGTGGTTGAGCGTAATCTCGTAACGTCTGAAAATACCCAATGTTAATTTTCTTGAGTAGCTATATAAATAACGGGGATATAATATTGGAATCTGGCTATATGGGATTCAACTTGTATGATCTTGGAAACTGATGTTTGTTATTAAGATTATTAAATAAAGGGGAGAAAATAAAAAAAAATTAAAAATATATTTTTCCTGCACTAAATTTACTGGAGGAATATTTTATACACTGTGCATTATGGAGTACTAAAGTGCTATATAAACACAAGCAGACACACTCAGGACTTCTAGTTTTGGTTAATGTTCCTAGGTGTCAACACACAGGCAATTATATCCCTTCCCACTGAATTTCACTGCCAATTATATGCCTGACTCCTACTGAAACTCAATGGGAGTTAGGCATCTAATTCCCATTGGCGCTTTTGAAAATTTCTCCCAACATCTAGATTTGGGCTGAAACTAGTATACAATATACAATATCATCTTAGAAGCTGGTCATAAAACATGTTTCATCCTTTGCCACCTCACTCCTACTACATTCCAAGACCTGCTCCTAAAACCTCATCCTGCTGGCTATCTGTGCTCAGATGCCACCCGCTGTTTGGGGATCCCGCCATCACGCCTTAAGTCATCAGGCAACTGGGCCTTTGCTGTGGCAGGCCTCTCGGTGTGGAACTCACTCCAGATGTTCATCTTAGTTCCCCCCTCCTCAACTTTAAAAAGCACCTCAAAACGTTTGCTTACCAGGTGCTTTTAGAGGATCCACTTCTGGTTCCCCTTCATACATTTTCCCCACTCCCCTTTTTACCTTTCCCTTTTAAAATGTTCTAAATTGATTTTTTATGGATTTTAAGTTATGGTGTTTTATTTTATTTTAAATGTTGTAAAGCATTACAACATCCTCCTTATCTTCCCCCCTCATCCTTCCTCTCCTTCCTCACTGTCAATAATTATTGATGGAGTCACCATCCTTCCTGTCCTCCAAGCCTGTAGCCTAGGCTTCATCTTTGACTCACCCCTTTCTTTTAAACCCTACATTGACTCTGTTGCTAAGTTCTGTCGCTTCTCCCTCCATAACATTGCTAAGATTCGCCCTTTTCGCTCTGTCTCGTCTGCCAAAACTCTTGTTCATGCTCTGGTCATCTCTCGCCTTGATTACTGTAACATCCTTCTCACTGGTCTTCCCTGGTCTCACCTTTCTCCCCTCATCTCTGTCCAAAACTCTGCTGCCAGGGTCATCTACCTCGCCAGTCGCTTCGACCATGTGCAGCCCCTCCTCTCTTCGCTTCACTGACTTCCCCTTCCTGAATGAATCCTGCACAAGCTCCTAGTCTTCACCTATAAAGCTCTTCACAACCTCGTTACCCCCTACCTCTCTGCACTTATTGCCCTCCATATTCCAGCCCGTGCACTTCGCTCCTGCTCTGTCCCTTCTCTCACCCTTCCATGCCTTTCCTGCTCCCCTAAGCGCCTTCGTCCCTTCTCACTTGCTGCCCCCCATGCCTGGAACTCCCTCCCTGTCCACATCCGCCTTGCCCCCTCCCTTCATACCTTCAAATCTCTCCTTAAAACTCACCTCTTTCGCTCTGCTCTGTCTGACTCTTTATCCTGCTGAGCCACTATTTCCTTTACCTATGGTCTGTTTACCCTTATCCTTGCCACATGGACCTGCCTGCTGTCATTCTCATCGTAACCAAGCCAAGTACATGCACTTGAGACCTCGCATCTTCATGAATGTTAGACCCCTTGTCTCTCCCTCTGTTCCCCTTCCTAAGTCTCTCCCCCAGCTCCTGTCTCTCAGATTGTAAGCCCTAGGGGCAGGGACCGTGTCTTTTTTATTACTTTGTAAAGTGCCAGGTACACTGCTGGCGCTATATAAATGTTTTTTAATAATAATAATAATAATAATAATAATAATAAAAAAACACTCTGAACACCATCTGGCAGAGGGGCACCCTATAAAATATTTATTATATTATTATCAGAGAGGGAGATGGGTAGGGTGGGTGGGTGGGGGCAGTGGTTCTGTCCTTTGTATATTTTTAGCATTTTAATGAATTTTAAATTGTATATTGTGTGTTTCTTTTATTGTTATTATTGTTATTAGTGTTATTACTGTTGTAAGCTGTCCCAAGCTGCTCTGTGAGGGAAAAAGAGTAGCGAAATAAACAAATTATTAATTTATTATTATTATTATTATTATTATTATCCTCAATTGAAAATACACTATGGTACTCTGCCACAGAAAGGCATATGAAGTTTCCCTTCTTAAAAAGGTTATTTGTGGCCTGGCACAATAATATTATTACTTTGGCTTTAGGTAATCATGAAGGTCCCTTAAGTTTTGAAAATTAGAGAATATACCACCAAGATAGTTGAAGAAGAAGCATTAAAAAAAAAAAAGTGACAATGGCTTTGAGCTGGCCATAGAGGACTTCTGCTCTGCAGAAGCCAGACATCATGGAACACAGAAAAACTCTGCTGAGTGTCTAGTCAAGCCCAAGTTTCAGCTCATGTTCTTTGCTACAAACTGTCCCACCATAGGTTTAGATGTTCATTTCCCTAGATTTGCAGTTCTAAGATCAAGGTAACAATCAGGGCAAATACAGTGCGCAAAGGCCTCTGCATTGTTCCCTTTCAGTCCCCCATTGTTGTACGGCAATCTCAGGAGCAATATTGCCACGTAAGCTCTGTTGGTGACCATAGTCAAGCAATCCTATTGATCAGATCAGGATGGTATGTGTGCATGTGTGTGTGCACTCTGCAAAGGAAGAGCTAATACCAGTTCAGCTACTAGCATTCCCATTCTTTTTGGCCCCTCAAGCCCTAATGTGTCATGTGTGAAGAATGTGAATTGTAATGTTTGGGCAGAACACATACAAGCCAACACGCTTGCCTCTTTGGCAAGATTGTCCCTGAAGTTGCCAATCCTCCATGAAGAATTTGAGGGTAGTCTGTGGCTCGCTGCTTGTGGAACTGCACTGTAATTAGAGAAATGCATGACCTGTGAAATATCTACAAGTCTTGAAGCTGTGGAATTGTTTGTTTTATGTCCTCACACTCCTCTTGTGCAGTACGTGTATTTGGTTTCATTTCTGCACATTTGATTACACCACTTAACCAGGTGCCATTATAATAATCTGAATGGCATAAATGCGCATTGTGCTTTAACAATGGATAAGATGTGCCTGAGAAAGAACAAAATCCTCACTCTGAAGGTCTTAATGAATAAAGTAAGGAGTACCTACAGTCCTGTATAATATCATACATGCAATGCAGAGGAAGTAGGCAAATGTTTCGTATAGACAGAATTTTTAACGTAACTGGTGTGCTCTTGCAATCTTTGATGGGTGAGAGAGAAAGGCCTTGGCACACAATAATTGGAAGATGGTTCTAGACATGGTAGGGTATCTTCAAAGGAGGAAGAGTGGGAAAGAAAACAAAGGGAGCAATCAGGAAAGAATCTTGAGAAGAGTACAGGTAGCAGGAGGGTGCATACGATGGGATGAGAGCAAAGCAGGCAATGACCTAGTCTATTATTAAACCAGTTTCATTTGTTTCACCAGGTGCTTTGATTTGAATCATGCTTGTTTATCAAAGTATTCGTTTCCCCCCCACCTCTATAGATCCAAATAACTCGAGAACAATGTAAGAGTTATATTAGTGCCAATGTTTAGTTTCCCTGAGAAGTCAGTAAAAAGAGAATATGTTTTGTCTGCATTCCTGTGCAGAAGAATGAGCTTGAACCAGTTTTGCTCTACAACAGCAATGAAATGGAGCAATCCACAGGGGGTACCACCAGAGAGCTGCATGGGAGAATCCCAGCTCTGTGTTCAGCAGTTTACCCAATACCATTAGCAGAAATGATCCCTTGGTGGGTCAATAGATAATACTCCTGCTTTCCTCTAATAATGAGGCACTGTGATATGGGGAACTCACCTGTGGGGCTGTGCCAGGTTTCAGGTGACATGAAATCTAGGATAAAATCCTGATTTGCCTGTGGCCATTAGAAGGCGGCCCATGGTACCTTTGAAAGATTTAAGTCATGGGTAATTTATTATTATTTTATTATTAACAAACATTTATATAGCGCCAGCAGTGTACCTGGCACTTTACAAAGTAATAAAATAGACATGGTCCCTGCTCCTAGGGCTTACAATCTGAGAGGCTCACCATGGTCTACAGACGTTATGGGCATTTCAGACGTTACGAGACTACGGTCAACCACAGTGAATCCTCTGTGGTGACCGAAAGTCCCGTAATGTCTGTAGTGCGTTCCGTCAGATGTTCACCTTGGTGAATCTCCGGCGGGAATCACTATGACCACGATTCTGGACGTCCGGCCACCCGGAGGTCCAGAATCGTGGTTAGCTGGACCACGGTCCAAGATCGGCGGAAAGTAACGTCTGTTACTTTCTGCTGGCCCGGATCATGGCCCAGACCCTGATGCGGGATCAGGCGCAGTGGGCGTATTGGCCGCTGCGCCCACCCGTCTCCCAGAGGGAGGCCGGGGGAGCACGGGGGGCGGGGGGCAGGGCTGTGCGGCCGCACGTCGCTTCATGCTGCCCCCTCCCTGATCCCCTGTAGGAATCAGCTGGCACGTCTAATGGATGGCCTGACTGATTCCTGTCCAGGATCCGAAACGGATTCCAAACAGTGGTTCAGCGTGGCGGGCCGAGAGGCCCGTCATGTCTGAAATTACCCTATGTGTCTTTTCTGAACTCCAACTTCAATAATTACATTCTGCCCACCTAAATTGACTTTGAAAAGAAGAACATAAGAAATGCCATACTGGGTTTGAAGAATTGAGTGAAGAGGGCTTCTAGAAAAGATTGTTAAGTCTTGTTAAAGGTCACTTTAATTATGAACCAGGGTAAAAAGGGTTAATCAAGCTCCCTTTACCAGGAGGGAGGGGAAGGGAGTAAAATTCTAAGGCAGCAGTAAGGGCAGTTGAGAGAAAGGAGAGGGGCTGGAAGATAGACAGAGAACAGGAAGACAAAAGAAAAATAAACTGCTCAGGGTTTAAATGCAGGAAAATGGAACAAGGAAAAGGAAGAGTTGGTTAATGGTAGGATTAGTTAGTTTGAGGGTGGCTAAGTGAGTTAGATAAGCTTGGATGCATTTTATCTCTATTTTCTTTCTGACCTCAAAGAACGTACCTTTATGGTTTGGGCTATAGGGAAATATATGAGACCTGTGAGTTAATGTCCACTGGTTATGGTTCTATACCACATATTGTTAGAATATAATAAAATTCCATTTGTTATAACTGGAGGTGGTGATCCTTTATGTCCCATGCGTAGCTTGGCCTTATGCCAAATAACTGAAATCACAGGACTATAGAGGTAAAACGGGATAAGTGGTGATACGTGTATGTTTCCTGGCAGAAAAGACCAGGATGGTGGCAGCTGTTTTTAAAAAAAAGGCGAGTCCAACCATCCTAAGGAAGGCTTATTGGAAGAGATAAATAAGCAGGAGGACTAGCTGGATTATCACACTGGGTCAGACTAATGGTCCATTTAACCCAGCATCCTGTCTTCAACAGTGGCCACTCTCAGTCACATTGGAGAAGTACTCAACAGTCATAGTGGAATTCACTCCCAGCTCCTGACACTCAGAGGTTACATCCCCCAATCTACTTGGCTAATAGCCATTAATGAACCTAGTATCCAAAAATTAATCCAATACATTTTTTAAACCCAGCTATACTACTGGCCTTGAACACATTCTCACACAATCATAAAGTTAGCTGTATTTTGTGTGAAAAAATACTTTTAAAAATTTGACTTTGCAGTTTCAAGTGAATAGCATAATTTGTTCTCTATACTAACGAAAGTGCAGGTACAAGAAGTACCACCACAAACACTGTTTTAAACACACACACGCACACATGCGTGTGCACACAGACACAGACACAGACAGACACACAGAGTTAGTGTTCATTACTGATTTTTCACAAGCTCATGTGTGCATGGTTGATATTTGCACAAAAAGTGCAGTTTGTGACATGTTGGAATCTATACAAATGAGGGTCTTCTTGAATAAAAATAAATATAAATAAATAATTGATGAAATAAATTCCAGAGGCATAGGTACACTTAATTTAATGGCTGGCTTCCACACTTGCCCCTACAGTACTTGACCCACCAACAATGGTGGGTCCCTTGAAAATAAAACATAAAAAGCATAACCAGAAGTCCAATATATGGGAAGATTCCACCTGAGTACTTCCAGTCCAGTTCCAAGGCGGACACCTACTTTCCTGCAAGAGGCCTGGGGGCTTCAAACAGCGTTGCTCTGGGACAATGGGTATTTTCAGACGTTATGAGATCACGCTCAACCACAGTCAATTCCCTGTGGTTGGGAATGGTCCCGTTACGTCTGTTGGGGAACCGGAAGTTCGCCCCCAGATGTTTACCACACTCAATCCCCGCCGGGAATCATATTCACTACGCGATCGGCTGAATCCGTGGGGCCGGTGCCGATCACGTGGTGAAGGTGATTCCCGGCGGGGATGAAGGGGCCGGACAGGGATCACGACCCCGAATCTCTGCCGGGATTCCGGCCCGTGGTCATTTCGGGCGGGCACTGCGGCTGCATTGGCTGCGGCGCCCGCTTGTCTCCCCAGAGGGCAGGCGGCGAGGGAGCATGGAGGGGGCAGGCCGTGCAGCCGCACGTTGCGCCATGCGGCCCCTCCCCCTCCGTGATTCTCTGCCGGGATCCCCCGGCACGTCTGTTGGCCATGTCAGAGTGATCCCGGCGGGGAATCTCTGGGTTGTTTCCGTGACTGGGCGAAGCCGCCCCGTCACGTCTGAAAACACCCAATGTCTGGCCTTTACTGGGCTTCCTAGTCCTGGACACAGGCGTGGCTCCCCTTCAGGGGCGTTGGGGGCATTGACACCCCCCCCAAGCGCTCCGACAGGCGCCCCCGCTCAAAGTAAAAAAAACAAACAAACCTCCCCACTGCCCGCAGCAGCCTCTGCCTTGCCTTTGCAGAGCCGAGGCTGCTGCAGCGCTGTGGTCAATTTCATGTCAGTTTCACACTGAAACTGACCACAGCGCCGCTGCAGCAGCCTCCGCTCTAAGCAAAGGCAAGGCAGAGGCTGCTGCAGCTTTACTTCTCTTCTGGGA
>QEPC01001413.1:655128-670830 GCA_003113815.1 Sphenodon punctatus
CCTGTGCTTGGGGTTTATACGTTATTCATTTTAAGCTTGAAGTGCATTTTAGACTACTGTGTTTTCTTCCATCTTCTGATGTTCACCCTGGGAACTCCTTGCTGCTGGGTTGTGCCCTGGCTCCGCCCACCATTGCCCTGGCTCCGCCCACCGTTGCCCTGGCTCCGCCCACCGGCTCGCTAGCAAGCCTTACTGCCCCTCCAAACTAAAAAACCACCAGCCGCCCCTGCCTGGACAGCCTGTGTCTCTGGAGGGGATACTTCTCCCTGTGCTGTCTTTCAGCGGACTGCTCTCTCTTTGGTCTATGCTGGCTTTATACAGCTAGCAGCCTCCCCTTCCTAGCCTTCCTTTAAGGGCCAGAGTACCCTTTTCCCTTTAGCTTTATGTTCTGGACATCATTTTGTGGCTGCTTCTTGGTTTCTTTGCCGGTTTGTGGCACCATGCTGCCACAGGTATCTTGTGACATTTTTTGGATGTAGATTTCAAAACAAACTGCTCTCTTAGTGAATCTGCTGGTTCATTATTTGCTGTCCATTCCCCCTCCCAAGATGATTGGTAGGAACTTTAAATATTACATTGGGTGAAAACAGACGTGATGCTGGCCTGCTATGGTCTGACTGGGCCAGGGTCTCAACCACATGTCTCTTCCCCCACTGCCAGATGTTGACCTGTGCCTGCCCCAGGGCGGTAGGTGGCTGGCCCAGAATGCATCATCCAGAAGATCCCAGATGTCCATTCAAGGGCCGTCCACGCAGGCCAAAGTATCTGTTCGGCCCCACCATCTCTGATTAGCTGCTGTCATGGCAGGGAGTGAGGTGTTGGGTGCAAGGCCAGATCTGTTGTGCATGCGCGCACACACATGCACACACACACGCGCGCATCTTTTGCACACACACATACCTCACCTGAGTGGTAGGGGAGGTGGGATGGTTTTCCCGGCAGTAGGCATATTTGTTCAGTGCTGTCCGCTGACCTGGAGAGACTAGTAGCCACTACTATTTCCCACCCCAGGCCAGGTCAGAGTGCTGCCACACTGGCCGCACACCTCTTTTTATCAATTGATATACAAAGCAATAAAGAGAACTAGTATAAGAACTAAACGGTGATGCTTGTTCTAATTAAAAAAAAAAATGAAATGGGGAAAACTTTTCCTTTCTTAGAAGGAAGATGTGTTGTCATGATGAGTGACATTTTCATCAGTTGTAACAGAGGATATCAGCAGATCTAAAAGAGAGAAGTGTTACATGAAAAGGATAGAGGAATCAATCCAAGTGTATTTACTAATATTCTCAAGCTCCTACACTATGGCATATTCATTCACCCAGAAAATTGAGTGACTGTATTAACCTGTTTAGTTTACATTTTCATGCAGCTATTAGCATAAATCCACAATGGATAAAATAATCACCTTTTAGTTGGCTAAAACTGTTATTTGAAATGCAGTCATCTAAAAAAAGGGAGATTTGCTTGTTTATGCACAAACCTGACAGTTTAATGTTCTTTACATTTACAGAACTCAAAGTCATCTAACTGATGTCACATTGGAGGCTATTTCTCTCTTTTTGGCTCATCACATCTTGTTATGTTACATCACTTTAATGTTCCACTGCATTGCAACATGAGAATATGATGCAACTATAAATAAAAAAGACATTTCTTTGGAAATACATACAATTATTACACACACAGTTCTGAACACCCACTTCAAACCTTTATTCTCAGATATTCAGAGGATTTGGTTCTCTAGCCAAGAAAAATAAAACTTCTTGTTGTTTTTTTTCTGAACACAGACATCTAATCAGCACAGTTCCATGGTTATGCCAATTGAGAATAAGCATTATACAGCAGATATTTATTTATTTAAATTTGTATGCCACCCTTTCCAGAAGCTCAGGGCGGCATAACAAATAATAAAAATATTAAAATACAAAAAATCCCCTAATCCCCCCCAACCCTAAAACTCCCCACAAACCCACCCAATACCACCACCCCATTCCCGAATCATCCCGATGCTGTTTATCCCCACCCAAATGCATTTTCAAATAAAAAAGTATTACACCACCTCCAAAAGACACTCACGGTGATTTCAGAAGTGACGCGTTCCAATTCACCACAGTGAATCCCACCCCGGTGTGAACGGATTCACCGCGGGCTGTGGTGACATGCGCGGCCCCAACAGAAGTGACAGGATCGTGACCGGGGGCAATCAGAGAGAACATGGACCGGGGGAACACAACAGACAGGCAGTGGAGACATGGACTGTGGTTCGAGCCCCAGAATGCACCGTGGCTGGGGTCAATTCCTTCCCCCGCGGCTGCGGGTTTCCGTTCAGAAGTTACTTTTCGTTCACCCCTGCCGTGGTGACCATTCACCACACTTCTGGACCTCCTCCGCCCCGAGCTCATTAAGAGTGGTTAGCTTCACCCCAGGCCGCGTTTGACTGTGGTGAACATCTGGATGCGAGCAAAAAGACATGCACGGCGCTTTCACCACCCTCTGCGTTTGACTGAGGTTGACTGTGGTGGACATTCACCACGTCACTTCTGAAATCACCCTCAGGTTCAGGCTCAAATGAGCCTCCAGGGGAAGGGAATTCCAAAGCATCAGGGCAGCAACTGAGAACACCTCCCGGTGAGTCCTTGTTGTACAAACAAGACTAACAGATGGTACCCACAGGATGAGATGGTAAGTCTCATGTGCACAAAACAGGAGGGTCTCATCTCGGCGGAAGGCTCATCTGCATAGTTACCTTGTGAGGGGGTCTTGTTCCTGCCCTGAGATCATCTTATCAGTACAAGATGGACCGAGGTTGGAGCGATGGTGGCATCGAACTCATGCTGAAGCTAACCGATTGCAGCATAAAGCTAGTTTAAGAGCTTATGCTGTTGCGGTACGGGTAGCAAAGAAAGAGTTCTTTGCTACCCTCAAGTCACGTCCAGCTGAGCTTTTCCGGGTGGTGCAGAGGCTGGTCAGTCCGGCCTCTCTCCACCTAGAACTGGAATTTTTCAGTGCCCATTGTGACATGTTTGCTGACTTTTTTTGCAGATAAAATCGCCCAGATTCACCACGATCTCGATGCTGCATTTATGACAGTGAACAAATCAGAGGTATGGGAAGCCCCGCCATGTCTGTTGTTGTGGGATCAGTTTCAGTGGGTGTTGCCCACTGATGCGGTGGATGTTCTTGGGATGGTTCGGGCCACCTGATGTGAATTAGATCTGGGCCTGTCCTGGCTGATGAAGGCAAGCCGGGAAACATTATTGCTGTTGCTGGCAGGGGTGGTCATTGCCTCCCTTAGGGAGGGCAGGGTGCCGAGTTGTCTCAAAGAGGCGGTGGTGTGGCCTCTGCTCAAGAAGCCATCTTTGGACATTGACTCCCTGGCCAGCTATCGACCAGTCTCTAACCTTCCCTTTTCATGGAAGGTTATTGAGCGGGTGGTGGCCCAGCAGTTACAAGGACATCTGGACCGGGTCAGTTTTCTTGATCCCTCGCAGTCTGGTTTTCACCCCGGGTTAGTCACGAAGACTGCACTTTTGGCCTTGGCTGATGATCTGTGCCGTTAATTGGATCAGGGCAGATCCTCAATTCTTATCTTATTGGATCTGTCGGTGGTGTTTGATACCACTGATCATGAGTTGTTGGTGGCGAGGTTGCGGGACCAGGCTGGGGTGAGCGGAATTGTTCTTGAATGGCGTGCAATGTCATCAGGACGCCGACGATACACAGATTTATCTCTCATTTCCTGGAGACCCAGGCCCGGCAGCTACGGTGCTTACCCAGTGCTTGGCAGCTGTGGGGGACTGGATGAGGACGAGCTGTCTGAGGCTGAATCCTGACAAGACAGAGATGATTTTTGTGGGTACGGCTGAGGGAGTGGTGGCTCCAGTCATTGACGGGGTCTGTTCCCCTGTGGTCGCTCAGGTTCGTCGTCTGGGGGTGTTCCTCGACCTGCAACTTCACCTGGATTGTCGGGTGGAGGCTGTGGTGAGAAGAGCATTTCGCCAATTACATCTGGTGCGGCGGCTACAGCCGAATGTCTCAGGCTCGGATCTGGCCACCATCATCCATGCTTTCATTATATCTTGACTGGACTACTGTAACGCACTTTACGTGGGGTTGCCCTTGACGATGGTCTGGAGGTTGCAGTTGCTGCAGAATGTGAAGGCCCGCCTCCTAATGGGGACGGGCCGCTGTGACCATATTACACCTCGGCTCCGAACTCTGCACGTCTTCTGGGCCCAATTCAAGGTGCTGGTTATGATCAATAAAGCCCTAAACAGCTTGGGTCCTGTTTACTTGCAAGACCATCTCAGGTCTCGGGTCATTTCGCGGCCCTTGGGGTTGGCTGGGGGCGCCCAGCTCAAAGTCCCCCGGGTATACCAGGTGGTGACGGCAGCGAGGGCGTTCTTGGTGGCCGCACCTCAGCTGTAGAATTCCCTCCTGCTGGAGGCCTGTCTGTCCCCAGACCTCTCCTCTTTCTGTAGTCCGGGGGTACAAAAAACAACAACACAGAGTGTCTGCTTTGATTTTTCACGTGTACCTGTACACAGACCCCACAGACGTATACCGAGAGCTGTGTGCCTCGTGTCTATAAGGATCCTTCCGTGAAAAATGAAACACAGACTGTGTACTTGGAATGCCACTCACAAGTACTGGAGCATGTCTCTCACAACTTGCATCGCTGTGTGCCTACGTGGCATCGAGTTCCACTGCTCTCAATTTTCAATTTCAACAATACTCTTGAAAGCTAACTAGCAGTTTTTAATGGGGACCAGCAAAAATGTACTTATCCCAATGGGTACTGTCAATTGTAGGAATCACAGAGCACTTCCAGCCTGCAATTCTCCACCAAATGTTAGGATTTAAAATCCAGTAATTTCCCTCCCAAGCACAATTCCCCAATCGGGATCTTTGTCACCCCCACACCACAAATTAGACGTTTTTAATTGGGTACAACACTATTTTATTATCCTGCTCACACAATCAGGTACAGCATGAACCCAATGCAACAGTTCTTAGATAGATCCTAGCCTGGCCTGCCTAGCATATAAAATATGTTTCTTACGTGTCCTGCAGATCACAGTGGCGAGCGTTGGTTTGGAGAGGTTGATACAGGTGGGGGCCCGGGGGTCCGTACCCGGGAAAGGTGCCCCTTGTTGTGTTGCAGAACTCCCTATGGAGGAGCTCCAGAAAGGGTCATCAGCCCACGGACACCAAGTTAGATGCCAAGCGCTGAGACAAGGACCTGGAGTATTGCTTGGCTTTTTATACTGTTCTGGGTGGGGACATGTTGTCAAAATACTGAGTGCAGGGTTCGACTGACCTTTCAGGCAGGAGGTGTATCAGCATATTTGGGAACAAAGCCTTTTGTAATCTTTTGATGGTTTGGGGCTTACCCAGTTGATATGCTTATTTATTTTCCCCCAATCTATTTCCAGAGCATTCAGACCCCAACCCTCCAGTC
The DNA here is from genome assembly GCA_003113815.1 of Sphenodon punctatus. NCBI lineage: Eukaryota > Metazoa > Chordata > Lepidosauria > Sphenodontia > Sphenodontidae > Sphenodon > Sphenodon punctatus. The sequence continues at coordinate 660,593 of QEPC01001413.1, forward strand.
CGGGCCAAACCTTCTGTAATTTAGATTGGGGTATTACTCATGCCCCTCCTGGCATCTCCAAGGCTACTTTTCTCGTTGACACCCAGTCACTCTGCATCAAAGTACTAAAAAGGCCCCTTTGTCTGGTTAGGTGTTGCCGCCTATCTCCTGTTTTGCAGTACTTATAGCTTTGTTTATAGCAACATTCCTTTCTCCTCTCCTTTGTGCATGGCTCTCAACTTCGTATCACTGTGACCTGAGGATTTTGGTTTGAGGTTTAGCTGGCTAGTAGGTTCTTTAGCTTGTACCCATCATGCTCTATAATATGAACCAGTGTTTTTCCCACTTGGGCTAACATATATTCAATACTATTTATATTTAATCTACTAATGCTACAAACAGGTGTTATATAGTTACTAAAGTCATCTAAACGCAGGTTTACAATCATGTGATATGGGGAGAATACAATCAGAATGCAGCACAAGTCAGTGTACACAGTTACTAAGATAAAAACAGGTTTACATGGCCAGGTGAGATTACAATAAAAATGCAACAGTACCTGCCGTGTCACCATTCTGCTATATGGTGGCATAATTTTGCTTCTGGAGTGCTTGAGGCTTTTGAATTTTAAGGATCATTGACTTGTCTGGCTGTGAGGGAGCTCAACTCTCAGGCAGAGAGCCTATGTCCTTCGTGCCAATGGAGCATAAATGGCCCTACTTTGTAAGGTCAGTATTTCTCTCCTTGCCCAACATGCAATCCAAATGACAACAATTATTAAAATACATTGAATAGCTAAAATAACAACAATGGGGTGTATTATAATATTGAATATTCCTGTAGCAGTGGGAGACCATCCAAATAGGCTTTCCCAAAAGGAATGTTTGGTTGTGTATTCTACCTCTGTTAAAACATGTGTAATTTTATTCCCCTCTGATTTAAGGAGTAGAGCAGCATGACCCAGTGTGTTGACTAAATGGTTTACTTTTTGTTTAAACATCAGGGTGTCATGTAAAGCTTTGTGAATTGGGGCGGCTGAGTATGCGAATGACATATTCCAAAGCTGGAAGCTATCTTTATCCCACAATCGCCTCCACTCATTAGCATGCAGTGTCCAGGTGTAATTGTCAGTAGCTATTTTAGTGACGTTGCACATTACCAAGAATCCAGTAGATGGCATGACATGTTTGTACAGTTGGTTGAAGGTGACAGTGGAATTTGGGGTGGACACTATGTAGAAACATTTGTGCCCTAATGTGTATACCTGAGGCGCCACCACTCGTAGAACATCCACAGTGCACTCATAATTATCAGTATTGTAGATGCACCTCCTATATTCCCTTAATGGCAGAGGGCAATAGTACATGGTGGTTTTCCATATATTACATTGGTTTTCCAAATCGTAAATTAAAACCTGGTCACCTCTTTTCTTTTGCCACAGTCCTGGCAACTCAAATTTTAACCACTGGCCATGGGAGGTCCAGGGGTATGCTTGCACTGCGCATGCTTCTGAGTGGGTGCCTTTAGGTGTAGCTGTCTGGATGGTTAAGATTAGTCCTGCAGGGGTATCACTAATTTGGTGACCCAAGACCTTTGTCCAATTTGCATCTGTGTTTTCCCTGATCACTGGTATGGACCATAAGTGATGATGCAAACGTCCTGCTTCCAATCCCCCAATAATATTGTCTAATAAGCTTAATGTCCGTTCTTGCCATTGAGTACACAGTATTGCGGTCTGGGTTGCATTAGCTAATGATTTTAAAGTTAGTTCGGTAGCAATTATTTGCTGTTTCATTACTTGATACCAGTTCATTCTCCCAGTGGAGTGTAACAGTTGTTTCGCTGGGCCTTCGGGGAGGGGGTGGGGAGGGTGAGGTGGGGGATTATTTGCCTTGCTGCTGGAATTGTTGTGTGTCCATTTAATATATTTATATATTGTAGTATTTTAGATGGTTTTATTATTGTTATTTTATGTTTTATGTTGTGTGCCGCCCCAAGCTGCTGAAGTGCATGACGGTGCAGGATAAAAGTCTTGGTATAAATAAAATAAATAAATAAACAAAGTTAGTACTGAGCATCTATCAATCACGCCAGTTTCGACTGACACTGATCCTGGGAGCCCTCTTGCTGCATCTGTAGATCTTGTTTAGCATTTGATGGCTGTTTCCTGTAACTTCTCTTTTTTCCTCTTTGAATGTTGGTTGTAGTGGCAGTTTAATCTTTCTGTTTGGCTTAGTTCTGAATGCATAATGTGTGGCCCCCTTTCCTTCAAGAGATGATTTTCCGTCCTTTGTCCAGCTTATTTTCTCATTTTCTATAGTGTCCTTTTGGGCCTCGGAAAGGCCTATGTCCTAGCTATGACTACTGTTAATATCTAAAATTCCTATTCCTAACACAGTCCTCGAAAGCAGCCAGGCATTCAGTATGTGCCAAGACTGCAGGGCTTGGGCTGGATTAAAAAGGGCAGTAGAGCTAGGTGTTATCAGCATACTGATGGCACCTCACTCCAAACCTCCAAATGACTTTGCATACTATTTAGCCATATTATAAGAGCCACTTCTTCCTTTTCCATTGCAATATCGGAACTGCATAGTCCTTTGGGTTCTTTAAAAGAATACAACACTTTAAAGGAATGTCAAAGGAGATGATAAAAATTATATTCTGAAATAAAAGTAAATATTGTAGAATGATTTATATTACTGTCATTCCACTTTGTTTAACAAAGCTACACTCTCTCCCAACAACCATTAAAAAAGAAATCAATCAAAAACATTAGGATTTGACTCTGTCTTCATTAATTGCTTCCATGCACTACTGCTCCCTGGATATACTGGTTGGCCATTTCAGCACCAAATTTAGAGCATTTTATCTATAGGGATAAACACTGCTCTCTCCTGTTTCCCTTACTCAAAGTTCAGCCCCTTCACAAAGTATCAATATATTTACAAGGCTGTTCTGTGGTTTCTGAAAATACAAATGGCACATTCACCCTCCCCTCTGACAAAGGATAACTCTTTTGGGAAGCAAATTTAATGCAGGACATTAAGTAAACTGATGCTGTCATTAGTGCAAATGTCAAGTTCATTATAGCAGATGTTTCAGCTGAAGATCGCTACACATTAAAATCGCACAACAAATTCACCACTTGATTTAGTGTGCCTGCTTCAATGCTCAAAAGAGTCAATCAGAACTGTCTCTTCATGTAATTACCACATTGTTATGTAACAAAGCTAGTTATTTGGTTAAAACATTCATTACAAGCCTTGGTTCCAGGCTACTGCTGATTATTTTTATAAGCCCTTTGAAATGTAAAATTTTTATGAACTACCTAATAAAATTTTACTGCTAGCATGGTTAGAAGCTGAAAAGACCACAAAATAGTAAAGAATGTCCACCATATTGTGCATATTGCTACAGGAAACTCTTCATTTTCAAAAATCAGATGGCGTGACTGCAATGAATTATATGGCCACTTAATATTGTGTGAATTCTGGAATGGTCAGGAAGTTGGAGTTATCAACTGCTAAAGTGGGCTGCAAGTTCTAAAAGGGAGAAAAAAGTAAGACAGCTGAGGAAATCATCAATAGATAGGGCTGCAATCTAAATGTACCTATGGCTGCACCAGACAGGAATAAAAAAATCTAAAAGGAATAGCAGAGATGATAAAGAAAGAGAGCATAAGACTATATTTTTTATAAATTTTAAGAAACAAATAAAAGAATAATAGTTAAGAATTTTTACTATAGAAAATATAGCTTTTATATTTATTTATTTATTTGTTTATTTAATTAATTACATTTATACCCCGCCCCTCCTGAAACATACAATCTCAATATATATAAATATATATCTCAATATATATCTCAATATAAAAAAATACAGCTATAAAATATTTAAAAACACTCAAAGTACAACAATTAAAACAAGGACCAAGAAACATAATAAATAATACAATAAATAAATAAGGGTGAAAGGGAATAAAAAAAAACTAACCCACCCTCCCCAAAGGCCTGGGAGAACAGCAAGGTTTTGCAAATTTGTCGGAATGTTAAAAGGCATGGGGCCAGGCAAGCTTCCTCCAGGGGGAAGGTTGTTTTTGTGGCTCCGCTGAAGTTAGTTTTATAGATTTTAGATTTTATTGTTTATATTTTTATATTTTGATGTTATCGTATTTGTGTTTTAGCTTTGTTATATGCCGCCCCGAGCTACTGTGGTATGAGGGGGCAGCTAAGAAATCTACCCCAAAAATTAAATAAATAAATAAATAAATAAATAAATATTATGACTGAACTGCAAGGATAAGCTTCGATACAGCCAACATTTGCTTAACTTTAAGCATGTGAATACACCAACTATAAAGTTCAATGGGACTACACACATGTTTAAAGTACATAATGAACAAACCCATTCCTGCAATATTAACAACCCAAAATATTCTAACTCATGGCATTTGTTTAAAAATTAGGATTACACAGACACACAGAGTTTATATTTTCCTCCTGGAATTTGAGATTTTTGGCTCACATTTTTAAGCTCTTCTTTACGACCATGAAGTTACAAGGAATCTTTTCTTTAAAGTTGAGGAGATTTTTGCATCATTCTATCTCTGCAGGAATGCGATTTTAAGAGATACACTAAATTAGGAAAGATCTGTAGTAATTCAGCCTGTCAGTGATCTATATGGCCCTTTTCACACAGACACTCTAACACTGATAAAATGGGTGTTACATTTTATTATACATGTTGCAGGGTTGAATATTTATTTATTCATTTATTTATTTAAAATTTATATCCCGCCCCTCCTGTCCACAGGGCAGCCCGGGGTGGCGAACAATATTCAATAGTTTTTTTTAAAAAAAAAATGATTTAAACCATTTAAAACAATTTAAAATACAATACAATGCGGGGAACCCCCCCACCCCCATCCCTACCCCTCGCCAAAAGCCTGACAGAACAGCCAGGTCTTACATACACGTCAAAACAGCAGAAGAGTGGGAGCCAACCAAGCCTCCTCCGGGAGCGAATTCCACAGCAGATCTAACATCAGTGGCCACCCGCCTCACCCTGGGAACCTCCAAAAAGGCTCCCATGGACGAACCCAAGGGTCGCACAGGCACATGGGCAGTGAGGCGGTCCCGCAGATAAGCAGGACCCAGGCCATGAAGGGCTTTAAAGGTTAAAACCAGCACCTTGAATCTGGCCCGGTGCTTTATAGGCAGCCAGTGCAGAGCCCGGAGCACTGGTGTCATGTGCTCCCTGTGACCCGCCCCCATAAGGAGACAGGCCGCAGCATTCTGCACCAGCTGCAGCCTCTGGACCAGCTTCTTGGGCAGCCCCACGTAGAGCGCGTTGCAGTAATCCAGCCTCGAGGTGATGAAGGCATGGATGACAGTGGCGAGGTCGGAGTCTGAGAGATACGGTCGAAGCCGCCAGACAATGTAACTGCCGGAACGCACTCCCCACCACAGTCACAACCTGAGATTCTAGGCTGAGACGCGGATCGAGGAGCACACCCAGACTCCGCACTTGAGAGATCATGGGAGGGCGAACCCCCCCTACAAGAGGAGATTCAACCACCCCCAGGTCCCCCAAGCCCTCGCCCACCAACATCACCTCCATCTTGTCAGGATTCAATTGCAGATGGCTCGACCTCATCCAAGCCCCCACAGCTGACAGGCACTGGGAAAATAAGGAGACTGCATGCTCTGGGTCGATGGAAAAGGAGAGGTAGAGCTGCGTGTCATCAGCATAGTGATGACACTGCATGCTCTCAAACCCTCTCACGATCTCCCCTAACGGCTGCATATAGATGTTAAACAAGAGGGGGGGACAGAATGGCACCCTGCTGGACTCCACACGTGAGGCCCCGGGGGGAAGATGTATACTCCCGCAAGACCACCCGGTGAGTTCTCCCGGCCAGGAAGACTGTTCCGCCAATTCCGGCACGGTCCCGCAGGTGAGTCACCAACACCTCGTGATCGACTGTGTCAAACGCAGCCGAAAGGTCTAGCAGGACCAGTAAGGTCTGATGACCCTGGTCCAATATTTGCTCTATGGGTGCCTTGTAACATGTATAATAAAATGTAACACCCTTTTTTATCAGTGTTAGAGTGTCTGTGTGGTTCAGCTGGCAAACCCAGGCCAGACGTAGTCAACAAAGGATTTTCATAAAGGCTCTGCATTTTCTTTGTAAATAAGAAAAATTACTTAGACATTTTTTTTTATTTTGATATTTTTTATTTGTATACATTTTCAGGTCCTATTGTCATAAAATGTTTACTTAGAACTTTTAAGACCGCTTTGAAATGAATGTCTTAAGTACACAGTCTATGATTTTCTTTTAAGATATAAATTTTAAATTATGTTTTCATAAAGCAATTTAAAAAAAAATAAATGTTTAGCCCTTTAATTCATTTTATGTATGTTCCTCAGAGGCAATGGGGCTGATCCATGTAGATGTAAAAATATACGACTTCTCCTCTAAGACTGCTTGTAGTTTGAATATTACCCACTGCACGTTTGATCTTTTAACTATTATACTAAATATATTACACCATATATTATACTCACTTTATAACACATTTAAACTGACTGTTCTGTCTTGGAGCAATCTCATAAAAACATACCTCAAACAGTAAGCAATATAGGCAAGTTTTCATACTAAGCCACCACTAGTAAAATCATGTCTTTATTCTATACAATTCAGTCCTATGGGGGCAAGAAAGTAGTGTGGGATTTTCTTTTAACAGGCCATATGCATTCATGCAGCTGGCTATAAAGGGAGAAATAAAAGAAGCTGATTTTATTTTCACTGCTGAAAAAAAGCTTTCAGATGAGCAGCTTTCATTGACTCAGCATGTCTAACAAAATAACATTACTGATGAAAATAAAATAATAGATTAGCTGCAAAATCCAGACACTTCCCCCCACCTCGAACAACTACTCTAACATGTCTCCCTTTATAGCAGCATGAATACATGCTTCCTGTGAAAGAAAAGCTCCCCACTGCTGCTTCTGCTCCTGCAGAGATGACTTGAAAGAATAAAGACTTCTTTCTGATGGAGATAGATTGGTTTGGGAACTGTCCAAACTCCTCCCCAAACACTTTTTTCCAACAGCTGGGAGAGGGTCTAATTTTTGCCAAACTGCCCAACATTTGCTCAAAAATCACAATTCACTTCCTTTTGATGCTTAAACCCAGGAAAACCTTTATAAAAAAAATAATACAAAAATATAGTCCAACTGTGTCGAATGAACAATTCTTTAACACTAGCCATTCAGTTTTTCTGTAGTAATAATCTAGTACTGATTGCTGTTTTCAGATTTTTAAAAGTGGGGTTCCTTCTATTCTGCTCAGAATGGAAACCAAGGTTAACTTTTGGTAGGGGCACATGGAGGCGATAGAAAGCTACTTAGGAATTATACATGGTGCATTAAAAAAGTTGGTGTGAAAGATATTGAAACTAACAATAATTTTTGTTCCGTCCTTTAAAAAATAATAATAAAAAAAGGTTACTGTGAATTGTGCCTTCTTTGTGAATCTATTTCAAAAATACATTTTTGCAAACTCAAAGCAAGGGAAGCTGTTCATTGAAGATTTTGCTAAGCCATATCTGAATGCAGCTTTTGAATGTAACTATAAAGAGAGAATGTTATACTTCATAGAACTCTGACTGCCCTCTGCCCAAACTGACCACATTTTGATATTTTGGAGCCTCGTTTCTGTTCAAGAGATAAAATTGAAGGGAATCCCCCCCCCTAAAAAAACACCCTTGAATGTTATTTCATCAGAGTAAAAATATGCATTTGGACTAGCAATCCATACAAACGTTTCTTTTAAGATTACTGAGCAGGCTCCATAGGGTCGGACATACAATGTGACTATCTTTGCTGGATGAAGTTATCTCTTGAATTTGGACTTGGACTCAAATGTTCAGACTTGGAGATACACTAGTTGCTTGGTTCAGTATAAAGCTTACATTTATAGTGTGCTAATTTTATGGGGAAGGAAATGTTTCTCCTTTTACTACAATGTTTTATACAGCAGAGTTAAATGAAACCAAACTGTCATGATTATCTTCTGCAGTCATATTGCCCAATATTCTGGAAGTCCATTTTTGCTTGGCTGACAAGTAAACAAAAGGCCAAAATAAGCAGGTTTCATCTACTGAGCAACAACACTTTTTAGATAATTAGTAATTAATCATGATGAATGTTTGGATACAAATATTTTCTTCATTGTTAAAGTGTAAATGATTTAACTATTTTCTCTGGAGGCAACACCAGAAAAGGAAGGTATGAGACAATGTTTTTAATGGATTCAAACAGGCTGCAACTTCATTGGATATACAAGCATCTGAGGACCACTGAAAGGGGAATGCCCCAGTCGCATGAACTTGGTGTGCCAGGTGGGAGGCCACTTGTAGACTCCAATTAATCCTCACTGTTGGTTATATCCCATGCAGTGACTGCTTCCACTGTTGATGGTTCTGTGGTTTAGTACGGGGGGGGGAGGGGGGGGGGGGGGGGGGGGGACTCAGGCATACTTCTTTAAGCAATATTTCCAAGGCATGCTCATACACATATATAATTAAATGTGACATAGGCACATACTTAAACTAAACATAACATTGAAAAGCCTTCTTGTATCTAACCAAAGACAAAATTAAGTGGATATTAATTGGACTACACCTTTAATATCAAACCCATAGTATTTGATTTAATATCTCTTAAAATACCTTCACTGAACAACTATAATTACCTAAATGTTCAAGGTGTTTCTTACAGCCTGCTGAGAATCATCAGTGTGCCCTGGCCCATTGGATGTGAACCAATGTGGTATCCATGTCAGATTTAAAGGTATAAAGCAGGTCCAATCTGCCCTGGGTGTGTGATGGCCCACACTGACAAGTCTGCAATTTACACATAATCATTTAGAGAGATTCTCATTTTAGTCCAATAGATTGATTCACCAACTATCCAGGTCCCTGCCCTGGATTCTCATCAAAGTTACAACAAAAGATGAAGTGTTATGCCTGCAAACTCCCACTTAACATACGGAGGGGCAGTGCGGGGAAGGTTAAAAAAAACCTCAGACCCCTTGCAAAGTGGTTTGAAGGTAGAAGAAACATTCCATCCCAGCCCCATCAATTGGAAGCTAGCTAGTGCCTACATTAGACCTGTAACTCAACCTGCCAGCTTCTAGCCAGAGTGGATTGTAGGGGTGTGGACCAGAGACCAATGTCATTTTTCGTTTTCAGTATTAAAAACTGTCACTTTCATTATCGGTAACAAAATTTTGTTTTTCATTATCGGTATTATTATTGGTATCGATTTCGTGCAAACGACAAAGATTTTGTTTTTGGTATTGTTTCTGTTGTGGGCTGCCACCAGTGGCAGAAGTGCCAGCAGACACCTACCCCAGACTTCTCAGAACTCCTTCCTCCCTTCCTCATTATAATGCAGTTCTGGGAGGCAGGAAGCACTGAGCAATCACAGGGTCCCATTCAACAGCCTGGGACCTGCTTGCACTGCTCATTGGCCAGCAATTACATCCATCAGGTCCTTCCCCTCCCACCACATGCCTGGTTCAAGAGTTCAATACTGTTTCCCTTCCAAACGGCTCCGAGATGTCTGTTCCTTCCTCCCATCTCCACATTTTACCTCCAAAACAACTGTCAGGATATAATGAAATGAATAACAAAAAATGAAAGTTGTTATTGATTTTGTTATTATTTATCTTTGTTATCGTTACTGCAATAACAATAACGAAAATGAAGAATTTCATTATCATTATCGATATAACAAAAATGAAGTGCACACCCCCTAGTGGATGAGACAGTTTCTTGTGGGAATCTGCACATTCTCAACCAACATATGGGTTTAAATGGCCCACATTGGCTCCTTTGCTCATTGACAGTCCATGGGTGCTGTCCCTGAAGCATAAATCCTAGTTCGCTCATTGCAGAGGTAACAAAAAAAATAAAAAAATCCCACTGGGCGCAGTAGCTAAGGAAGAGGAGGGGCAGAGCACTGCTCACCCTTTGCCACCTTTACTCCCCAGAATGCACCCCCTTTTAAGGCATAGGAGAGATCAACTTGCTCCCCTTCCACTCCTCCTGTCTCTAGCCTTCCTCGATGCTCCCCTTCTCCCAATCTTATCCCTATTCCTCCTGTCTCTAGCCTACCACGACGCTCCCCTTCTCCCAATCTTATCCCTATTCCTTGCCTCCCCCCTCATCAACTACCATTTTTCTGCT
>QEPC01001413.1:672816-729930 GCA_003113815.1 Sphenodon punctatus
AACTCACCATTTAGGAACGTTGTTTTCACGTCCATATGCTTGACTTGCATTCCTCTTCTGGTAGCTATACTTAACAATGTTCTGATTGTAGCGTGCTTAACTACAGGTAAAAATGTTTCATCGTAGTCTTCACCGTACTTCTGGGAGTATCCTTTCGCGACAAGTCGGGTCTTGTACCATTCCATTTTTCCCTGTGCTTTGTACTTTATGTTAAATGTCCATTTACAACCTACAATCTTTCTCCCTGTGGGTAGTGGAGTAAGTGTCCACGTTGCGTTGTCCTGTATGGACTTTACTTCTTCTTCAGCTGCTCTTACCCATTTTTCTGCTTCCCCTTCTGACATCTGCGAGATGTCCTCCCAGGATGCTGGCTCTGACAATTTACTGGTGCTGACTTTGTAGGACAGTCGAATGGGGGGAATGCCTTTGTTAGACCTCGTCAACTGCCTTGGATCAGCATCAGTAGCCGGCTGTGTCTGTTCCTGCACTTCTGTTACCTTTGTGCCGATTTTGACTATTTCTTCAGAGCATTGCTTCCTTTCAGTGGTTTTGTCCGTGGCTGATTGTTCTCCTTCACCTGGACCTTGGAGAGTCATCACACTGTCGCTTGAGTTTTCCACAAAGGTCACACTGTTACTAATGGTTATTCTGTCTGTACGTGGATCCAGGATCCTGTAGCCTTTGGAATGCTCACTGTAGCCTACGAGGATGCCTTCCACTGCTCTGTTTTGAAGCTTGGTACGTTTCTCCTCCAGGATATATATGTATGTCTTACTTCCAAATACTCTGATGTGGCCCACACTAGGTTTTTGATCATGCCACAATTCATATGGAGTTTTCCTCACTGTTCTAGAATACAGCCCATTTTGTAGGTAGGTAGCAGCAACTGCTGCTTCGCTCCGCTCCAGTATCTTTCTGGTAGTCCAAAGTCTGTTAACATGCACCTAACCATTTTGGTTAGCGTTCTGGTTTTTTCTTTCAGCTGTTCCGTTCTGCTTGGGTATATATGACACTGTCGTTCGGTGCTTAATTCCATAGAGTCTCAGGAAGTCCTCTACTTCCTTTCCTGTGAACGCACTTCCATTGTCAGTCTGCAGCATCTTTGGTCTGCACTGGAACTTGTTGCTCGTCATGATCACATAGTCCTGAAGTTTGTCAAATACTTCATCTTTACTCTTCATGACTTACGTGATAATGTACCTTGAATAGTCGTCAATGAAAGTTACCATATACTGGTTGTATCCTGCCACGGGAAACTTCATTGGGCTGCAGACGTCGCTGTGTACAAAATCAAGCAGTTTTGTGGCTCAATTCTGACTCTTCTTAGGAAACGTAGCCCTTGTGGCTTTGGCTTTGATGCAACAGTCACATTTCATGATCACGGGACACGTTGATACCTTAAGGTCTTTGGTCAACTGCTGTCTGTGCATTTCCTTGATGCTGTCTAGGTGTCTATGTCCCATGTGTCTATGCCACAGGTGGATGCAGTCATTGTGTGGCTTGTGCCCCATGAGCTTCGCCTGTTCTTTTGCTGTGCTCAGACAGTACAGGTGCTCATCTGCAGTAGCTCTGGCCAGTACTTTTCTCCCACTTTGAATTGTGCATTCCTCTCCCTGGAAATGGATGGTGAGCCCCCTCGCTTCCAGGCGCCTCACAAACAGGAGTCCCCCTTCTAAGTTGGGCACATAGAGCACATCTTTCATGGGTATGGTCTGAGTGCTCCCTGTGACTGGTTGTAGTACAGGAATTCTTGTCCAATTTCTTCCGTGTTGATGCTTCTCCCATCTGCATGGTAGATCCTTTCTTTACTGCTCAGATCCAGTCCTGTGAAGAATCCTTTATCGCTAGTCATGTGGCTCGTTGCCCCGGTGTCTACACACCAGTTTTGGGATGAGCTGTCTTGCGTTGCTCTGAAGCACCCACTCCATTGTTGAGTGGCTGTGTTGCTGTTTGTGACTTTAGCCCTCTGCTTAGGTGTTCGTGGAGACAGTTTCTGTTGTTCTGCTTTCCATATACAGCAGTCTTTCTTTAAATGTCCCTCCTTTTTGCATCTGAAGTATACTCTGGTTTCCCTCTTAGGAGCTTTGTCTGAGGTTTTCAGTGCAGTTTCATTACCCTGCTTTAGATCATTCTGCAGGTTCTCCTTTCTGCACTGAAATTCATCCACAAGTCTACCTTTAACAAATTCCAGCTTCAGTTCAGCCTCTGGCCTTGTCTCCAGGGCACTGATGAGGGCACTGTAAGATGCAGGCAGGCTGCAGAGGAGTAGAGCTACCACATGGCTATCCTTTATATCTTCTCCAATGCCGCGCAGCTGTGCCACTACTTCCAACATGGCATTTATATGCTCCTGCATTTCACTTTCTTTGCCAAGCCTCATTTTGTATAGTTTCCTCAGTAGAAACAGTTTGCTATTCAGACTAGTTCTCTCATGCAAGTTTTGCAATGCAATCCCCATACCTCTTGCTGTAGTCTCACTTCTTATATGGATTAGTTGGTCATCTTCTACCAATAAACGTATTGTAGCCTTTGCTAACCTGTCCTTCTTATCCCATTCCTTGTGATTTGCTGCTGGTCTGTTTGTGGTAATCACCTCCCATAGATCGTCTTTAGACAGCAGCATTTCCACTTTAAAATTCCACAATTGGTAGTTTACATTGTTTAGCTTTCCTACTGAAAGTCTGAGCTCTGAGCTGCTTGTCATACTTGCTTCCCTCCCTTTCCCCTTCTGGGATTTAGGCCTTCTTACTCACAGTGTCTGGGAGTTTTCTTTCACAGTCTGCACTCCTTCTGGGCTGCTTCTAGTCTTCAAAATTATCTTGAAGATGTCCTGGGCCCATAACCTATTGTAGAACTAGCTTTCTGTTGAACAACACACAGCAGAAGTTTCTTCAAAACAAAACTTTACTAAGAACTCAGAAGACATGCTTCATACTGTACAGACTGCATGGGACAAGATGGAGGACAGAGAGAGAAGAAGAGAGGAGACAAGGAGGGGGAAAAACCTGTTTCATCACCTGACCCTCCCCCTACTGGACAAGCCCCATATTAAGCTTGCAGGGCTTTTACTTGTGACTGTTGCACAATCCAACAATGATGGCTGCAAGATTGGAGTCCAAGACATATGGGTGGAGTCTTCTCACCAGATGCAATTGGCGAAAGGTGCCCCTGGCCACAGCTCACACCTGGAAATCCAGGCACAGGAGTACTCCCAGGCCCCACACAGATAGAACCAAAGGAGGACGGACACCCCCAATAATGGGGGCAACCTCTCTCCAGCCAGATCACCTTCATCTTATTGGGATTGAGCTTCAACCAGCTTGACCTCATCCAGTCCCCCACAGCTGCCAAATACCAGGACAGCAAGGAGACTTTGGGGCCTGAGTCTGATGAAAAAGACAAATACAGCTGAGTGTCGTCCACATATTGATGACAGAGGATCCCCCAGCTGTGGACCACCTCCCCAAGCGGCTTCATGCACACATTGAACAAGAGAGAGGACAAGATGGAGTCCTGCGGGACCCCGCACCAGAGGTCCCCTTGCGAAGATGTTCAATCACTAAGTACCACCCGCTGGGAACAATCTGTAAGGTAAGAATGGAACCACTGTAAAACAGTCCCGTCAACCCCGGCCAAGTCCCGCAAGTGCGTCACCAACATCTCATGGTTCACGGTATCAAAAGCTGCTGATAGATCTAACAGAACTAGTAGGGTCATAGAACCCCTAGCTAGCTCTAAGAGGAGGTCGTCAACCAAAGTCACAAGCACCATCTCCATTCCATACTCTGGACGGAAGCCAGACTGTGTGGAATCTAGGAAACCGGTGCGATCCAGATGCGCCTGCAGTTGCCAGGCCACCTCCTGTTCCCTAAATAAAAAGGGAAGGGAAGATAACTCACCGGGGCATCAATGTCAAGAGATGACTTCTTGAGAAGAGGCTGGACTACTTCCTAAATGGACTTGTCCAGGTGACCACAATGGAATTGTAAAGCCAGTTCTATTTCTTTCTGAAGTTAACATTAGGATCCCTGACTAAGTAAAATCTGTAGCCAGTGCTTAGAAGTGACCACGGACAAGTAGAATGGAATATTTCAGTTCCTTAAGATGTTCTGTTTATCTGTTCACTTTGTTTTGAGCTTTCTTTAAGGTTCAGACTACCGGCTCAGTTGCCCCCCTGTAGCCCACTGATAGAGCCTTTCCACAGGTTCTGCTGGCCAGGCATAATCCCTCCTGCAGCCATCTTAGAGGCAGAGTCCTCCCTTAGGCTCAATCTTCAGCTTTTAGGCTGGCTCAGTCATGCCCAGGTACTTAACAGGCTAGCCCAGCTGATGCTCCTCAAGGCACTATCCTTTGCTGCCTCAGTGGCTATGCCCTCCAGGCCAATGCTACCTCCTCTTTAAGGGCAAGGTCCAGGCACCCAGTCTGATCCTGTTCTATCCACACCATAGATTTATATAGAGGCATTATGATATTTTCCATTTTGTTATCTATCCCTTTCTTACCTCTAACATGTGGTTAGCTTTTTTGACCACTGTTGCACACGGAACCAATGATGTCAATTATCTATCCACAATGACTCCAAGGTATTTTCTTGTGTAATGACACCTAAATTAGATCCCAACACTGTGTACATACTATTAGTGTTATTTTTCCCTATATGCATCACTTTGCACTTGTCAACATTGAATTTCATCTGCTATTCTGTTGCCTATTCTCCTAATTGTGCTAGATCTCAGTGCAGTTCTTCAGAGTTAGTCTTCAGAGTTAGTCTTGGTCTTAACTATCTTGAATAATTTTGTACCATCTGCAAATTTGACTACTTCACTTTTTACTCCCTTTTCCAAATCATTAATAAACAGGTTAAAGAACACCAGTCCTAGTACAGACCCTTGCAGCACCCCACTGTTTACTTCTCTCCACAGTAACGCTGACTCATGTCTGGTGTTAGCCAATGCCCACAAGGCATACAGCATAACCTACAAAATGTTTTCTACTAAATATGCATTTCATTATCATATCAATAAAATGTAAGACTATTTCTTTAATAATGTCACCATTCCCACCACAAATCCCTACAACATCCAGCAGGAGTCCTGTCTTTAGTCCTGATGTAAGACTAGTCCCACTCTAGACCAGGAGGGACATCTCGGAACATTTTCTTGCTAAAAAAGACTAAGTAGAAATGTCCACTTTGGCCACTTGGTTCCACGTTATACAATAAGGAAGGCAAATATTAGATTGTGCTCAATGGAGAATTAATATTTAGTTATGTTCATGCTTAATAACTTTATCTTCCTAAGAAAATGGTTCAGCACTAATTTTTCTACACTACTAAGCCTTTTGCATTTACTTATTATTTTAAGAGAACAAAGGTGGGTTGTTTTTTTATGGAGGCATCTGAAATTTCTTAATTCAGCCTTTGTCTGCTGGGCAAGGGTACTCGGGTTTAGAGTGTGTTTGTTCTCTGTGAATCAGTGTGTGTGTTTCTGTACTGAAAGAGAATGAACTATGTTTGCTGTGAGCAAAATTACTTTGTTCTTTTGTTGACTGCTGTGATTGTTCTGTTGCTTGACAAGGGAACAAACAGAGAAGGGGAGTTACTTTATAATAAAAATTAGATTTTAGTTTTGCCGAAAGTGAATGTTGTGCTGTGTATTTATTTAGATTTATATCCCACCCTATCCCTGAAGGCTCAGGGCAGCTCACAGCAACTTATAAAATACAAATGTAAAATAAATAATTAAAACCCCACAAAACTAAAAACACCCCATCGTCCTCCCCACAATCACCAATAAGGTGATGGTCATGGGGAAGGCCGGGGGAGTGGTGGCCCCCATCATTGATGGGGTCATCCTGCCCTGGTATCTCAAGTTCGGAGTCTGGGGGTGCTTCTGGACTCACAGCTCTGCCTGGATGTTCAGGTGGCGGCTATTGCGAAAGGGGCATTGCATCAATTACATCTGGTGTGTCAGCTTTGGCCGTATGTCTCGGACTCTGACTTAGCCACGATCGTCCATGCTTTTATTACCTTAAGACTGGACTACTGTAATGCACTCTACGTGGGGCTACCCTTGGTGCTGGTTCGGAGACTGCAGCTGGTGCAGAACCCTGCGGCTCATCTCCTAACGGGGACAGGCCGACGCGAGCATATTACACCAGTGCTTCGCTCTCTGCACTGGCTGCCTATAGTCTCCCGGGCCCAATTCAAGGTGTTGGTGTTGACCTTTAAAGCCCTAAACGGTCTGGGCCCCACCTACCTGCAGGACCGCCTCACCCTCTGGATCCTGGATCGGCCCCTGCGTTCGACTGGGGGCGCCCTCCTCGAGGTCCCCTGGGTTTCTCGGGTGTCGACCTTGCGGAGGGCATTCTCTGTGGTCGTGCCATGGCTGTGGAACTCCCTCCTGTTGGAGGTCTGCCTGATTACCGACCTCCCCACTTTCCATAGACAATGTAAGACCTGGCTGTTCCGCCGTACTTTTCCTGAGGGAGAGGGTGTGGGTGGGTTGGGTTAGGGTGGGTATTTTGTTTTAATAGTATTTTAATTGTATTACTGCAGTTTTAAATTGGTTTAATATGTTGTTAGTCGCCCCAAGATGCTTTTAGCAAGAGGGGGCGGCATACAAATTTTATAATAAATAAATAAATAAATCTATCCCTGCCCAATGAATGCCTGGCCAAATAAGGTGGTTTGCCTCCGGAAGACATTCAAACTGGGGCTCAGGCGAGCCTCAAAGGGAAAGGAGTTCCAAAGCTGTAGAACAGCCACCAAGAATGCCTCTCTGTGGGCTCGAGTCGTATGAAACTCGGTCAGCGATGGAACCCACAAGAGGGAACCCTCAGCAGATCTTAAGGTCCGCGAAGGAACATAAGGAGAAAGGCGGTCCTTCAGATACATAGGGCCAGAGCTGTTTAGGGCTTTAAAGGTCAAAACCAGCACCTTGAATAGTGTCTGGAACGCTATAGGCAACAAATGCAGACCCTTAAGCACTGGTGTAAAGTGCTCCTGGTGACCCACCCCCATAGAGAGGTGGGCCACCAAATTCTGCACCAGCTGTAGCCCCCAAACAGTCTTCAAGGGCAGCCTCACCTAGAGCGCATTGCAGTTGTCCAACCTTGAGGTAATGAAGACATGGGGTGTTTTCAGACATGATGCTATCCCCAATTTAAACATTTCTTATGCATGTTGCAGGGCTGCATAGGGCACCAATACAGCCCGGAAACATGTATAAGATATGTTTAAGTGTGGTTAAACTGTGGTTAGCGTCATGTCTGAAAACACCCATGGATGACAGTGGCCAAATCCCCATTGGAAATGCAGGGATGCAGCCTTCTCACCAGACGGAGTTGGTAAAAGGCACGCCACAGCCTAATCTTCCAGGCACAGCTGAGGATCCAGGAGTACCTCAAGGATATGCACCTGAGTAGCAAGGGAAGGGAAGACCCCATCAATGATGGGAGTTCCAATCCCCCCCAGGCCACAGGGCTGGCCAACCATCGCCACCTCAGTTTTTTCTAGATTCAGCTTCAGACAGTTCACCTGCATCCAGTCCCCAATAGCAGCCAGGCACTGAGTAAGCACCGAGACTGCAGGGCCTGGGGTGGATGAAAAGGCTAAGAAGATTTGGGTGTCATTCACATATTGAAGAAAACACTCCCCAAATCTATGCACGATCTTGCCCAGGGGCCTTAGATACATGTTGAACAGAAGGGGAGAGAAGATGGAACCCTGTGGGACCCCACAAGAGAGGGGATAGGGTGAAGAAGAACAATCACTCATCACCACTTGCTGAAACCTCCCTGACAGGAATGAATAGAACCACTTTAGAGCCGTCCTGCAAACCCCTGCCAGATCCCGCAGCCATGTCAACAACACCTCATGGAGGATCAACACCAGGGCACAAAATGGTGACTGGTTCAGAGGTGTAGTGAGGCAAGAATGGTTTAATATCAGGATAAAGTCTGGCAACTTAATTTTTTTTTTTTGCTACTGGAGTTCGATCTGAAATTTCATGTCCCAGGGTACAATATTCCTTGTCAATCTCATGGCGAAGATCGTCAACCAATGCCACAAGTGCCGTCTCGGTGCTATACCCAGGATGGAAGCCAGACTGACATGGGTTCAGGAATCCCACTGCATCTAGATGTCCCTGCAGCTGCCAGGCAATCACCCATTCAATAACCTACCTTAAAAAGGAAAGGTTAGAGACAGGACGATAGCTTCCCAAGGAGTCAGCAAATATGTATGTGAATAAGGGCATCACAACATGTTTTTTAAAAGTCTTATATTAGCAAAGGCCACATTGTAAGAGTGACCATTAAGAGGCAAACACGTCACTAATGGAGATGGGCAGAAACCTCTGTGCTCTGCAGCCTCCAGTGTAATTTAGACATCTCCAGGGGGCCTTTGGATGCTATCCTAAAGGCTGTGTAGCACGGTGACCAGGTGATGCATGCACAAACTGCATGCCAACTATACACGTGTTGTTTTTCAGGCCCTGGTTGCACACTTATGGCAACTGGATTCTTCTGTCCTCCACAAAAGCAGAGCCCTGGCTGCATGCAGGGTTTTGGAATGAATTTGCACCCACTGTGAGTTATGGAAGCCTGTTCCTGGTTGCCTGCAGGTAGCAGTGCTGCCCACATTTATTGTAATGTTACATGCTGTGCCTCCACTTTTTGCTCCCGGTGTCCAAAAGTGAACAGAGTACTCTAGATGAGGGCCAAGTAGAGAGCAAAAGTCAATATTGCCGTTAATAAGTTCAAAATAGTACTTCCCTTTTCAGCTGCTGCATCTCACATTGTCAACCTCATATTAAGTTTGTGATTTATTCAAATTCCCAATTCCTTGAAGAAATACTTGACTCGAATACAAGGGAGACCCGGTAGATATAGTGTACCTGGATTTCCAGAAAGCATTTGATAAGGTCCCACATAAAAGACTCTTCGGAAAATTAAAAAGTCATGGGATAGGAGGTAGCGTCTTACTATGGATTGGTAACTGGTTAAAGGATAGGAAGCAAAGTGTAGGACTGCATGGTCAGTTTTCACAATGGAGAGATGTAAAAAGTGGTGTGCCCCAGGGATCTGTGTTGGAACCAGTGCTGTTTAATGTTTTCATTAATGATCTGGAAAAGGGCGTTAAGAGTGAGGTGATCAAATTTGCAGATGACACCAAGTTATTCAAGATAGTTAAAACACAAGCAGAGACTGTGAAGAACTGCAACAGGATCTTACAGGACTGGGTGCCTGGGCATCTAAATGGCACTTGAGATTTAATGTAGACAAGTGCAAAGTAACGCACATAGGGAAAAATAACCCAAACTATGGGTGTTTTCAGATGTTACTTGGTCCGGATTCACCACACTGGATCCCCAGCGGTGGTGAACCGAACAACCACCTCCCGTGGTAAAGGAGAGCCCTGAACAGACGTGATGGGAGCGGGACCATGGCAGGGAATCGGGCCGCCAGACCAAGGCCTCGGCCAGTGCAACAGACGTGACGCCGATTCCCGGCCGTGGTCAAAACACCCAGAAGGCACCAGGGAGGGGAGGGACATAGACGTGGCCGGCTGAGGGCAAACAAAGCCAAAAGTGCCAAAAGGGAACGCCCACACATGGGAAAAGGGAAGGGAGGGGAAGAGGGAGAGGAGCCGCCGAGGTACCACACACAACAGGCCAGAGACATTGAGGGCACAGTTGAACACAGAACACAAACACACCCCTGGGAACACACACCCCCACATGGGAAAGGAAGGGAAGGGGGCACACAGCGGGACAGACAACACACACGGCACAATGGGCACAGGGAGGGAAGGGGGTCAACGGGCCAGGGAAGGGGGGGGAACGGGCCAGGGGCAGGACCGGGCACGGGGAACGGCAGTCAGACCCCCAACAACAGCACAGCCTGCACAGGCACCCCCACAGCTACACAGTCAGTCCCAGAATGGGAGGAACCCAAAGGGTTGGGGTACAGGCACAGGCGGAGGTCACACGGAACAGGCAGCAGCCCGGGCATGGTCCAGGAGGCACACACGGACCCCGAGTGCCGGCGAGGGTGCGATGGAGGGGAGGCAGGACAGTCGGAGCCGTGCAGCCGGTCCAAAGGCACAAACACACACACACATGAAGGACGCTAGGAGGTGCAGTCTGGGGGCCCCAGAACCCCGAGGTCACACAGGCACCCAAGTGGGGGGGGGGCTGGGGCGCTGGAGGGGGCGCAGGCAGACAAGGATGGTCAGCAGCATCAAGGGGAGTCGGGGGCCAGTTCAGAGAGCAGGACACGGACATTGGAGACGGCAGCCACAGAGGGTAACACTGGTTGCAGAGGCAAACAGGGGCGGACCGTGGAGGCGGTCCGGAGCCACAGGTAGGGGCAGCGGTACCCCGGGAAGCTGGCAGCACAGCAGCACGGCCGGGACATCAAGGAGGGAGCAGGCAACGGACCACGGCAGCCGGGCGGAGGCGGGAGCTCACAGTGGGGCCAGCAACTGAGGCACAGGGGGACTCACAGCCAGCGGCTGGGGCCCACTAAGGGACCAGGGGCCGGGTGGCCTGCCAGGTGAACAAAGTGCGGCCAATGGAGCATGCCCCGGGGGTACCCCAGCACGGACATGTGGTGGGTGACCAGGTAGTATCCCTCGAACGGATCCTGCATGAAGAGTCCCAACTGCACATCGGAATGGAACCACACACCTGACAGTACCACCAGCTCTGCCGCAGAGGGCTCCGACACGCAGGAGTCAGCAGCAGGGGGCCACGGGAGGTGACCCAGATCCAACAGCCAGTGATATACCGCCCCATGAGGGTGCTGGTACCCACGGGCCCCGTGAATGCAGCCCAAATAGGACACAGCCAGGGCAGGCCCTCCCCCTCCGCCAGGCAGACTGTGTAGGCGGCCAGGCTGTACACAGAGGGCAGACATGGTCTCCGCCACAGACCACCCAACATGCGAGCACCTCATCTCCGGAATGCACCCATCGGGAAAGGGAAGCAGCCCCAGCATCTCAGCATGTAGTCGGGAGTCGCGGGCGCTAGCCTCATAGCCAAAGTAACGAAGGCCAGAGCTCAGGCTCGCATAGGCACCCGACAGGCTGTCCGGGCAGCTCAGGAGCAATTGCACAGCCAGGGTATGCCACAGGTCACACAGGGTCATGGTCTCGCGGAAGGTCCACGTATGGGGGGTCCCATGGGGGCCAGGAATCCAGTGGAAGCGCAGCAAGCCAGGAACACTGACACCACGGACAGGGGGGCCCGCATTCCCTGGAGGGGTGGGAGGGGACACGGGGGAGCCCCAAGGCCAAGCGATACGGCCACGGGCCGCAACAAGGCATGGCAACAGAGCGAGGTGTGGGCCGTGGACCCTGCACAGCTGCAGGAACCGAGCACACAGACAGGACAGCCGACACACTAATCAGGCCGGCAAGGAGGGGTGGGAGGTGATGACAAAAGGAGTGCAGCTGCCGCCAGCACACCCGGGTGCGTATTGGGTCATGCGCAAGGCCCCATACAGGGATAGCAGGTGCGCCCCGCGACCCAGGGGCAGGGCACTACATGTCCCAGGCTATAATGGGGACGGCTGCACCCCACCTGGGGCAGAAGGCACCATGTAGCGAGACAGGTTGGGCGCCTGCGGGATGCACCTAGCACTCTGTGCCGAGTGGTACTGTTCGCACACGGATCAGCTGCGGATCCTGACCGCAGAGTTGTACCCGGGCACCCGCCTGCGGGTTAGCTTGGCCTGGAGCACTGCAAGGGCCCGGGGAGCNCACCCGCCTGCGGGTTAGCTTGGCCTGGAGCACTGCAAGGGCCCGGGGAGCCTGCCATGGTGCAGGCGCTCCCTGGCCCAGCTCAGGGCTCAGCGGGTGTCCGGGGTGGACCGGCAGGCCCTAATCCACGGCCGGAACAGGGCCGCAGTGCTGCGCGAGGCGGTCGGGCGCCTCCAATGGTGGAGGGAGACCATACGGCGCACCGCCCTGCTCACTATGCCCATTGCCCAGCGGGTATGGGTCACAGAGCGGGCACAGGGGTGGTGATCCCGGGCACTGGCTTAGTGGGATGAGGCCGCCTGGAGGGCGCACTTTCGGATGGACAAGCTCACCCTACTGCGCCTTGCAGAGCTGCTGATGCCCTGGCTGGAGCGGAAGCACACCCCCATGAGGACCCCCATCCCCATGGTCCAGCGGGTGGCCATTGGTGTCTGGGCCCTCGCAACACCCGACTCCTGCCAGTCAGTCTCCCAGCACTTCGGTGTCGGGGTGAGCACCATTGCCTGTATTCTTTGGGATGTATGTGAGGCTGTGGAGGGTGTGCTCCTGGACCGAGCGATCCAGCTGGTGGACCAGGCAGCCGTGATGGCTGGCTTCACGGCTGGAGAGTTCCCCAACTGCATGGGCGCCGTGGACGGCACCCACATAGAGATCCTGCGCACCTCCGCTAGGGGGACCACAGAGTATGTCAACAGGCACGGTTACCACTCCCTGCAGCTGCACGCTGTCATGGACCACTGGGGGCGGTTCATAGACATCTTCACGGGCAACTCTGGGTGAAGCCACAATGCCCGGATCATGACCATATCCCCCTTCAATGCCCGGATGTTCCGCGGGGACTTCACGAACATGGGGATGACCCGAATCGAGGGGGTACTAATGCCACCCTGTATCCTGGGGGACCCGGCCTATCCCCTCACCTGGCGGCTGATGAAGGTGTACCCGGACCCCGGAGGCGGTGCTGTACAATTCCCGCCTGTGTGCAAGCCGGATCGTGGTCGAGCGG
Source organism: Sphenodon punctatus (assembly GCA_003113815.1). Taxonomy (NCBI): domain Eukaryota; kingdom Metazoa; phylum Chordata; class Lepidosauria; order Sphenodontia; family Sphenodontidae; genus Sphenodon; species Sphenodon punctatus. Next base: position 685,587 of record QEPC01001413.1, read on the forward strand.
ACTTTCGGGGCCCTCAAGCAGTGCTGCAGGAGCCTCGCTGGCCAGCTGGACCACATGGTGGAGACCTCGGCCCTGGTGATAGGTGCCTGCTGTGTTCTGCACAACGTGTGCGAGACTGATGGGGCTGCCCTCGAATACTCTGTGCCCCAGTGCCTTCCCGGCCCTGTGCCCCTGTATGTGAACGCAGAGAACCCGCGGGAGTACCAATACACCAAGCACATCTGTGCTGCCCTGGCCAGGCATATCAGCTGGGAGGCCAAGGCGTAAGGGCGCTCAACCCCGACCCCACCCCCCTGGGGCCCCCACCAGCTCCGTGGGCGAGCCCATCTACGGCCATCAGTCCGCCCCACCCCCGGGCCCATGAACAGACCGAATGAGGCAGTAGTGGTGCCCTGCCATTTATTCCCTCAGCCAAGTACATGTGCCCTCTACACCCCCACCCCGCAGGTTCCGTGCCCCCCTCAGACCACCCTCCCCCTTCCCCCCATCCCCCACGTCTCCGGAGCCTCCCCCTCGCCCGCCCTGTGGGTGCCACAGAGCTCTCGGAGCTCCCCCCTGCTGTCCGTGTCCCCAACGGTGTCCTGGGAGGCCTTGGTGTCCGGCGGGGCAGGCGGTGATGGGAGGGAGGGAGGACTCGGGACCTGAGGGGCCCCCCTGGGTGGCTGCTCCCTCCGGAGGCCTACAGGGACTGGGAGGTGGATGCACAGCCACAGCTGCCAGAGTGGCACTTGGGGTGGTTAGGGAGGCGGTGGGGGCCCTGGGCAGGCATGGTGCCTGGTGGGGCAACTGTCATCACATAGGCACCCATGGTGCCAGCGTGCAGGAGCAGGGAGGTCTCGATGTCGTAGGACCTATCCATTTTAGCAGAATGCTCCCGGACCATCCCCTCGATGGCCTGTTCCAGCCGCCCAAATGCCTCTACCTGCCAGCTGTGGTCCCGGCACTCCTGCCTCCATTCCAGGCGCACCTCCGCCTGGGGCCTCCGGTCCCTTGCCTCCGCCTGTTGCAGGGATCACTCTGTGGCCGCCTCCATGCGATCCACGGTCGCTATCTTCTGCTCCCCCTGTTCTGTGGTGGTGCGGATGATGTCCTCCGCCTGGTCCTCCCTTCGGTGCCGTATCTGTGCCCGGTGCTCCCTCATCCGTTGCGCTGGGGGCACGGGTTGCTGGGGCCCCTCGGGCTGACCTGTAGAGTACACGGCAGTTATGAGGTGGCTGCCCTGGCTGGTAGCACCCTAGGCAGGAGCACGGCTTGGCTGGTAGCGAGGCCCCCCCATCAGTGGCTGGTGCCCTCCCCCCACTTCCCCATTGCCCCTGCCCCACCACCCCCACCCCATGTGACCCGGGTTCCCCTCCCGACCTCCTTGGAGGCCCCTCCCATTGCCGGTGTGTCTCACCTGGGGCCTCCAGCTGCTGCAGGGACTGCTCCCCGCGTGACTCGGGTACTGGGGCATGCTGTGCCCTGTGGGGATAGGGGAATGGTGGTCACTGGAGGACTGTAGGTATGCTCGGGTAGCCCCCTGGGCCGTGGGCATCGGGGATGGACGGGGCCGCCCCCCTGTCCGTGGCTCCCTCCTCCCTCCCCTCGCCCCTGGTCCCTCTCCCTTCCCATCTGCCTGTTTACCCTCGATGTCTGTGTCCGATCCCTCTGAGGCCAGCCCCTCCATGTCGCTGGGGGCCCCCAGCGACCACTGGCTGAGAGTGATCAGTGTGCTGGCCTCGGAGTCAGTCTGTCCAGCCGGGGGGTGGGGGCTCTCCTGGATGGTGTCGGGGAGGCCCTGCTGGCCCAGGAGGTCCCTGGGCGTTCCTCCGGGGGGTCGGGGGCCCTGGAGCCAGTGCCTTCTTGTGGGGCGGCGAGGGGAGGAGGTACCTCGGCCCATTCCCTGCCCTGGACCACAGCACTCCCCACGAGGTGCGGGGCTACTATCAATCCCTTCATATGGAGGATGAGGTCCAGGGCATCATAGTAGGGGGAGGTCCGGGCTCCGTGTCCAGACTGCCGGTTGTTGTCCCAGATGGCCTTGTACCCCCTCTTTAGCTCCTTGGCCTTTAAGCGGCACTGGGCCATGGTCCTGTGATGCTCCGCCACCTCCATGTCCTGCACTATCTCCCGGAACATGTGCTCATTGTGCTGATTGAGCGCAAGCTCCAGTTGATGCTCCAGGGTCCCCCAGATGCGGATAAAATCCTGGGTCTCCCGGTGACCCCATTGCCCCCCTCTGTGGTAGGGCCATCCCCCCCCGTGGTCCCACTGGATCCTCCTGCTCCTGCTCCTCCACCTGGGCTGCGCCAGTCTCCTCCAGGGGCTTGGGCTCCCAGGCCCGGTTCCGTGTCTGTGGGACATGGGCGGGGGGTTGGTTGCCGTTCTGCCCCTATCCCGCGGCTCGCCCCCTTCCCCTCCTCCTGCTGACCAGCCGGCCCCCTTGGTGCCCTTGTGCCACCGGGTCCCCTCCCCCTTCGGTCCCCTTACCCGTTTCCAGGGTGCCTCCTCCCCCGGCCCGGTCGTTGTCCCCGGGGCAGCCTGTCCCGGCTGCTGCTGCTGCTGTTGTCCCTCCACCTCCTCCATGTGCAGCATGACCACCTCCTCCTCTGCCTCCACCTGAGCCTCCACCTGCACCACCTCCTCCTCCTCCCTCGCTCTCTCGCCCGCCACTCTCCTCTCCCTTCCACCTCGCTCCATCCTGCCAAGTCCCCCTGCTGCTGTGTGCCCTTTAAATCTCCCTCCCTGGCCTGTGTTGTTGCTAGTTACCTGGTAGCGACTCTGCATGCTTTGTCCCCGGCTGGGAATCATTTTGGCTGATTCCGTCCGGTAGTTGCCGTTCAGATGTTACTTTTTATTGTTTCCCGTTGAGAACTGCTTTGACCACACTTTCAGTGATGATCCAGGCCGGAGCTCCGGAAGCGTGGTTGATTTTGACCCCAGGTGCGTATTGACTGTGGTGAACATCTGGTGGCCGCCGAACAGACATGCAGGGCGCTTTGGCCCCACCATGGAATTGACCGTGGTTCACTGTGGTTGACTGTGATCTCGTAACGTCTGAAAATACCCTATGAGTACACAATGCTGGGTACTAAGCTAGGAGTTACCACTCAGTAAAAGGATCAGGGAATGATAGTGGACAATACACTGAAATCCTCAGCCCAATGTGCAGCAGCAGTCAAAAAAGCAAATGGAATGTTAAGAGTTATTTGCAAAGGGATAGAGAATAAAACTGAGGATGTCATAATGCCTCTATACAAATCTATCGTGCAACTGCACCAGGAATATTGTGTGCAGTTCTGGTCGCCTCATCTCAATGCATAATTAACTTATGGGATTTTTTGCCAGAAGATGTTGTCAAGGCCAGTACTATAGCTCGGTTTAAAAAAGGACTGGATAAATTTGTAGAGAATAGGTCCATTAATGGCTATGAACCAAGTAGCTTACGGGATAAACTTCATATTGTCGGGAGCTGCGAGTGAACAACGAGGAATGGATTGCCCATTGTGACTATTGGTTCTTCTCCCATGCGATCACGATTGGCCACTGTCGGGAGGACAGGATGCTGGGCTTGATGGATCATTGGTCTGACTCAGTATGGCACTGAGACATCTTATGACATCTTTCCAAAGTGTCACACGAACCACTGTTGATGATGAATCTTTCCCATTTTACAAAACTGTGATTCAGAGTCTATGCTCTCTTCAATTAATTAAAGTGGGCATACAAAAAACCTTGAAAACTAGAACGGAATGTAAACTACCACGTTGATGCTTTCCTGACTGTGCATATGTCCAAATACAATAGCTACACAAAAGATGTGTAGTGCCAGGCAACACTTCCCAAATGGTTAAGTTCGAAGACTAAAGATGACAAATTTGGCACTGACATTATTTCACTACTGATAATTTTAGCAGACAGACAAACAATAAACTTATCTCACAATCCGCAACTGTCTTTCCATCACCACCAATGCCTCAAATGCTAATACTGCTAGTTTACCCCTCAAAATGTCCAGATTGAAATTTTGTGCCATCAATTCAAATGTCTCCAGCGTATCTAAAGCTGAAATTCTAAGAACAATTTAAATAAACTGACAAAAATAACAATAATAATAAATAGTAACAACAACAACAGGCAATGAGATCTGTACTTATGCTTTTTCACATCCAATTGAATAAAAATATTATTTTATTTATTTATTTTTCCTTTAAATACCTCACTTGATTTAAGTGATGCCACAAGATTTCCGATTGCCACAGAATACATGGGGGTTTGATGAAGGTGCTCAAACCCTTAAATAATTGTATTGAAGCACAGTGAAGCATACTGTAGTTTGAAGAAAAATCGTAAGGATTTTGTTAAACATTTAACTCCTGGGTAAATAGCACAGTTATGATAACAGCATTAAGAAGCAGAGAATGTATCTCTGTGACATGTAAGCTCATCCATTTATTCCACATATAAAATAAATGTCCTATTCTTTGAGGATCCCAGAATCCCTAAGGCACGCCTTTTCCACCTACAAGCACACAGGTTAAACAACCTTAAATGGGGGGTGGGGGGCGAGGGGAGGGGTGAGACTAGTTCAGACGGGCTGGCCTTTCCAGGTTGCTATAACTTCCAAAACCAGTGGGGCAGTAGAGCATCTCTTTTTTGTCTTAGGATTGATTATTTAGATTGCTGATCAATGGAATCACAAAAGGGAATCTATTTGATTACCCTTCTTCTCCCTGATAGATACTTAAAATTGTGGGCTTTTTCTTAAAGATTGGAATATAAAGCTTTTATTTCACCCGAAGGAAAATTCTTGTTTGGTAACAAAGAGCCGGCCTCAAAACCTAAGGCAGGAGTGGAGAACCTCTGGCCCATGGGCCAAATCCTACCCTATAGCTGTTTTTGTTTGTTTGCTTGGTTGGTTTTTTTTTGTTTTTATTTAGCCCCATTCCAGTTCCTGGATCTGACCCATGATTCCAGTCTCTACCCTCAAGCACTGAAAGACTAAGCTCAAGGAAAGGGAACAGAGATGCAGTCATACACTCAAGGGTAGGATGAGGATGGATCTCTGGCACAGAACTATAATCTAGACCCTTCCTTCCCTTCCCGCAGCCTGAGCACACCTTTCAGCACTCCTATCCAGTCTGTAGAGAAGTTATCATTTAGAGGCACTCCTTACACGAGACTGTATTAGGAAGATGAGAACTGGGAGATAGTCCCTGTTAGACAGAAGCTGGCGGCAATGGTGGAACATTGTCTGATTGTCTGTGGATTAAAGGTGCTATTTCTTTCTCATTCTTGAGTCTCTGTGATTACTGAACCCAATGATCATTGCATGCTGTCCAAAGTGGGGAATGGGAAAGAGATTGGAGATCTATCCCTGGAGAGAAAGCTGAGAATGGAGAGTACGTGGAGCCCCATGAGAAAAGCAAAGGCCTCTGTAGGTGTTCCAGGCCTAAAACAAGGATCTACCTAGATTAGAAGAAAAGTTAAACATGGGTGTGTTGCAACCCCCATCCAGCCTTCGGTTGTCAGGCAATCTGTCAGAGGAATGGGGAAACTTCAGAAAAAGGCTTGAATTATATTTAGCAGCCATTGGGTCTGAGGAAAAAAATGAAAAAGTAAAAACCGCCATTTTCTTGCATGTTGTCGGGGAGAAAGCACTGGAGATTTACAACTTTACATTTAAAGGTGGTAAAAATATGAAATGAAGTGAAATTTGAGGAATACGGTATGCCAAAAAGAAATGAGACTTCTGAAAGGCACAAGGTTTTTTTTATGTGCATGCAAAAGCCAGAGGAAAACACAGAGCAATACGTCACAGAATTGAAAAGATTCAGTAAGACCTGTGCTTTTGGGGACTTGACTCTAATCAGACTCTCTGATTAGACCCAATTTTGGGTCTGGCAGATAAATAAGGAGATCCCACCAGTTATTCATCCATACAGAAAGGTGCCATTTGTTCTTTGTTATAAACTTAAGGAAGAGCTACCAAGGATAGAAGAAATGCAAGGTTTTTGAGGTTACTTTTTGGCATAACTTCTGCTCCTGAAGTGTATCACAAAATCATACACATGATCTATGAAAATATTATCGGTGTAGATACCTCCATGGGTAATATTATCGTCTGGGGCTCCACCAAAGAGGAGTATAATCGAAAGCTAGAAGTGCTAGAAGCAACAAGAGCTGCAAACTTGAAATTAAATAGAGGGAAGTGTGTGTTCAGTGTAAAAGAGCTAACTTTTGTGGGAGACATCATTTCCACTGAAGGGGTGAAACCTGACAAGGTGGTGGTTCAGGCTACTGATATGATGCCATGTCCCCAGTCAAAGAAAGAGGAGCAACATTTTCTGGGAATAACAACTTATTTGGGGAAATATATACCCAATTTGTCCACAAAAGAAACACCTCTGAGGACGCTTCTTAAGAATAAGAATAAATGGTGCTGTAATGCTCAACAGAAAAATCGTGGAGTACCTTGAAGCAAGAGCTGATGCAAAAGTCAGAATTAAAGTTCTACGACCCTGATAAGCCTATAAAAACTTCTTCCGATGCATTACAGGTCAGCTTGGGTACAGTGTTTTTACAGAAGCATGACCACCACTGGCAACCTGTGGCATATGCATCAAATCAATGGCAGAGGCAGAAACTGAGTCAGAACTGTTGGGATTTTATTAGTGGTCAAAAACCCAAAACCCAAAGTTTCACTGCCTACTGTGCCAGGACCTGTTGGAGCTCTGGCTAGGCATCAGCAGTTTACACACAACAAAAGAAAATAGCTCGAATTCTCAGTAGCAACAGTTTAGAAGTAGTAATCAACACCTTGGAGATTGTTTCTAGATTAAAATAATCTACTTTATTGAGAAATACATTGTGATAGGAAAGGCCTATCCCTAGATCTTACTAGCTAGCTGCCACCAGCATGGTGGTCAGTCATGTTGCAGGTCAGAGAGAGAAGACAGGAATGGAGAAAGGTCAGGAAGAAAGAGGAAGTCCAGTAGGAGCTTCCTGGGCACATCCCACCTGAGAGGGGGAAGGGGGGGCTTAGAAGCAGAGATCAGAAAGGTTAAAGTGACACTCACACTAACTCACTATCTCTACTCCCAATGCCCCTAGTGGCCATTAGGGTTTGTTGGTGCAAAAGGTTGATGTCATCTGGAGCTGTTTCTCCAACAAGCTCATAAGGAATTATGTCACCTGATATTAAAAATGAAACCAACTGCATATGCAAAATTGGAATTCTGGCTTCAGACATTAAATGTAATCAGTTTACAGTGCCACGAGCTGCTATTATAAAAACTCAAAAAGCTCTCTCAAGTCTGCACTTTTTAATTGGTTGTTCCACTTGTCAGTCAAGTGAGATGAGGAAGCTACCAGTACCCATCATTTCCAGAGTAATGCTTCTGAAGGTTACAGAAATAAAAAACTCTCAGTCAACTTGGCTTATATAGCAAGGGGGAGGGGATGAGAAAAGGAAGAGTCTCAAAAGGTCTATTCATTACTGAAGGAAAATTAACTGATTGAACCTAACAGGGTGTACAAGACAACTAATTGGAAAAAATATATATCATAGACTGAAAATGAGAAAGGGAAATAACACAAGCAATTTAAGTAGAATTTCTTTATGTGTAGAGGGCAGCTGAGTTATGGAACAAACCACGGAAATGAGCAATGCCAATTGAGTTCATTAGTTCAAGAGTGAACTGGATAAATATATAGTAACAAATTATATATTCTGAGATCAGGCGATACAGGATAATTTGAGCTGCTGAAGTTTGGAGAGCATGACATCAGTGGACGTTTCTTAGCAGATAAAATTAACTTTCTTAGTCATGAAAATGCTACTCTAATAACATACTTGAACACAATTCCATTTTAGTCACCTGGAGTGGTTAGAAAGGACATTTCTTAGGGGAAGGGAACACAAGCTCACTTAGGAGTCTACCCTAAATGAACATTTAGGGTATATTTAAGTACACATTTTCTGCTGAATTATATTGTGTAAAAATATAAGTCCACATATAAATTTATGGGCCAGGAGTAGGGAAAATTGCCAACAGTTAGAGTTTCCATTCTTGGTTGTGGAGTGGCAGTTGTACACTGCCCCAATGGCAAAATCTGGCCATGTAGCTCTTGGAATAGGGAGGGATAAAATTAAAATCAATAAATATGTGAGACCAGGAAAACCTCTAACCCTCTCCAATTAAGCCCCACACACTATATTGTAAGGTTTTGCTAAGATACTTTTTGGCCTTCTGTTTAAATTGGGGTTGGTATTTTGTTTGGAGATGGTACTAACTAAGGGAATTGGGGGGACTTGCAGAAGGTGATGCTTTCTTCAGTTTCTCGATTCTAGGATTCTATGGAGTTTTGGTTTACTTTAAATACTCTCCATTTTTTATTTTTTAGCCACAACAAAAAATCTACAGGGAAAAAGTCATGCATAATAGATTCCAAGAATTAAACTAAAATGCAAAGCAATGATTTTTGTTACTTCAGGAAACAGAATGAACTGTCTTCATATCAAGACAGCAATACAACTCCCAACTACAGGTTTATTTTCATTGTTCACTTAACATCTTCAAATCCTGTTTTTGTGTCTCAAAGAAATACAAAAATGGCAAGCATGAGAAGTTAAAATGGATTATACTGGAAATCAAATTCCAATGAATAGGATCTGCATAATGAAAGAGAATTTAAAATTTAAACAAGATGTGCCCCACATGCTTTACTTTATGTTCTCATTTGCTTCCATGCCATAATGAAACATATCTAGAGAAAGTGTGTGGTTGCTGTGATGGTCCAAAATGTAAGTATGGAGACAAAGTAGTTCAGATAATATCTTTTATTTGACCAACTTCTGTTGTGCACAGTGTGCAGGATTTCGGGCCACACGGCTCTTCCTCAGGCAAGATAAATAAAATTAATAAATTAATTCTGGGTAGGATTAACTAAGACTATTTTGAATTTGCATGTTGGGTCTAGATTATATTGAAAATACTCTCCCAACTGGTTTTTAAGCCCCATCAGGTTATGGTAACTCCTTATCTATTGCATATACCACACTAATGATATTTAAGTAACATATTTATTTTGTTTTATTACTTCTGCTATTTTTAGTGAACACATCATTCAAGCTTTCTTTCTTGGGATGCCAAATTTCACCTGCCTTAATTCTCTTCTGTGTGACAGTGAGCCATTACTGCATCTTCAGTCCATCTAATACAATGTCTTCACTTGCCTCACAGACCATATTTCAAGTTTGCTTTTTTCAGTTTTACAGGAAATTAAATCTTCACGGCAAAAATATAAAGATATCATCTACTATTTTGGAAAGCATTTTGACAACTTTGTTGAGGGTGTACAATTCCCAGTTTATGCAAATATAAGTCAGGAAAAACTGCACAAAAAATCTGTTTAAGATCAAGTAGCTAACGACCGAGGGGAAAGCGCAAACAGTACAAAATTAAAACTTGCCATTCAAGCTCCCTGTCCTTCCAAAAACAACCCTCCCGACAGCAAAAACGTGGCCAAATGAAACAGCTGGTTTGGGGATAACATGATACTTAGCAGCTGGGAAAAGTTACGATCTAAAAAGTTATGGGTATGATGTCTACATGGATTTAGCCTGTATAAAAATTAGAACTTGAGTTTGAGTCAATGTAGTCTAATGGATAAAATGCTGGATTTTAGGGATGGGTGAACAGAACAGAGTTCGGAAATTCGGTTCGGTTTGAAATTCGATTTCGGAAATTTGGTTCCGTTTGAAATTTGAGTTTGGTTCGGTTGACCGAACAGACCAAGTTTGGTTAAATTCTGAACTTCCAAACCAAGTTTGGCCATTTTTTTGGTATGTGTTACCACTAGGGATGGGCGAACAGAACGGAGTTCGGAAATTCGGTTCAGTTTGAAATTCAAGTTCGGTTCGGAAGTTCGGTTCGGTCGACCAAACAGACCGAGTTCGGTCCGAACTCCGAACTTCCAAACCGCGTTCGCCCATCCCTACTGGATTTAGAACTGGTAGGCCAGTATTCACATCCTGTCTTAGCTGCAAACTCAGTGGGTGGCCTTGTAAATCACTACCTTTCAACTCCATATTCCCATCTTTAAAACGGAAGTGATAATGACCTACATCACAGTTATTGTTAGGTGTGAACTAGAAAATGATTATAAGGCACTTAGTTTTTAAACCAGATGCTACCCTGCATGGCCACCCAGGAGCCATACATCTGACTGCCTGACTCAAGGTGGATCAGGGGGGATGCACCACTCCAGTGAGCCACGCAGCACCACTCATGGCCACTCACAGAGCACTGCCAAGAAATCCAGAGTGCACTGTGCAGGGCAAGCCAAATAGGTCTGTGGTAACGGGTGGCCACAGAGCCCCTGCCCGTATGAACTGGGGTAGCCAGCCACACCAGCAGACCTATTCACTGCTCATAGGGACTGTGGGTGGGTGACACGGCCTTTGCAAGTCACAAGAACTGGCAGGGAGCACTGGGGAGCCTGTGTTCCCCCTGCGCTCACACCAGGGACTTGTAAATTGCAAAAGGCGAACCTGGTGTGCTTCCCACTCCCCCATGGTTCATGGCAGAGGGAGTGCATGGCAGTTTGCCTCCAATGCCACACTGGAAGCCATCTGTTTGAATCCCTCCCCACATGCTCCACCTGAGTGGACATGTGTGCTAGTGTCTCGTGTAAAAACACTATCTCCTTTAATTTTTTTTTGTTTAGACCAGAGTTTAAACTTGACATTTTTACAGGAATTTTGGACTACTGTTGTTGTTTCTTACTTATATAGAACCAGTAATGTATCTGGCACTGAACAATCATTAGTTAGAGTTAGGTCCCTGTCCCAGGGGGCTTACAATTAAAGATGGACAATGGAGGGGAGATAAGAGACAGGTGGAGCACGCGGGGTGGGATTCAAACAGGAGGCTCCCATCTAGTATGGCTACCCCAGCCATGGAGGCAAGCTGCCATGAACTTCATGAAGTTGAGAAGTCGCAAGTCCCCTACAGTTTAGTTATAGGAGAGGACCCTGAAAGAAAGACAACAGAAGGAGCATTAGTGACCAGTCAACATTCCACATCACTTGACTGTGTGGCTTTAGCATTCCAGAGTAGGATGTAGCCCAGTGCACTGTGATCACCCTATGCCAAATTACAGTAGCAGAGCCTATGAGCTCCTACTTCTTCTCCTCACTGAGGCGCTCAATTAACAGTTGTGTGATCTGTTTCTCTCAACCACAAAAATACTTTAATCATCAGTGAATTAAAATTAAGTTGACTGTCAAATGACCTTAGATATTAACTTGTGATGACTAGGAAATTAAGGGAATAACAAAGTTCAACTTTAGGCAGGCGAATTTGTATTTCATGCTCTCTAATTAAAAACAAAGTTGCACAAGGGCAATACTATAAAAATAGCATAATACCTAAATGGAGAATCTAAAACAGTTTATGCAAGCTTGTCCTGTATATTTTCTTCATCTTCCAAGTAATAATTATGAGAATAATGACCTGCAAGCTGATTCAATTATATCTTTTCCAAACATAATATACAATAAAATATACATTTCCTGACAAAGCCACCACCAGATGTTTACAATCAGGGCCTGAAAGCCCATTGCAAAACATCAAGGACAGCAACCTTCTAGGAGAGGGCACTGAAGGATCTGTGCACATTTCAGAGCTTCTCAGGGTGTCATCAATTTCCAGTATTCTGGTTTACTTCGGGAGTTGCATGGATCCCTCAGTGTTACCCATATAGGGGAGACGAGGCCCATCCCTGGATCTCCTGCTCTGATTCAAATAGCTAATCAGCAAGAAGCAGGAGCGTACTGCCAGCAGCTAGGGCTGAGACGAGAGCAAGTGTTCCCGTTTGTGAGGGAATTTGGGGTTGGGGTGAAAAGGACCCACAGACCTGGCAATAACCACACACCCAACACCCGCTCTGCGAGTACTCCCGGGAGGGAGAGATGCCCACGCAATTGCTCGTGCAGGAAAAATGCCCCTCAGGTTGTCAGTTGGCCCAGTGTCCTAACAAGGATGAGGCCGAATAATCACCGGGCCGTGGCTCTCAGCAATTGGCGTGTGCAAACTCCCCCATGCTCCACAGGGGGATAGATCCCTGCTCGCACCGCTCTCACCCACACTCACACGTGCTAGGGTAGCCCCCAAGTGTCTGGAACGTCCGTGGGGGGAGAAGAGTACCGTGGAAGGGGGGAGAGGGAAGGGGGGGCAGAGTCCCTTCACGCCGGGAAGGGGAAGGAGGAGAAGGGCAAGGGGACCCCTGGGGTAGATGGGTGTGCTCTCCCTACCTTCTCCTACACAATAACCCTCAGTCTTTCACCCGCACAAGCACTCACCCGTCACTCCAATACTTTCGCTCTCTCGCTCGCTCTTAGCTTTAATCCTAGTTGCTCCAACAATTCACTCCACGCTCCACGGCCAGCTTCACAGCATTACTGATCGCTGGCACTGAAGGGACTGGGGCTTCCCCTTAAGTCCCCTTGGCTCCTTTCCCTTCCTGCGCCTGTAAGCGCGCAGAGCGGCGCAGCGTAGGTCCCGGCTCCGCCCCCTTGCCTTTTGCAGGTGTGGATACTACAGCTGGTGCTGGGTCCGGAGTCCTCACATGGAGGGGGCGGGGCTCCCCCCTTAAGTCCCCTTGGCTCCTCCCCCTTCCTGCGCCTGTAAGTGCGCAGAGTGGCGCAGCATAGGTCCCGGCTCCACCCCCTTGCCTCTTGCCGGTGTGGATACTACAGCTGGTGCTGGGTCCGGAGTCCTCACATGGAGGGGGCGGGGCTCCTCTGCGACTCCCTGTGGTGCCGCGTCTCTGCTTCCCTTCCTGTTACCCGGTGGAGGCGTTTCTGGGGGGCGACTTTGGCTGGCCCTAGTCGGGGGTCCCTTACCACCTGGCCCCCCGGAAGTATGGGCGTGCATGCCTTGTGCGGTGCTGCGCCACGACCCTAACACCATTCTGAAGGGAACTCTTGGCCTTTGGGGAGTGCTTGCAAGTGTCTGTCTGTACTTCATCAGTTTTTGGTAATTTCACATTTCCGCCATGCCCCCCTCCCCCCCCCCATCACTTTTGTCACTTTCTGGGACTTTTATGACAGTTTTACAGCACTTTTATGGCAATTTCCAAGGACTGGCTCATACCAGCCCCATCCAACTTGTGACAAATAATAGAAAATGGTGAAAACTGCAGGAAAGCTAGTAGGGTTCGGTGTCACTCAAATCTAGGTTAATGCCCTGCCTGTCACAGAAACAGCACTCGCTGAGATTTCTTGTTTCAGGCCTACCTGCAGCATAAGCCCCAGGCTCCATTTTCTGCAATGGAGGGAGGTGGAGGCATCAAAATAGCTAGGGCTGGTCCTACCTTTAGTCAGACTAAAAGTCAGAAAAAGTTTCTTCCAGCAGGGAAACAACATAATACATACAACATGTCATCAGTTTCCTTTTTAAAAGTGCAGGAGAAGAAAAATGGGGAATAAAATAAGGATAAAACAAATATAATAGTGCTCAAATTCTAAATAAACATGTTATGAAAAATTAGGTTTTGGTTCTTAATTAAAAGAAGAGCATCTGACATTCCAATCAGTTTTAGCGAGCTCAACAATGCTGTGATTATCCACACACAACTCCTTTGACTTCAATAGGCATTATGCCAGAGCTGCATTAATATTAAGGCATGGGTCCAGAAAAAGCACTTATACAGCCAGTTCTTCCTGAATCAAACACTCACCCCCAATATTCACAGATATACTTGCTGATAACACTAACAAAACCAAAGCCAGAAGACCAGCACACAAAATAAAATACCCTTGGCAGATTATGTCATTAATGTTGATTTGGACTTGAAACAGTGGGGTGCACTGGCTCCTGTTGTTCAAACCCTGCAGTTTCCACTAAAGAAAGTGCACAACTGAATTAACACACATTGATGCAATCAGAATTCATGCATGTAGCCTTTTTATTACATTAAAACTGAGAAAATGTTAATGAGTTTAGATAATTTACAACAGGAATACACTTTGTTCTCAGAAACACTTTATGACTTATAGAGGAAATATCCAAGCCCAGTGCAGCAAGATGCAATTTTTCACAATTCCATTATCCTCAGTTAAAAACAAAAACAATGTTCTTTTTCAAAACTGGCCAATGACAAAGTATTATGGTATATGGATGAATGACATCACTGCTCTGCAAATGTTCAGTACAAAACACAAAATTTAAATAATGTAAACTGATAAACTGTTCCTGACATGTCCATTTGGAATGACCAGCATGCCAATGAATTGGTGGCATTTCAAAGTTAAGCAGTAAAACAGAATGCTGCCTTTTTTAATGCAATAACAGAACCTGTTAAAATTGTGTATATATATTTTAATAATATATATTTTTAAAGTCTCTCATCTTTATATATAAATCTTTGAAATTATACATAAAAGACTTATGGGCCTGCAGTTTTTTGGGTCCACACGGTCGTCCTTCTTGTATGGAGGCACTATCACCCCTATTCGCCACTGCCATGGAATTATGCCGTGTTGGTGATCTGGGGCAGTGATGAATAGGAGTGATAGTGCCTATATACACGAAGGGAAACCGTGTGGACCCAAAAAACTACAGGCCCATAAGTCTCATATGTATAATTTCAAAGATTTACACAAGATTGCTACTGGATCGATTTATGGACTGGATAAAAGAAAAAGAAATTAAGAGCAGGCTGGCTTCCATGCTCAGTATAGTACCATGGGTCACTGTTTTATCCTAGCACGTCTAATAGCTAAGTATAAATCTAAGAAAATTAAATTGTTTGCAGCCTTTATTGACTTTACAGCTGCATTCGATTTGATAAATCAGAGCAGGTTATGGCAGAAACTTAAAGATCTATCTATTGATGAGAGATTATCTTTGATTGTCTCCCTATATATTAACACCTTCTTATAAGTACGATTCAATATGCGGGGTAGTTTATCAGCCCTTATACCAACTTCCAGGGAGGTTCGGTAAAGTTGCCTATTGGATCCAACGTTATTTAATGTATACATCAACCAGTTGAAGTCTCTGAGAGGGAGGGCTATATAGCCCCCCAAATTGGTGACTGTAGGGTGCCAATCCTTATGTACGCAGACGATCCTATACTGCTCTCCACAAGTAGAGTGGGGCTCAATCGTTTATTATCCGATTTTGAAGTTGAGAGTAGCAATGACGAATTGGTGATAAACTTAAAAAAATCCAAGAAAATGTTTTTTGCTTCTAGATATAAAAAATAGCATTGGGCCATTAATAAGAAAAGCTGGAGCAGGTACACTTTTTTAAATACCTGGGGATTAATTTTTCATTCAACGGTTTGTGGTCCCAGCACTGCCGGGTAGTTAGACAGGATGTGTCATCCTTAACAACAGTGTTGCTTAAATTCTTTAGATTGAAGGGGGAGGAGGTCTGGTTAGACCAGCCCTTAGGGTCTTTAAGGCCAAGTTGACTTCTCAACTTTGTTATGGGGCCCAGGTTTGGGGCCATATTCATTCTCTAGCAGAGGTTCTAGAGGTACTTCAAAATAAATATCTACGAGCCCTTTCAGGAGTTCCTCCAGCAACCTCTGCAACATTAATAAGATTGGAGACTGTGTTAAAATTAATGGAAGCTAGAATTTTAAGTGTACTATTGTGCTTCTGGTTGAAAATCTATCATTCTCCTTCTAGGTCATTACCTAGATTATGTCTAGAGGAAAAGATGAGTCCAATCTGGCACAAGACAGATCCCTGGTGGCAAGGAGTTGAGCTTAAAGTCAATTCTCTGGGATTCTCTTTGGAATTTCTGACAAATATGCCTTATAAGGAACCAACTAGATTAATAAGGTATAGAATAACTGATATTGACTTACAGGTTACTTGGGAGAAAGCAGCACAGTTAAAAATGTCCCCTTTATATAAATACGGGTTACCCTCAGTTATGGGATCTAATTATTTAGGATGGCTTACTAATGTAGCCTACCGTAAGGCATTTACTGCCTTAAGAATACAGTCCATGCGGACTGGAGTAATATTAGGTTGTTTTAGGGACACTCCTTACTCTGACTGGCTATGTATCTATGGCTTGGAGCAGGTGGAAGTTTAGTTTTGTTATCTTCTTGCCTGTCCTATTTATGATCAACCAAGACAAAGATAATTTAAGTTTGTTGGGCTTGTTAGCAGTAGATCTCCATGCAAGCAAATGGTTTTTATACTGGAAGATAAAAACAAGGAACATATAACCCAGGCAGTTCCATCATTTGCAATAGTAGCTATTTCTTTGCGAATGAAGGTGACACGGATCTGATATGGTTTTGTTGTTCTGTTTGAAATGTCAAGGCATTTTCCAGTACAATAAAGAGTTATTCCTTCATCAGGCAGGTCTGGGGTTACAAAATGAAGAAACAAAGCCAAAATGAAGGACCCTGTACGGTTTGAAAGCTTGTATGCCTCCACTAACTGGAGTTGGTCCAGTAAAGGATATCACTATACAATTTTGTTTATTTTGCCTATATTTGGAACCAACAAGGCAATTCCGTGTGTGTGTGTGTGTGTGTGTGTGTGTATACACACACACACACTAAAGACTTACATACACATACATTATTATATATATGTGTGTGTGTGTGTATACACACACAGAGAAGGGATTGCCTTGCTGGTTCAAAATATAGGCAAAATAAACAAAGTTGTACAGTGATATCTTTTATTGGACCAACTCCAGTTAGTGGAGGTATGCAAGCTTTCAAACCTTACAGGGTCCTTCATTTTGGCTTTGTTTCTTCATTTTGTAACCCCAGGCCTGCCTGACGAAGGACCCTGTGAGGTCCGAAAGCTTGCATACCTCCACTAACTGAAGTTGGTCCAATTTTTTTTAAAAGAATAATAGAAGCACAGGGCTAGAAGGGACCTTAAGGAAGATGAGATTAACAAAATGGCAAGTTTTCAAAGTTTTAAGACTGAAATAGATGTGTATGTTTAGCCTGTAGAATTATTATTTTTTTGTAAACTTTTTCTTTATTAAAATTCAGTATGTCATATAAAGGTATCAAATACATAGCATTAATCTTGTGCAAACGTAATGGGAGCACTTCAATGGCCCATGTAAGCCACCCGCAGGCGCTGCGCTCAGGCCAGTACACGTGCACTGACATGCATGCCCCCCTGAGCGCACACGTTCTGGCTTGAGTACGGCACCTGCAGGTGGCTTACATGGGCTACTGGATTGTCCCCAGTGTGTTTACATATATCTGGTATGATGCACAATGAAACAAATTTTGGGTACCAGTCAATTTGTTTTCTACTCTGAGTAGAATCATCTCCACAGAATGTTAAAAATTAAAATTAAATTGAAATTAAAAGTAGTGGTCAAATAATATTGTCTTGTCATTCTTTGGTAGTTCTTTTGCTTCTATGGCTGAAATAACTGGGGACCATGTAGCTTCAAATTTCTTATGTTTGTTCTTGAGTTCCGCCATCATTTTCTCCATGGTAAATTGAAACCAAACAAGGCTAATCCATTCCTTCAGCAGTATCAGCCCAGGTGACTTCCAATGCCTGGCAATCACATTTACCGCCGCTAAGCATAACATTTTGCAAGAGTCCTGATGAAGTTGTAGGGCATTACCGGCTGGGTATAAGCCTAACAATGTTTTTCAGGCTTAAAAGGAACTATTGAGCCATTTACTGTGTTACGCAATGACCAAATTTGTCTCCAAAATTGTTGTACATGTACACATCCCTATAAGCAATGCAAGAGAGACCCCTGCTGGCCACAGCATTTCCAGCATAGCCCATTGGAATTCTTTCCCCCGTACTTTAACTGTGCTGGGTAGCTTATAGAAATTAAGGGTAAGTAGATGACTTGATAACAATTTTCTAACATTTTAAAAAGTCATGTGTCACTAATCTATTGGAATTTTTTGAGGGTGTAAATAAGCATGTGGATAGGGGTGAGCTGTTCAATATAGTGTATCTGGATTTTCAGAAAGTATTTTATAAGGTTCATCACTTTATAAGGGTTTTTTTGCTGCCCTGATAGTATTTGCAAAGTCATGTCCAGCGGAGCTTTTTCAGGTGGTGCGGGGGTTGGTTGTTCCAACCTCCCTCTGCCTGGAGCCAGAAATATCAGTGGCCCGCTGTGACATGTTTGTTGATTACTTTGTGGATAAAATCACTCAAATTCACCATGACTTCGACTCCAAATTTTTGGCATTAGGAGAACGAAAGGCTGTGGAAGCCCTGCCTTGTCCGGTTTCATGGGGGTGAGTTTCAGTGACTGTCAGCCACTGGGGCGGGAGATGTCCTTGGGACTGTTAGAGTGACCTTTTGTGAATTTGATACATGCCCATCCTGGCTGGTTAAGACCAGCCGGGAGATGTTGGGGCCTTTGTTGGCGAGGGTGGTCAATGCCTCCCTTGGGGATAGCAGGGTGCCGAGCTGCCTCAAAGAGGCGATGGTGCGACCCCTGCTCAAGAAACCATTTCTTGGCGTTGATTCCCTTGCTAGCTATCGGCCAGTCTCTAAACTCCCCTTTTTAGGGAAAGTTATTGAATGGGTGGTGGCTCAACAGCTGCAGAGGTTTTTTGGATCCTTTGCAGTCGGCTTTCATCCGAATTATGGCACTGAGACTGCACTTGTGGCTTTGGCAAACAACCTTCACCGGAAATTGGATCAGAGACATTTGACCTTGCTGATATTTTTAAATCTCTCGACTGCTTTTATTCATTCATTCATTCATTCATTCAATTATTTGTATCCCGCTCCCTCTAGCCGTACAACAGCAGCTCAGGGCGGCTCACAAGACATTTAAAACAATATATAAAAACAATACAAAAAAGAGATTACTAATACAATAAAAACAACAACAAAGCAGGTAAAATCACCCACCCTTATTCCATCCCCCCCCCAAAAAAGGCTTGGAAGAACAGCCAGGTCTTACAAGCCCGATGAAAGGCCAACAGGTTGGGAACCAGGTGAGCTTCCTCTGGGAGGGAGTTCCACAGCCGTGGTGCAGCCACAAAGAACGCCCTCTCCCTCATGGCCCCTCGGTTCACTCTGGGAACCTCCAAGAAGGCGCCTCCGGTAGACCGCAGAGGTCACTCCATGGCCCGGGGAGTGAGGCGGTCTCTCAGATAGGAGGGTGCAGACCATGTAGGGCTTTAAAGGTCAAAACCAGCACCTTGAATCGGGCCCGGAACGCTTTGGGCAACCAGTACAGAGCTCAGACCACTGGTGTAATGTGCTCCCTACGGATCGTCCCCGTTAGGAGATGGGCCGCCGTATTCTGCACCAGCTTCAGCTTCTGAGTCGTCACCAAGGGCAGCCCCATGTAGAGCACGTTGCAGTAGTTTTGATACCATTGATCATGGGATGTTGGTGGCCCACTTGCGGGACCGTGTCGGGGTGGGTGGGATTGTTCTTGAATGGTTCTGGTCCTTCCTGGCTCGGACAAATCAATATGTGGTGCTTGGGGATAGTTTTTCAGTTTCCCGGGACCTCACATGTGGAGTCTCACAAGGTTCTATTCTGTCCCCCCCTCCTGTTCAACGTGTATATGCGGCCACTGGACAAGGTCATGAGGGAGTTTGGGGTATAGTGTCATCAATATGCTGATGACACCCAGCTCTACCTCTCTTTTTCATCTGACACAGCCCCGGTGCTTACCCAGTGTCTGGCAGCTGCGGGGGACTGGATGTAGGCGAACCGACTAAGACTGAATCCTGACAAGACGGATGTGATGCTGGTGGGTAAAGTAATGGAAGGGTGTCCCCCCTCATGGATGGGGTTCACCCTCATTGGTTTCCCAGGTTCGAAGTTTGGGAGAGCTCCTCGATCCGCAGCTCCAACTTGATGTCCAGGTGGGGGCTGTGGCTAGAGGGGTATTTTGCTAATTATATCTAGTGCAGCTGCTCAGGCTGTCTCTCTCAGACTCCAACCTGGCCACCATCATCCATGCCTTCATTACCTCAAGATTGGACAATTGCAATGTGCTTTACATGGGGCTATCCTTGATGATGGTTTGGAGACTGCACCTGGTGCAAAATGCAGTGGTCCGCCTTCTTACAGGGGTGGGCCGCCCTGAGCACATTACACCAGTACTCCATGCTCTGCACTGGTTGCCAATAATCTTCTGGGCCAGATTCAAGGTGTTGGTTCTTACCTATAAAGCCCTAAATGGTCTGGGCCCCACCTACCTGCGAGATCGCCTCACTCTCCATGTCCTGGATCGGCTCTGCCATCTGCCGGGAGTGCCCTTCTTCAGGTCCCCTGGGTTTTTTGGGGGGCGACAATGGAGAGGGCATTCTCAGTGGCCACTCCTAGGCTGTGGAACTCCCTCCTGGTGGAGGCCTGCGTGGCCCTGGACCTTACCTCCTTTTGTCATAGTTGTAAGACTTGGCTGTTCCACCGGGCCTCTGGTGAGATGGATGGGTAGGGTGAGCTGGGTGTGTGTGTGTTTTTTTGTTTTCTGTGGCACCCCCATTAGTTTTAATGGGTTTTGTATTCGGGTTTTTAATGTTTTACTGTATTCTGTTGGTTTTAAATGTTTTTATTTGTATGTCGTCTCGAGCTGTTTGATTGCTGGAGAGGAAAGGTATAAATAAAATAAAATAAAATAATAAACAGTAACAATAATACTCTTGAGGAAATTAAAAAGTCACTGGATAGGAGGCAATGTTTGACTGTGGATTGGTAACTGGCTAAACTGGCTAAAGGATAGGAAACAAAAAGTAGGACTAAATTGACAGTTTTCACAATGATGAGAGGTGAATACTGGAGTGTGTCAGGGGTCTGTACTGGGACTGGTGTTGTTTAATGTATTTATTAATGATCTGGACAAGGGAGTAAAGGGTTAGGTGATCAAATCTGCAGATGACACAAAGTTATTAAAGGTAGTTATAACACAAATGGACTGTTATTGTATTATGTATTATTGTATTATTTTTCTTGTTGTAAGCTGCCTTGAGTTATCTGTTGATAAAAGAGTGTGGGATATAAATTAAAATTGGATTGGACTGGAATACATTGAAATCCTCAGATCAGTGCATGGCGGCAATCAAAACCGTAAACAGAATGTTAGGAATTATTCGTAAAAGGTATGGAGAATAAAACTGAAAATATCACAATGCCTCTATATAGATCTGTGGTACGACCACACTTGGGTTATTGTGTGCCGTTCTGGTTGCCCCATCTCAAAAAAGACATAGAACGAGAAAAGGTGCAGAGAAGGGCAACAAAAATGATCAAGGGCACGGAATGGCTCCAGTATTAAAAAAGGCTTGGTAGGTTGGGGCTCTTCAGCTTGGAGGAGAGACAACTGAGAGGGGATACGATACAAGTTTATAAAATCATGAGTGGTGCGGAACGTGTAAATAGGGAGCGGTTATTTACACATCAAGCACATATCAAGGAGCATAGGGGCAACTCCAGACTGAGGACAGTCCTCTCCCAAACTCCACTGATTTCCTCCCAGTTAGACATTGAATGATTAATTAATGTTGTTTTCAGTCAATGGTGTAACCACTTTTCTGTAGTTTCTTCTAGCCGTGATTCCTCTAGCAAATGCCTGGGGGAGCAGGGTCAAAAAGCTTCACTAAAAACAAGATACATATTGTTCCCAGAATTCCCCTTTACCCACCTCTTCTTTAACAACTAAGCACGGTGTCCCAAAGTCCTAGTTTTAGTTTTATCCTAGTTTTAGAGATATATTAAAACGTGGATAAAATCAGGAGAATCCCAGCTTTATTTTTTTTAAAAAGCAAAAAAATAAAGAACCAAACACTCAAAACTTCTTGTTCTCATGGTCGCAGAGAAAGAGGGCTAGGAATGCCCTAAGGACTCGGAAAACAAAACAAAAATCCAAATATGTTTGATGTTTTGAAAATGTTATGCTAACCTCACAAATTAAAGTGACTTGAATATTTGAAGATGTAACCCCTGAAAGCACGCTAACTCCATGCCTACATCCCAAACACCATTTTCATGCCAATTCTATTGGCAGCTCAACAAGCCCCTAGCAAAGATGGGCAGTTGTCTATTTAGCATAGTGTCAAATCAATGGTGCTGCCTAACCGGAAGCCACTATTTGCTGTTCATCCACATCTCCTGCAAGCTGCTGGGGAAGTCCAGTTTTGAGTTTTAAATTTACATTGCACAGAATCATCTTACAAAGTGTATTTCCTTTAACAGAGCAAAATAGCATACAGCATGGAAACTTTCCCCCACAAAGTAACCAAGTGGATCTTTAAAAAGTCTGTATTAAATGTATTGACTGGTGCCCACTCTCCTGTATTTTTCCCTAGCCCATAAGGGCACAGTAAAGTCAATCCTTCTTTATAATAGGAAAATAGCATTTCTGAGAGTTCTGAATTATGTCAGGAGATAAGTAATTCTCAGACATTTTTGCAAGTGACACTTATACAGACACAAGTAGATTAAATCCTGTTGCTACTTATGATGTGAACTCATTTTGTGTCGATCTCCCTCCATTTGTTTCTAGAGACTGACACTGTGCAGTGCTCACCAGTCACTAATGCATCAATTCTTCAGGGGAACAGGAGAGTGAACCTTCATTTGCATTCACTTAAATAAATGAGATCTGCAATGAGTTCCACAGCAAGAGACCACTTCTGGAGATGCTGTTTTCATTATCTCTGCAGTGATAAAGGACACCATTTACAAAATGGTCCTCTCATAAACAAGTGTACAAATCATTGCTGGTATATACAGTTTTTACAGATACATTTATAAACCACCCATGGATTCTGCATTTGCACCATTGCTGCCAATGGGGAAAATGCAGAATTCACGGGCCCCTTCCCCCAATAATGTAGAGCACGAGTTTTATATAGGTGAATGAGTACATGACAATACCTTACAGGGCTTTTGAAACCAATAATTCTGCCACATTAACTCTCATAATTAAAAGGTAGCAAGTTTTCCTTTTAACCTGCAATCACCTTTTTCTTTTACTTGCTGTTTTGCTGGAGAATGAGATCCACTGAAGGGAGCGCTCAGGTCTGAAAAATGAACTGGAATATTTCCTGGTTCTGTTGAGTAGGAGAGAAGGGTTTTGCTAAACCTTCTGCTTGCACATACTTTCTTTGCAAAGATGAACAAAGTTCCACTCCAAAATTTCAGTAAAACAGCAGCAACATCTCTTGGAGATAGAAAGTCTTAATATTTACCTGACAGTTGCAAGTTGGCAAAGTATGTAAGTTTCCCAGTTGTTCTTTTTGAAACAGACCTTATAGCATGCCACAACTTTGGAATATATTACTGAGTTTCTTGGCAGATAGGACTGTTAAGTTCACTAACTACTTTTCTTAAGGAACCTCAAATTAGAAGTTGGCTTCATACTGGAGCCATAACGCCTGTGGTTGTTTTTGTTGTTGTTGTCTCTTTTTTTGTTGTGGTGCTCTGGAGTATTCTTTCTCCGGTTGCAGCAGTGGTTATGCTTGCATATGAATAATTGTTGTTAATCTCTGTTAGTTGAGTTTTCATCTTTCTTTCAATTGTTTTTTAAAATATATATATATATATATATATATATGTAGTATTTAATTATAATTAAATGGTAAAAGAAATAACTTGTGCTGAGTAATTTCTGTTCAAGTTCTATCTCCACATCTGGGTTCCTTAACTTCTTTATTTTTTCACATTTTTTCACATCAGGTTTTCTATTTTATTCTCAGTTCAGTATTTAGCCATTCTAACATTATATCATTGCATGACACTAGAGGGCTCTAGTGATAGAGGGCCTATCACTATCTAACATGATAGGGAGTTCCGTGACACTAGAGGGCTCTTTAAAATGTGTGTCATTTGCAAGGTTAAGTTTTCATTTCATATGTGAGTAGTTAGTATTTCATACCTTTTCCTGTTTCTTTGGAGTTGCTGGAAATTCTGTTGGTGGTGTTATTGATCCTGAAACACCCATGTCCTCACAACTAATCCTAGTCATGAGGAAAGGTTTTGTGTTTTTCTCTGTACCTATGTTTGACTTCTCAAACTCACAGTAGTTGATCGAACCAGGTCATGTTATCTTTGTGTTGTATGCTGTGTTACAGACATTAAGGTGCAGTTTTGACATTGTGTGCCCACTGTTGTGATTGCACCTATTTTTTGTGTTTTTCTTATTATACAGTAGGATTTTCTGGGGGTTTGTCTTTCTTTTTCCAGATAGATTGGATTTTTCTCCAGTTTTCTGCTAGTGTTTACTTTTCTTGATGTGTCTTAACTTATAATTCCTGGTGTTGTGTAGTGTAGTTGAATTTATAAGCGCCTTAACTGATATCTTAAACTGGAGGTTTGTAATTAATGGAATTTCCTTGTTTTTTGTGGTTTCTCTACTCCAAAATTAATTTAACATTGTAAAATGTTAATTAATGTTTAAATGTAACATTTGCAAACATAATAAACTATATACAGTAGTACCTACCAGTTGGCACCTAACAGTCACAGAGATAAGTGCAGGGGCAAGGAGCTGGGTAGGTGAATGCTTTGCACTCATCTCCCCTACACCTAGTTCCCCATCACATGCCGTTCTACCATCCCTCAGTGAAGTAAGGTACACATCCCACAGCTCAATACAGCCATACAGCTTCTGAGTGCCCACCTGGAGTGGACGGGCATCACCTGGGTCTGGATCTCACCCAACACGCCTTGTGCTACCATCCAGGGAGCCATGCAAAGGGGTGTCTTAGCGGGGTCCACCCATAGGATGTGCACGCTTTATGAGACAGGCTGTCATGTCTGGGTGCTCAGCATGCTTGCAAGGCACCTATAGCACTAGTGTGCGATTGGGGGAATTAATGGGGAGAGGGGGGTGTAAAGGGGCTGCTGTTGATGAGGGAGGAAGTGCTTGGGGGTTAATGGATGAAGGGATGTGTGGAGCAGACTAGAGTGGATGGGGGTGGGAGGAGATGGTTGGTGGTTAATGGCAAAGGGTCTGTAAAGGGGCTGATGGGTAACACCACCAACCTCCTCTGGGGGTGACTGGCCTCACAAGCACTGGGTTTAAATTAATCCAGTGCTGTTGTGTGCCACGGTTTGCCCACATGGTGCCCCTCCCCTTCACCATAGAGCTGTGGGTGGATCAGCTACCACTCTAGGTTGGTGCCTGGAGCTCTATGGCATTTCTGGGACAACACCCGGCCTAAAGTGAAGCAGCAATGGCCCGTTCGGCAAGTAGACGAACAGCTGCTCTGGGTTTCAGATGCCCTCTCCGCTTTCAGTGCTCTGGGATGTTCCAGAGCACTGCCAGTGGACCAGCCCCAGAACACAGACAGCCTGCTCGGCGTCTGGTAGGCCATCCTGTTTGCCCAGGCCTTTGGGAGGGAGGGGTGTGTGTGATTTTTAATCCCCCACCTATATATTTATTTATGATTATACACTGCCCTGTTTTATTGATATATTTTATATTTGTATTTTAAATGTTTTAAAACTGTTTTTACTGTTGTTAACCGCCCCGAGCTGCATTGCAGGATGGGGCGGTATAAAAATCTATGAAATAAATAAATAAATAAAAATAAAATCTTTTGAACGGGAGTGGAGACGGAGCAGAGAGACACACAGGCAGACATGCAGACACACCTCTCACATACACAGGCAGACACACACACCTCTCTCTCACACAGTCATACTATTCTATGTCACTTGATTTTCCCTTCCTGTGCCATCTGCCTTTCCACTCATTCTAACAGACCCTATTTGTTAGTTTTTGTTTTTCACATTGCACCCTATTTGTCATTCCACTTTGTTTCCGATTGTCACTTCACCTGCTTTTCATAGTGTTTGCCATTTCACCTGGTTTACATAGCTCCCCCTTTCACCTGGTTTACTTTACTCACCTGGTTTACTTAGCTTCCCCATGTCTATTGCCCCTACTTGTCATTCTACTAATTACATTCCTATCACCATTATACCGTACTGACATTCTCCCTAGACTGCAATGATCTCTATTAATTCCTTTTGGACTCACTGCATTTTTCCCTAGCTCATGCTCCTCATGTAGTTTGGGGACTCCATCCGTATGTCTCAGACTCCGATCTCGCCACCATCATCCATGCATTTGTCACCTCAAGGTTGGATTACTGTAATGCCCTCTACGCGGGGCTCCCCATGGTGATGGTCCGGAAGTTACAGTTGATGCAGAATGCTGCAGCCCATCTGCTTACAGGGACAGGCTGCTGGAAGCACCTGTGTTGTGGAGCTTGCTCCCAGTGGGTGTCCGTATCAGCCCAAATCTTCTCACCTTCCAGTGCCAATGTAAGACATGGCTCTTCCACCAGGCTTTTTGTGACGGGGAGGGGTCTGGGGTTTAGGGGTGGGTGGGCTTTTATATTCTCTCTTGCACACCAGAATGGGTTTTATTTCTTATTTTATTGTTTTTTATTTTTATTGTAGTATTTTTGTATATTTATATTTGTATTTATAATATACAAATTATATTATATCATATAAATCATTTTTATATGATTGAACGTAAGCCACCTAGAGCTGCCGGAAGCAGAAGTAGGTGGGGTAACAAATAAATAATAATAAAAATATGCATTTTTCCAGAGGCACTTTGAAGTCCCTTATCATTCCCATCTCATCCTCATGGTATTTTTCACTGTCATTACATTGCCTCCATTATTCTCTATGGCCATTCTACAGATGTGTTAAGTCCCCTATTTTGTTCCCATCGTGGTTCAAAGGAGTTTGCTCCTCCTTTCCCCAATCCTCTTCGACTCCTCCTTTTTTAATGTGCAGGGATCCGTGTTCTGACGGCTGGTCAGTGCGGGAACAAGCAAGGGCAGCAGCCTCACTTCATCTACTGCGGATACCCAGATTTCTCTGTTGCACACACACAATCTGAAGGGGAGCAAGATCTGACACTCCAGCAGCCTGAAGAACTGGCAGAGCATGACTCCATCTAGCAAGGGAACTTCAATTTCTCTGGGATGCTCAATCTGTAGAGCAAAGTGGAGGAACATGTTGCATCTGGTTGCTGGACTTGTAGGCACAATCCAGCCACTGACTGATTCTCCACTAAACTGAAAAGAAGTGTCTCACAACTGCAAGAAAGTTGTGGGACACTTTTATTGCAACTGGAAGAAGTGTGTCGCAATTTTGGGCAGGAGTAGCTTCTTCAAGTTGCAAGACACTTCTTCCTGCAGGCTCCCATGGAGGGGAGCAGTCACCAGCAGCTTCCTGCAACACCTTGAATGGTTGGGTGAAGGGAGTTTGGGAGTGGCAGATGGAGCTGGAGTGTTCAGCTATGGGATGGGATTTGGGAATTCAACTCCCTTTACCCGACCATCCAATGACCCCATCTCCCAACCTAACTCACACAGAAAGATGGTGTGTGTGTGTGTGAGTGAGTGTGTGTGTGAGAGAGAGAAAGAGAGAGAGAGTTAAAAGGAACAGAAGGGTGTGTGTGAATGATAGAGGGGAGAACTGGGCCAGAGTGACCCCTCACCGATCCCTGGCCCCAGCCATCTGGCTCACAGCACAACTGGCTTCCCTTGCCTCCCTGTGCGGCACACCTCAGCCTGGCAGCAGCTAGGTATGCCCTTTCCCTGGGGCAGCATCCCCCCCGCTTTGAGTGTGGAGGGGGGTGGATAGCCACATGAAGTAACTTTGTGGCAGAAGAGAGAGCAAGACAGATAGAGACTGCATACACCAGGCAAGTCACTCACCCTCACGCAAAAGGCCAGTATCATCTTTGCTGCTGCCAGCACCAGGATGCCTCCTCTGCCGCCGCTGGGCTGTTTACAGGGCCTGCGGCGGTGCGTGCATGCACACTGTGGCCAGCACCATGTTCCCTATCTGTCATGCTGGGACTACATGTCTCAGTATGCTAGAGGAGGACACATGGTGGTGGCCATGTTTCCTGTCTGGCATGCTGGGATATGTAGTCCCAGCATGACAGATAGAGAACATGGCAGCAGTCCCAGCATGTGCACAAGCACGACCGGCAGCTGGCAGCCTTTAACAACTACATTACTAGTGGCAGCGGCAAAAGCATGTGGAATCAGTGAGCAGAGTTGCACATTAGGGTGATTGAAGAAGGGGAGGCACTAACCCTCACAGGAGCCAATAGGAAGAAGTGTCTTGCAACTTGAAGAGGCTACTCCTACCCAAAGTTGTGAGACACTTATTCCAGTGGCGAGAAAAGTCTCACACAGATGGCGAGCAGGCAGCTGCGAGTTGCAAGAGGCAGAGAGGCAGCTGGGCAAGCCAGATGCGGTGGAAGTTCCTCCCCCGGCCCTGCACAGAATGCTGCCAAGGTGGCTCAAGCAGGTGGAACACAGAGCAGAGGCTTAAGCCTGACTTCGCTTCCCAACGTTCTATTCATTGGATAAAATGGGCCATAAAACAACCAAAAAGGGGTTAATGCTGTGGTAGTATTTTGGCCAAACACTGCAAAGGCATCCCTCGGCCACACACCTGAATTTTCTGTAATCACAGCAACTCCTTTGCTCGTACTATTAAAATCCTTCCGGGATCCAAACAGTAGCTAAGATGAAAAATCAGCAAAACAACCTGTTTTCGCTGTATCTCAGTCATTTCTCATTCAATCTGGCTGATTTTTTGAGAGCAGTAACCTGTCAAGAAACACATCCTCGCAAGATAATTTAATACCCCATCGCTATTTTAAAGGTGATAGAACATTCAGACTTTATAATGAACAGTGCCCTGTGCCTTAACTATCCATGCAGTACTGTGCCTGGATAATATACTAAATATTTGTAATTCTACAAGACAACAGGGATTTTTAGTTTTTAGAAGGACTTTGAATCTTGAACTGCTATTAGCAGATCCCTTCGGAAGATCAAGGCAGGAGGCTGAGACAGCAGATGAGGGGGTGGGCTTTGTCCGTGCTAAGTGGTCTGAGGACCTAAGACTAGCTTTTGGTGACCTTATCCGGGGGCAGGAAGTTGGGGTGCTTATTGATAGAATCATGGCAGGGGAGGATGACCATCTGGCGGCCTTCGAGGGACTGATGGCCCTTCTACTCCCTTTGTTAGCGACACAGAGAGGGGGGGCCCCTGGAAAGGTGAAATACTCCCCCTGGTTCGATAAAGACTGCCACCTTGTGAGATCCAAATTGCGTCGGCTTGCAAACAGATTGAGGAGGGATGCCTCCTTGACCGTTAGGAAGGCCCTGCAATCCCTAAGAAGAGACTACTGTCTTCTGGTATCTTCCAAAAGACTGGCTGCCCAGAAGTTGGGCTGGGCCCAGTTTCAGAGGGCTGCCCTTCAGAGTGATCAAAGGGCTTTTGGGGATGTTATGCGCCCAATTAGGGCCGGCGGGTATGGGCATGGCATCCCCCCAGAAGTTTGGGTGGATTTTTATGCCAATATTTTTTCCGGCCCTTCGGAGGGCCCGGTTTGTTTGCCCTTAAGGGACAGCTTGCCAGCCAGGCCCCCAGTCTCTAAAGAAGAAGTAATTGCATTTATTTCTAAGCCCCGGGCAGGGNTGTATTTTAAATGTTTTAAAACTGTTTTTACTGTTGTTAACCGCCCCGAGCTGCATTGCAGGATGGGGCGGTATAAAAATCTATGAAATAAATAAATAAATAAAAATAAAATCTTTTGAACGGGAGTGGAGACGGAGCAGAGAGACACACAGGCAGACATGCAGACACACCTCTCACATACACAGGCAGACACACACACCTCTCTCTCACACAGTCATACTATTCTATGTCACTTGATTTTCCCTTCCTGTGCCATCTGCCTTTCCACTCATTCTAACAGACCCTATTTGTTAGTTTTTGTTTTTCACATTGCACCCTATTTGTCATTCCACTTTGTTTCCGATTGTCACTTCACCTGCTTTTCATAGTGTTTGCCATTTCACCTGGTTTACATAGCTCCCCCTTTCACCTGGTTTACTTTACTCACCTGGTTTACTTAGCTTCCCCATGTCTATTGCCCCTACTTGTCATTCTACTAATTACATTCCTATCACCATTATACCGTACTGACATTCTCCCTAGACTGCAATGATCTCTATTAATTCCTTTTGGACTCACTGCATTTTTCCCTAGCTCATGCTCCTCATGTAGTTTGGGGACTCCATCCGTATGTCTCAGACTCCGATCTCGCCACCATCATCCATGCATTTGTCACCTCAAGGTTGGATTACTGTAATGCCCTCTACGCGGGGCTCCCCATGGTGATGGTCCGGAAGTTACAGTTGATGCAGAATGCTGCAGCCCATCTGCTTACAGGGACAGGCTGCTGGAAGCACCTGTGTTGTGGAGCTTGCTCCCAGTGGGTGTCCGTATCAGCCCAAATCTTCTCACCTTCCAGTGCCAATGTAAGACATGGCTCTTCCACCAGGCTTTTTGTGACGGGGAGGGGTCTGGGGTTTAGGGGTGGGTGGGCTTTTATATTCTCTCTTGCACACCAGAATGGGTTTTATTTCTTATTTTATTGTTTTTTATTTTTATTGTAGTATTTTTGTATATTTATATTTGTATTTATAATATACAAATTATATTATATCATATAAATCATTTTTATATGATTGAACGTAAGCCACCTAGAGCTGCCGGAAGCAGAAGTAGGTGGGGTAACAAATAAATAATAATAAAAATATGCATTTTTCCAGAGGCACTTTGAAGTCCCTTATCATTCCCATCTCATCCTCATGGTATTTTTCACTGTCATTACATTGCCTCCATTATTCTCTATGGCCATTCTACAGATGTGTTAAGTCCCCTATTTTGTTCCCATCGTGGTTCAAAGGAGTTTGCTCCTCCTTTCCCCAATCCTCTTCGACTCCTCCTTTTTTAATGTGCAGGGATCCGTGTTCTGACGGCTGGTCAGTGCGGGAACAAGCAAGGGCAGCAGCCTCACTTCATCTACTGCGGATACCCAGATTTCTCTGTTGCACACACACAATCTGAAGGGGAGCAAGATCTGACACTCCAGCAGCCTGAAGAACTGGCAGAGCATGACTCCATCTAGCAAGGGAACTTCAATTTCTCTGGGATGCTCAATCTGTAGAGCAAAGTGGAGGAACATGTTGCATCTGGTTGCTGGACTTGTAGGCACAATCCAGCCACTGACTGATTCTCCACTAAACTGAAAAGAAGTGTCTCACAACTGCAAGAAAGTTGTGGGACACTTTTATTGCAACTGGAAGAAGTGTGTCGCAATTTTGGGCAGGAGTAGCTTCTTCAAGTTGCAAGACACTTCTTCCTGCAGGCTCCCATGGAGGGGAGCAGTCACCAGCAGCTTCCTGCAACACCTTGAATGGTTGGGTGAAGGGAGTTTGGGAGTGGCAGATGGAGCTGGAGTGTTCAGCTATGGGATGGGATTTGGGAATTCAACTCCCTTTACCCGACCATCCAATGACCCCATCTCCCAACCTAACTCACACAGAAAGATGGTGTGTGTGTGTGTGAGTGAGTGTGTGTGTGAGAGAGAGAAAGAGAGAGAGAGTTAAAAGGAACAGAAGGGTGTGTGTGAATGATAGAGGGGAGAACTGGGCCAGAGTGACCCCTCACCGATCCCTGGCCCCAGCCATCTGGCTCACAGCACAACTGGCTTCCCTTGCCTCCCTGTGCGGCACACCTCAGCCTGGCAGCAGCTAGGTATGCCCTTTCCCTGGGGCAGCATCCCCCCCGCTTTGAGTGTGGAGGGGGGTGGATAGCCACATGAAGTAACTTTGTGGCAGAAGAGAGAGCAAGACAGATAGAGACTGCATACACCAGGCAAGTCACTCACCCTCACGCAAAAGGCCAGTATCATCTTTGCTGCTGCCAGCACCAGGATGCCTCCTCTGCCGCCGCTGGGCTGTTTACAGGGCCTGCGGCGGTGCGTGCATGCACACTGTGGCCAGCACCATGTTCCCTATCTGTCATGCTGGGACTACATGTCTCAGTATGCTAGAGGAGGACACATGGTGGTGGCCATGTTTCCTGTCTGGCATGCTGGGATATGTAGTCCCAGCATGACAGATAGAGAACATGGCAGCAGTCCCAGCATGTGCACAAGCACGACCGGCAGCTGGCAGCCTTTAACAACTACATTACTAGTGGCAGCGGCAAAAGCATGTGGAATCAGTGAGCAGAGTTGCACATTAGGGTGATTGAAGAAGGGGAGGCACTAACCCTCACAGGAGCCAATAGGAAGAAGTGTCTTGCAACTTGAAGAGGCTACTCCTACCCAAAGTTGTGAGACACTTATTCCAGTGGCGAGAAAAGTCTCACACAGATGGCGAGCAGGCAGCTGCGAGTTGCAAGAGGCAGAGAGGCAGCTGGGCAAGCCAGATGCGGTGGAAGTTCCTCCCCCGGCCCTGCACAGAATGCTGCCAAGGTGGCTCAAGCAGGTGGAACACAGAGCAGAGGCTTAAGCCTGACTTCGCTTCCCAACGTTCTATTCATTGGATAAAATGGGCCATAAAACAACCAAAAAGGGGTTAATGCTGTGGTAGTATTTTGGCCAAACACTGCAAAGGCATCCCTCGGCCACACACCTGAATTTTCTGTAATCACAGCAACTCCTTTGCTCGTACTATTAAAATCCTTCCGGGATCCAAACAGTAGCTAAGATGAAAAATCAGCAAAACAACCTGTTTTCGCTGTATCTCAGTCATTTCTCATTCAATCTGGCTGATTTTTTGAGAGCAGTAACCTGTCAAGAAACACATCCTCGCAAGATAATTTAATACCCCATCGCTATTTTAAAGGTGATAGAACATTCAGACTTTATAATGAACAGTGCCCTGTGCCTTAACTATCCATGCAGTACTGTGCCTGGATAATATACTAAATATTTGTAATTCTACAAGACAACAGGGATTTTTAGTTTTTAGAAGGACTTTGAATCTTGAACTGCTATTAGCAGATCCCTTCGGAAGATCAAGGCAGGAGGCTGAGACAGCAGATGAGGGGGTGGGCTTTGTCCGTGCTAAGTGGTCTGAGGACCTAAGACTAGCTTTTGGTGACCTTATCCGGGGGCAGGAAGTTGGGGTGCTTATTGATAGAATCATGGCAGGGGAGGATGACCATCTGGCGGCCTTCGAGGGACTGATGGCCCTTCTACTCCCTTTGTTAGCGACACAGAGAGGGGGGGCCCCTGGAAAGGTGAAATACTCCCCCTGGTTCGATAAAGACTGCCACCTTGTGAGATCCAAATTGCGTCGGCTTGCAAACAGATTGAGGAGGGATGCCTCCTTGACCGTTAGGAAGGCCCTGCAATCCCTAAGAAGAGACTACTGTCTTCTGGTATCTTCCAAAAGACTGGCTGCCCAGAAGTTGGGCTGGGCCCAGTTTCAGAGGGCTGCCCTTCAGAGTGATCAAAGGGCTTTTGGGGATGTTATGCGCCCAATTAGGGCCGGCGGGTATGGGCATGGCATCCCCCCAGAAGTTTGGGTGGATTTTTATGCCAATATTTTTTCCGGCCCTTCGGAGGGCCCGGTTTGTTTGCCCTTAAGGGACAGCTTGCCAGCCTGGCCCCCAGTCTCTAAAGAAGAAGTAATTGCATTTATTTCTAAGCCCCGGGCAGGGAAGGCCCCTGGTGAAGATTTCATCCCCGCGGAGCTGTTGAAGTGTGAGCCTGAATGGTGGGCCAACCTTTTGCCCCCCTTTTTTCCTCAATTAACGAGTCAGGGGTGATGCCAAAGGCCTGGCTGAGTGGTGTTGTGGTTCCAATTTTTAAGAAGGGTGATCCCTCTCTTCCTGGGAATTACCGCCCCATCTGCCTTCTTAGTGTGCTAGGGAAGCTCTACACCAGGTTTTTGATGGGGAAAGTCTTGGCCTGGGTGGGGGAGACAAATTTTTTGGAACCTGAGCAAGTGGGTTTCCAGAGTTGGAAATCCACTCTGGATCAGATATTTGTCCTTTCCCTTTTTCCTGGGAAATATGTAGCCCGTCAGGGCAAGTTTTTTCTAGGTTTTATCGATCTGAGCATGGCCTTTGACTCAGTCAATAGGAAAAAGTTATGGATTAAATTGAGGGCTACTTCAATGGACCCACGTCTAATTTATTTATTGATAAAGGTACATGGTAATAATAAAATTAGAATACGTTCTGCCCTCGCCCATCCGTTAACCAAGCCAGTCTCGGTACATCGTGGTGTTAGGCAGGGCTGTCTCTTGGCCCCGGTACTATTCAATCTTTTCCTAAATGATATGATCCCCTTTATGAAGGCAATAGATACTCACGCTCCCTGGATCAGTGACAGGAGGGTTCCGGTCCCCCTGTATGACGATGACATAGTCTTACTTTCTCAGACCTTAGTCGGACTTAGGACAGCACTACAACGTTTTGGGGACTATTGCGACAGGGAAGATCTCCGAATCTCCGAATCAACTTTAGTAAAACCAAAGTTATGGTAATGGGGCATCGGGCTGCCCAAAAGATCCATCAATGGAGGATTGGACACAACACCATTGAGTACGTTAAAGTATTTAAGTACTTGGGAGTTATCTTTGCTTCTTCTTTGAGCTGGGTATCTCATATGAAGGCGGTGAGATCACAAGCTAGAAGATCCTCGGCCGCTATTCTTGGCTATTTTTTTAAACATGAGATTGGTGATGCCGGTATTGTGGCTCTTTAGAGCCAAAGTTATCTCTCAATGTCTCTATGCTTTCCCTGAGTGGGGTTCTGCCTTCTTTTCTAATTTGGAACCCCTTCAGGACCAAACGTTGCGCTCGATTCCAAGGCTCCCCAGGGGAACCCTGCAGGTGATTCTGAGGCTTGAAACTTTTAGTCCATGTATTAGGTCGAGGGCTTTGCTGTCACTGCTGAACTACTGGGAGAAGGTACATTTGTTTCCGCCTCAGGATAATTCTCTTTTGGCCTTGTTAGTGGCTGAGGGGTTTCATAGCCCCTGGGCGAGCCGGATAGAGGTGGAACTTAATCATCTGGGTTTTTCTTGTGAATCCCTGGGGCAGACCGGCCTTGCCGGTTCTTGACCCTTATACGGAGGCGTCTGCTGGATCAGGAGCTCCAAAATGAGAGAGCTTTGTTGGCTGCCCAGAAAATCACTCCTGAATATCCAGTGGCTGATGCCCCCTTTTCGAGTTCCAGCTATCTATTTTCCTGGCTGGACGCAGGACAAAGAAGGGCGTTCACCTGTTTCAGGTGTTACGTCTTCCCTTCAGTCCTGCTAGAAGGGCGATATAATGGGGTCCCGAAACACGAGAGGGTATGCCAGCTTTGTGAGCTGCAGGAACTTGATTCTTGTAGCCATATTTATTTTCGCTGTGCAGCTCTTAGCGGTCCTAGACGGGAGCTCTTGGGCCAGTATTGTGTAGGCCCGTAGGATTTAGGTACTTTGTCTAAGACCCTCCTTTATTACACTGATTCGGAAATGTCTAGATCAGTTGCCAAATTCTGTCAGATTTATTTGTGGATCAGGAAAGCACGTTTAGGGTCTACTGCAAGCTGATGTATTCCCCATTTTGAATGTTATTGTTTTAATCTGTTCTGAACTTCGTGATTATGTCATTTTGTAATAGCCTTTTGGCTCCACAATAAAATATATATATACTAAGGACTTTGAATCATTAATGACCAAGTCTGAATTCTGGGAGAGAATTTACACAATCACTTTCCTCCTAGCTGCTTCCATAACCTCTTAGCTTTCTTTGAAGCTTATTTGACCAACCCAAATGGGCCTTAGTTGTCCAAAGTGACCCTTGCCTCCCTGACTTCTCAGTTCCACAATTTCTCTCAAATACTATTTCATGAAGCACATCAGTTTTGCCTGCTCATCTAAACTTTGTTGACATTCAACTAGCCTATCAGCTTGCACCTCCTCCACCCTTTCAGGTTCACCCTTGAAACTTCAATCTTGCTTTAACGAAGTCTACAGATTCCCCCAAACCCCTTCATCTCTCTCATTACAGTGCTGAATTTTTCCTGTTGATCTCTCTGTCATTACAGATGGCCCTATTTCTTCTGTTTATCGTTGCTCTTTTTTGAGAATCTCTATTTCCTCTCTAAATTTGCCATACTGAAACTCAATGAAAGATTTTTCTACAGCAACACAGAATTTAGATAATAAGAGTTATTTTCCTTTGAGAAAAGTTAAGACCCTCCACTCCCACTGCACAAAAACACAAGTCCCAGTGATTGCAGCTTACAGAATGCAGCTCTGATATATTCAAAACAATTCCCTAGCATTTACTAACAAAAATCAAACCAAAACAACAATAAGTAAATTCATAAAGGATAATATTTACCAGGACATAGAACTCCTTTCCCTTGTGGTTCATCTAAGCCTGAGCCTGCTTATCTTCTAGAGACAATGCAATACCGTCTCTTTATTTGACAAGCACGGGTAGGGTAGGGGTGTTGTGGGTTAGGGAATTTTACCTGTTTTTATTGGGGTGCTCTAATATTTGATTTATTTGTGTGTTGTTTATTGTCCTGGGAGATCTCCTCACCCACTGAACAGCTGACTGGGGGAAGGTCTGAAGGATCCTGTACGTGCGATCTTCTCTAGCCCCCTCCCCCGATCAGCTGTTTAGTGAGTGGGGAAAGCGCATGCTCTCTTCTGTCCCCCTCCACCCGGTCAGTCGTTTTGCAGGTGGGAAGAGTGTACACGCTTCTCTGGGTCCAACCTCCCCCATCAGTGGTTTTCCAGGCAAGGACAGTGTGCTTCGGACCCATGACATAGAGGGGCTGGTGGTGATGGCTGTGGGGGGCCTGCTCATTTAGACTGCCCGACCCACCAACCTAAAACTTGGTGGCTGAGTTTGCCCTCCCTGGGGCCGGTGGGTGGGATCTTGCCGGCCGTCTCATGTGGCTTTACCCATAATGGCTGAAGTATTAAATGATAAGTAAACAAAAAGATAAAACTGCTGTTCTCAGAACGTGGAAAATCATGTAAAAATAAAGGCTAAATGGAGCTGAAAAAGACCAAAGGCCACTATTATAAATCAGTTTTATGCACTACACACAAATGTATAACATTTGCTTGTTAAGCATTATCACTGTAGTTGATACTCTACAGCACACAAAGGGAAAGATCTATAAACT
Organism: Sphenodon punctatus; assembly: GCA_003113815.1. NCBI lineage: Eukaryota > Metazoa > Chordata > Lepidosauria > Sphenodontia > Sphenodontidae > Sphenodon > Sphenodon punctatus. Next base: position 722,574 of record QEPC01001413.1, read on the forward strand.
GTACGGGGGGAGAGAGAGAGAGTGCATATTAAATACTTACTTCTGTAAGCATAGATTTTGGATGAGCTGCAATGGTGTCAAAATAAGGAGAACCTCCTCACAATAAAATTATTATACCACATCATCTTCATACATTTTATGCTGTATATTTTATAGAACAAATATTTAATAAATGTTTTAATTTGTAAGACGCTTTCCCCCCATATTCCTGCTCCATCTTCTTTAAAAGTAAGGGAGCCAATGAGACAGACCCGGAAAGGACAGTAAGTTTGTAAAATATTAGCTAAAATAAATAACTTAAACAAATGTATACTCACAGACGTTCACACACAAGCAAACAAAATGTTACTCTTTTAAGATTCAATGTTAACCAGAGGAGTATATTAGATACAACTGAATACACAAACATGAGTAACTAACATAGTGTTTATAAATTAATAAAAAGCAGCCTTTGAGCAATTTGTATGTCTTCAAATTTTTCAACCGAATCTTCATTCCCCAATAAACTATGACTTGCCTGCTCCAAATTATTCAACATGTTTACAGCTTTCTCCTCACCACATCCTTTACCCAAAAAATGGCTGTGGTCCCTTCCTTCTTCTTCTTCTCACATTTTGTCCTACCTCTGAGGTTGTCTTTCTAAAATGTCTCTCTCTACTAGAGGCTTTGGTGTTGATGTAGCAATAGGTCTGTGTAAAGAGTGACTGCAGTGGTCCGTCCCCAACTATATGCCTGATGCAGGACACTAGGGATAGAAGGTTAGTGCTTTGGATGTGCAGGCAACAAGTATATGGACAGGAACAAAAAGTTGCAAAAGGAACTGAATTGGCTGGGAGTTAGCAAGAGGGAACAAGAAGGAAGCAGGGGTGCAGCTAAGCATAGGGGCAGCTGAACTAGGGCCCACAAGCCTGAGTGGACCACAATGCATGCAAACATTTGTGTGTGTCTTGTGTGGGGGCAGGGTGGAGGCAGATCGAAGGGACCCATTCCATCTTCTGCAACAGTGCTCTTTCCAATCTAGCTACATCCCTAGAAGGAAGGATCAGCTTGGAATCAGACATCTCTGAAAACATATTTGAAAATGGAATATGTAGGAACTGCAAGGAAAGCAGAAAATACATACAGTAGATGTCGATGCATCTATATAAAGTAGATGTCTTTACATCTGTTTGATGTTATGTACATAGAGTAGATGAGCAGTGTGGTCTAGTGGATAAGGTGCTGGACTTGGACCTGGGAAGACAGGGTTTGAATCCTGCCCTAGCCATGAACTCACTGGGTGGCCCTGGGCAAGTCACGACTTTTCAGCCTTGGTTCCCCATCTGTAAAATGGAAATATGTGCGTCTGTCTCTCCCTGTGTTCCTCTCACCCATGGCCATCTTAGACTATCTACATTAATTACAATTGTAAACCACCAGGTACACTGCTGGTGCTATATAAAATAAATAATAATAATAATACTATAGATTGAATTAATTAGAAACAGAATCAACGGGTGTTTTTACACACACATTTCTCCTGCATGTTTGCTATGACACCCTGCACTTTTTGTGTGTCTAAATCACAAACCCAGATCTTAAACATCTGGCTCTTTGAACTTCTGCGTAGAACTTCTCCCAGAACTTTTGTGTGTAAAATGTTCTCCTGGTAAACTGCTTTGCTCCAGGCAGCTGTGGTCACTTGGTTTCTATGGCAGCCTGTCACGTCTACAGATGGGGCTACTTTAGGCTGCCTCGGGGCAGTGTTTGTGTGAAGAATGCATCCAGGAACTGTCTCAGGGCAGTGTGTGTGTAAAAAATGAATCCAGAACTTACTTGTGGACTTGTAAACCCAGAAGATTGAAAAATCCAGAATTTTAAGGTGTGTGTAAAAATGCTCAATGACTGAATCAGGAAGTAAAAGATAGAACTGAAAGTCAAGTTGAGATGGAACAGTTAAGCTAAACTACAAGGAAGAGAATCGTGTAGTACTGGAATAGTGTGTCCAGTTCTGGGCACCACATTTTAAGAAGAACATTGACAAATTGGAACAGGTGCAGAAGAGAGCGACAAAGGGTCTGCAAACCAAATCCTATGAGGAAAGGCTGAAGGAGTTCGTTATGTTTAGCCTGGAGCAGACTAAGAGGAACTACGATAGCCATCTTCAAATATATAAGGGCTGCTACATAGAAGATGGAGCAAACTTGTTCTCTGTTGCTCCTGAGGGCAGGACTAGAACCAATGGGCTCAAATTACAAGAAAGCAGATTTCGACTAAACATTAGGAAGAACTTCCTTCCTAATGTTAAGAGCTGTTTGACAGTGGAACAGACTGCCTAAGGCAGTGGTGGGCTCTCCTGCGTTTGGAGGTTTTCAAACAGAGGCTGGACGGCCATCTGTGAGGGATGCTGTATCTGTGGATTTCCTGCATGGAGCAGGGGGTTGGACTAGATGACCTCTGAGATATCTTCGAACTCTAAGATTTTGTGTGTCCTACCTGATCCAACAAAAGGAAAACTTTATTTCAGGACAGTGGCAGCTTATTGTTTGGTCTGAATGTAGAGAAACATTGCATGTCCGTATTCTGCTAACCATTGATTACTATAATACTTTCTTGTACATAAGAACATAAGAAGTGCCATACTGGGTCAGGCCAATGGTCCATTTAGCCCAGCATCCTGTCTCCGACAGTGGCCAATCACGGTGGCTTGGGAGAAGCACCCAACAGGTCACAATGGTGGATCCATTCCCTGTTGTTTTCCCCCAGCTTCCTTCATGTTCCCTGATCCTGTCTGGCTAATAGCTGCTAATGGACCTATCTTCCAGAAACTTGTCCAAACCTCTTTTAAACTCAGCTATAGTACTGGCCCGTACCACAGCCTCTGGCAGTAGATTCCACAACCCAATTATACGCTGAGTGAAAAAATATTTTCTTTTATTTGTTTTAAACTTGCCACCCATGAGTTTCATGGAGTGTCCCCTAGTTCTAGTACTAGCTGAGAGGGTAAATAACTGTTCCTTGTTTATTAGTTCCACACCACTCATGATTTTATAGACCTCTATCATATCTCCTTTCAGTCGTCTCTTCTCCAAGCTGAAACCCCAACCTACCAAGCCTCTCCCTCATATGGGAGCCCTTCCATGCCCTTGATCATTTTTGTTGCCCTTCTCTGTACCTTTTCTACTTCAATTATGTCTTTTTTGAGATGGGGTGATCAGAACTGCACACAATATTCAAGGTGCAGTTGCATCATTGATTTGTATAGAGGAATTATGACATCCTCAGTTTTATTCTCTATCCCCTTCAAAATAATTCCTAACATTCTGTTTGCTTTTTTGACTGCTGCTGTGCACTGCGCTGTGGATTTCATCGTATTGTCCACTACCACCCCCAGATCCTTTTCCTGACTGGTATTAGTACCCAGCATTGTGTACGCATAGTTTGCACTTGTTCACATTAAATCTCATTTGCCATTTAGATGTCCAGGCACCTAGATCCTTATTGGGATCTTATGTATGTGTATGTGCGCCTTATTGGGATCCATGAAGATAATGAGGAAATTTCTGGGAAAGATGAACAATAATCTAAAGTTGCTCTAATAGATCCCTTTTTCTTTTAATATCTCCTTCTAAAATAATTGGATTTCTCCCCCCCTCAAATCCAGCTCAATGTTATTCGCTGTATGGTGACCAGTACTATTCTCGAAAGTGACCTCTGCTGTCATAATGCATTTCTATTTTCTTGATATATTTTCTCCGGGAAGGCTGTTCCGAACAAGACTGCATCTGAATCTCCTTGGTAGTGAAAATTTGTCTGCAATAGAAACTTCGTAATTACCAAGGACCCACTCAAGCTTCCTACAAACAATTCCATTTAAAAAAAACAGCAAAAAAAAACCTACTTATTTTTTAAAAAAATCAGATTAAAACAAAAGCCCAAATCTTTTACAGAATAAGTAAGTGTGTGGGTGGTAATATACAAATAAGTAGTGCTATGAAAATCCAGCCTAGTGTTATATGCCATCCTCCCATTAGTTCAAGACTGTTCACTATAGATGCTTCTTTTGACTATATCTAAAGTGTCCCCTGCCTTGAGGTTTCTACTAATTATCTTGGAAATCAACTTACCAGGCAAAATGTCAAGGAATTCTATCTCTTTACTCTCAGCTATGCATCTGTTTATCACATTAAATAACCTTTCTACTTAGTGTTGACACTCCTGAATATTTGTGAACTATTATGTTCCCAGATTAAACATCATTTAACCAGAATATACATATTATCTATTTATTTATTTCAGTCTCTCCACATAAGCTTAGCATAACAAATACCTATATAGCTGAATGCTTGACATTGCTGTGCTCGTCTAGACTCTTTTTTTCTGTTGCATTCTGTGCTCATAAAATTTGCAATCCACTGCCAATACCCCCCCCCATATGTCTCTTTCCATTTTCTGTTTTTCCCTCTTTGGTTTTAAACAATTGTATTAGCTCTTAGATCTGAGAAGACAGAAAGCTACAGAATATTAAATATTTTTGATATTACAAACCTCGTCCTATGAGACTTAGAAAAAAAAGAGGTGATGATCCCACATTGCATCATCTGAGATCTGATGAAACCAGAGACAAATACTAAATTGACTTTTTTTAAAAAAGAAAAGCTTGTGATCATTTTTAACTCAGCTTTGGCATACTGCTGGAGAACATTACCATGACACAATGCATCCAACCCAAGCAGTTTTGCAGGTCCTGTATCCACTTCTAACTGAATAAGTTGTCTTTCCACTACTAGTCACCCCAAAATTCACATGAAGGTCTCAGTGGAGTGAATTTCTGTTTCATAAAATAAACTGAGACAAGAAAAACCTATTATTTGAGATAGGTTTCACATACCAGAAAGCTGCAGAAATCACAGTTGCTATGGAAATTACTGCAATTTAATCCAAAATGCTGAGTTTGTCTACCAAAGTGCACAAGATAACAGCATTAATTCAAACAAAGTCAGATACCTGAAATGGCAAGCAAGGCCATTCTGAAATATTATATTAGCATAAAACTGGTGCTGGTATGCTAGCAGGGGGGCAAATAAGGACAAGGAAAGAGACAAGAAAGCATAGCTACAAAGTCTGTTAGCTTCCAGACTTAGAATATGAAAGCGCATGAAGAAGGGAAAACAAAGACAACAGTGTTAGCCTGCATATCTTCACTATGTCAAGGCGTCCAAATGAATTTTGGGTGACTCTATCACTGCAAGGGCAACCGCTATGCAGACAGATTTTGCTGATAGAAATTCCATGCACAGCAGAGGCACAACACAGCAGAGGGACTATACTAACTGCCCCCTGACCAGGATGGTGAGATTGACTATGAAATACTAAGGGAGATTAGAAAAACAATAATAATGACTTCAATTACCCTAATGTTGACTGGGTGATTGTCTCCTTGGGGGTGATGTGGAGGTAAAATTTCTAGATGCAAGAGTCATGGAGATTATTTAAAAACAACTTCTTGAAAGACCAGGTTAAATATATTCCACAAGTAAAAAAAGGTAAGGACCAGACATCTGCCAGCATGGCTAAATGGAGAGGTGAAGGAGGCTATTAATTATTATTACTACAAGGGAAGGGGACACATGGGAGTGGCAAACATTGGGGGAGACCAGAGTACATTCATGAGGTTGAGAAGTTGCAGGTGCATGTGCTTCACTTAGTTACGGGGAACTAGATCCTGAGTGAAGGAAAGAGGCTGCAATTTCACTCACTACAAGCTAGGGGAAGCATGAAAACTAGACAAGCTTATCATTTCACTCATAACAAGTTGGGAAGTCCCAACCCCGGACACCATTTCCGGTGTGTGTGTGTGATGTCACGTGACCAGAAGTCCCACCTATCTGGGTAAGACTTCTGTGGGGAGCATGTGTCATGTGACTGGAAAGGGGGTCATGTGACTGGAAAGGGGGGCCATGTGACCCTTCAAACAGCTCCTCCCACCAGCCTGAACCAAGAGAAATGGGTTTCATCAGTCTAGGCCCATGCCCTAAAGAATTACAAACCAACTGGGTGGCATTTCCGGGGTAGGCTGACCCACCCGAAAGGGGTGGTGTGACCCCTCTAAGAATTCCTCCCTCCACCCTTGACCAATCAGAATGTGTTTCAGCATCCTAGTCCCTCCCTGAGAGACCATGTGAACCAATTGTGTGTTATTTCTGGGATAGGGCGACTTGCAGAAAAAGAACTTCGCCCTCAACCAATTTCTGTTAAACTTTATTTATTTATTTATATTTATATGCCGCCCCGCCATGCCTACGGCATCTCAGGACGGCTTCCAACATATTTACTACAAGGGAAGGGGACACAAGGGAGTGGCAAACACTGGGAGAGACAACAGTACATTCATGAGGTTGAAAAGTTGCAGGTGATACCTCGCGTGTATTACGGAAACATGGCTGGACGAGTTCGCCGGTCCAACTTCGGTGGATCTCGTTCCGTCCGGGTACGCCGTGCAGCATCAGCCCCGCACAGGTGGCCGGGGAGGTGGTGTAGCAATTATTTTTATAGAGGACTGGTCTGTTAGGAGGTATCCAGTTCTGGAGATTGTGGGTATTGAGGTCCTTCACGTGGTGTTTGATTTGGCTGGGGGCAAGCTAGGGGTGCTGCTGGTATACCAGGCCTCTTTCTGTCCAGCGGCATCCCTGACCGCTCTAGCAGAGCTGGCCTCGGAGGTGGTGTTGGGCTCCTCTAGGACCTTGGTCCTGGGGGACTTCAACGTTCACGCCAATGCCGGCCTTGACGGGGCGGAGCAAGAATTCATGGCCACCATGGCAACCATGGATTTGTCCCAGGAGGCTATCTGCCCGACCCACGTGGGGGGGGGGGCACACCCTCAACCTGATCTTCAGTTCTGGCCTTGAGGCAGGGGGTCCGGTTGTGGGGGAGATTACAGCAGTGCCCTTGTCATGGACGGACCATTATCTCCTTCAGGCCGGTCTCTCCGTGCACCCCCTCCAGAAGGGGAAAGGACCAGTTAGGATGGTCCGCCCTCGGAGGCTGATGGAACCCCAGTGGTTCCAGGAAGCCCTGAGGGAATTAACCTTGGAACTGGACGGTCACTCTGTCGATGAGCTCGTCCAGTTTTGGAACATCTTGCTGGAGGAGGCCATCGACAGGGTGGCTCCGAGACGCCCTCTACCTCAGTCTCGTCACTGCAGAGCCCCTTGGTTTACCGAGGGGTTGCGCTGTATGAATCAAGTAGGCAGGAGGCTAGAGCGACGCTGGCGTCAGACTCGCTCTGACTCCGACTGACTTCTCCATAGGGCCCATTTGCGGTCCTATGTTGAGGCTGTGAGGGTAGCAAGGAAGGAGTTCCTTGCTGTCCTCATAG
>QEPC01001413.1:730647-777464 GCA_003113815.1 Sphenodon punctatus
GGCTATGGCACCGAGACGGTGTTGGTGGCCTTGGTCGATGATCTCCGCTGGGAGATGGATGCAGGATGTTCAACATTTCTCATCCTGCTAGATCTCTCGGCCGCTTTTGATACCATGGACCATGGGCTGCTGTTGAGACAACTGCGTGACCTGGGGAGTTTGGATGGGACTGTTCTGGAATGGTTCCGTTCATTCCTCTCGGGGAGAAGCCAGTGGGTGGTCCTGGGGGAGGAGACATCTTGCCCCCGTGGCCTTACCATGCGGCGTTCCGCAGGGTTCCATTCTGTCTCCATTATTATTTAATGTATATATGCAGCCCCCAGGGGAGGTCGTGAGAGGGTTCGGGGTGCGTTGTCATATGCTGATGATACGCAGCTGTACCTCTCTTTTTCAATGGACCCAAACCCTGCTATCTCACCTCGAGGCTGGACTACTGCAACGCGCTCTACGTGAGGCTTCCATTGTGCCTGGTTCGGAGGCTGCAGCTAGTGCAGAATGCGGTGGACCGTCTCCTTTCAGGGACAGGTCATCGGGAGCACATAACACATGTGTTCCGGACTCTGTACTGGTTGCTGATAGCTTGCTGAGCCAGGTTCAAGGTGTTGGTATTGGTTTACAAAGCCCTGCACGGTCTCGGCCCCTCATACCTCAGGGACCGCCTAACCCTCCGTGTCCCAGAGCGGCTCCTTCGGTCTGCCGGGTGTGCCTTCTTGGAGGTCCCACATGTGAAGCGGGGGGCCACAATGGAGAGGGCATTCTTGGTGGCCGGGCCATGTCTTTGGAACTCCCTATCGGAGGAAGCTCGCCTGGCCCCAAGCCTTTTGGTATTCAGGCGAAGGTGTAAAACCTGGCTGTTCGACCAGGCCTTATCTCCCCATCCCTATTGTTTAATGTATCCCGGGCCCTGTTCTTACTATCTTAATATTTGATATCGTATTTTTATATGTTTTAAATTGTTTTATATTTATGTATATTTTACTGTTGGAAGCCGCCCCGAGCTGTGTTCAGGAGGGGTGGGGTATAAATTGAATAAGTAAATAAATAAATAAATATAAAACAGTTTTTAAAACAATTTTAAAATATAAAACAAATTTAAAACACCCCCCACAAAAATTAACCCACCACCCCACCCTCCCCTCCGAAGGTCTGGGCAAACAGCCAAGTCTTACAAATACGTCGAAAGGCAGGCCCGGGGCCAGGCGAGCCTCCTCCGGGAGGGTATTCCACAACCATGGCCCAGCCACTGACAACACCCTCTCCATTGTGGCCCCCCGTCTTACACGGGGGACCTCCAGAAAGGCGCCCCCGGTGGACTGCAGGGATCGCTCTGAGGCGTGGAGGGCGAGGAGGTCCCCNTGTCGCCCAGTCTCAAGGAGGCTGTGGTGCGACCCCTGCTGAAGAAACCATCTTTAGACGTGGATGCCCTCACCAGTTACCGTCCTGTCTCTAACCTTCCCTTTTTAGGGAAGGTTATTGACGGGCAGTGGCAATCCAGCTCCAGGCGCATCTAGACAGCATCGGCTTCCTGGACCCGTTTCAATCTGGGTTCCGCCCCGGCTATGGCACCGAGACGGTGTTGGTGGCCTTGGTCGATGATCTCCGCTGGGAGATGGATGCAGGATGTTCAACATTTCTCATCCTGCTAGATCTCTCGGCCGCTTTTGATACCATGGACCATGGGCTGCTGTTGAGACAACTGCGTGACCTGGGGGGTTTGGATGGGACTGTTCTGGAATGGTTCCGTTCATTCCTCTCGGGGAGAAGCCAGCGGGTGGTCCTGGGGGAGGAGACATCTTGCCCCCGTGGCCTTACCATGCGGCGTTCCGCAGGGTTCCATTCTGTCTCCATTATTATTTAATGTATATATGCAGCCCCCAGGGGAGGTCGTGAGAGGGTTCGGGGTGCGTTGTCATATGCTGATGATACGCAGCTGTACCTCTCTTTTTCAATGGACCCAAACCCTGCTATCTCAGTGCTATCCCAGTGTTTGGAGGCCATGGCGCAGTGGATGTGGCAGAGCAGACTTGGCTCAACCCCGATAAGACGGAGGTGATGGTGGTGGGGAGAGTGAGGGAGGTGTCGGCCCCCCTTATTGGGGGGGTTCGCCCTCCCATAGCTCAACAGGTCCGGAGTCTGGGGGTGGTGCTGGACATGGATCTCCACCTGGAGCAGCAGGTGGCGGCAGTCGCAAAGGCTGCCTTTCGCCAGTTGCATCTGGTGCGGAGAGTGCGTCCACTCGTCTCCGGCCAGACCTGGCCTCCCTCATCCATGCCTTCATCACCTCGAGGCTGGACTACTGCAACGCGCTCTACGTGAGGCTTCCATTGTGCCTGGTTCGGAGGCTGCAGCTAGTGCAGAATGCGGTGGACCGTCTCCTTTCAGGGACAGGTCATCGGGAGCACATAACACATGTGTTCCGGACTCTGTACTGGTTGCTGATAGCTTGCTGAGCCAGGTTCAAGGTGTTGGTATTGGTTTACAAAGCCCTGCACGGTCTCGGCCCCTCATACCTCAGGGACCGCCTAACCCTCCGTGTCCCAGAGCGGCTCCTTCGGTCTGCCGGGTGTGCCTTCTTGGAGGTCCCACATGTGAAGCGGGGGGCCACAATGGAGAGGGCATTCTTGGTGGCCGGGCCATGTCTTTGGAACTCCCTATCGGAGGAAGCTCGCCTGGCCCCAAGCCTTTTGGTATTCAGGCGAAGGTGTAAAACCTGGCTGTTCGACCAGGCCTTATCTCCCCATCCCTATTGTTTAATGTATCCCGGGCCCTGTTCTTACTATCTTAATATTTGATATCGTATTTTTATATGTTTTAAATTGTTTTATATTTATGTATATTTTACTGTTGGAAGCCGCCCCGAGCTGTGTTCAGGAGGGGTGGGGTATAAATTGAATAAGTAAATAAATAAATAAATATAAAACAGTTTTTAAAACAATTTTAAAATATAAAACAAATTTAAAACACCCCCCACAAAAATTAACCCACCACCCCACCCTCCCCTCCGAAGGTCTGGGCAAACAGCCAAGTCTTACAAATACGTCGAAAGGCAGGCCCGGGGCCAGGCGAGCCTCCTCCGGGAGGGTATTCCACAACCATGGCCCAGCCACTGACAACACCCTCTCCATTGTGGCCCCCCGTCTTACACGGGGGACCTCCAGAAAGGCGCCCCCGGTGGACTGCAGGGATCGCTCTGAGGCGTGGAGGGCGAGGAGGTCCCCGAGATATGAGGGGCCCAGACCGTGCAGGGCTTTGTAAATCAATACTAACACCTTGAATCTGGCTCGGTACGCTATAGGCAGCCAATGCAGAGCACGGAACACCGGTGTTATGTGCTTACGCCGTCCTGTCCCCGCCAGGAGACGGGCTGCCGCGTTCTGCACTAGCTGCAGCCTCCGAACCAGAAACAAGGGAAGCCCCACATAAAGCGCGTTGCAGTAGTCTAACCTCGAGGTGATGAAGGCATAGACGAGAGTGGCCAGATCGGGCCTCAAGAGGTAAGGTCGAAGCCCCCGTACCAGATACAGCTGGCGAAAGGCGGCTTTAGCCACCGCCTCCACCTGCCGATCCAGACGGAGGCCCGAATCCAAAACCACCCACAGACTCCGAACCTGAAGAGCAACAGGCGGGCGAACATCCCTTATCAGGGGGGCCAGCACCTCTCCCGCCCTTCCCACCACCATCACCTCCGTCTTACTGGGATTGAGCTTCAGTCCACTCTGCCGCATCCAATCCACCATGGCCTCCAAACATTGGGAGAGTAACGAGACAGCAGGACCTGATCAGTTGAAAACGAGAGGTACAGCTGAGTATCAGCAGCATACTGGTGACATCGCACCCCAAACCCTCTCAATATCTCCCCCAGGGGCTGCATATACACATTGAAAAACAGTGGAGACAGAATGGAACCCTGTGGAACGCCGCAGGTCAAGGCCCGGGGGCTAGATGTTTCAGCCCCCAGCACCACCCGCTGGCTTCTACCCAAGAGTAATGAGCGGAACCATCCAAGGATAGTCCCGTCCAGACCCCCCAAGTCTCGCAGCCGTCGCAACAGCAGCCCATGGACCACGGTGTCAAAAGCAGCTGAGAGATCTAGCAGGATCACGAAGGTCGAACATCCTGCGTCCATCTCCCGGCAGAGATCATCCACCAAGGCCACCAACGCCGTCTCAGTACCGTAGCCGGGGCGGAACCCAGATTGAAAAGGGTCAAGGAAACGATGCTGTCCAAATGTGCCTGGAGCTGCAGTGCCACTGCCCGTTAAATAACCTTCCCTAAAAAGGGAAGATTAGAGACAGGTCGGTAGCTGGCGAATGCGTCCACATCCAAAGATGGCTTCTTCAGCAAGGGGCGCACCACAACCTCCTTGAAACTTTCCCCATGGGTTGTGTGGCTGCGTGTGAAAAGGCCAGAGCCACTGCAGGCTATTGGCCCTTTAAGACAGTGAGTGTGGGCACGTGGAGGCACTGATGCTAGAAGGGGACTACACCTAATTGCTCTGAATTTGTGTGAGGCTATGGCTCAAGTCAGCCCTGAAGGAGAGGAACAGCAGAAGGGAGAGGCTGCTGGAAGAGAGCCGAGAGAGACGCAGGGGCACCAACCCCAAGCCCTGCAGACCGCTGAGCACCACACATACGCATGCACTCAAGCCGCACTCCCTCGCTCGCCCCCATGGCATGGGACCCGCAGTGTGTGCACATGCAAACCATGCAATGCTGTATAGTTTGCGTGCACAGTGGCCGGGGGGGGGGGGGAGATTGTGCCCACTGAGTGAGAGAGACTGCTGGGAAAGGAGAACCTGTGAAAAAAGAGGATAGCCACGGCTGGGGAAGCCTGGCTTAGAGACTAAGGGTAACTGAAATTGCAAAGAGCAGCCACTGAGAGAGGTACGCCAAAGAGGCCTTTGCCCAGAGATTAAAAGGACCCTGCCAAGGTGGCAGGAGGTTGCCTGGAGATTGGGGAGTTTAACAGGGCCAAAAAAGATGACTGACTCTGAGAACCCAAAGAGACACTGAGTGCATGTATATAAAGGGACCATTTGGTACAGACTGGCCGTGAATAAAATGGCTTTGTGTAAGGGCCCGGGGGCCCGAGACTCCATCCCCCGACACCCCGCGGCAACCTCCTGCCCCGATGGGATCTCCCACCTCACCAGAACGGCTCCCTGGCAACCTGTCAGCAGACTCACGCGGAGGAACCCCCGCAGCACCCACAGCTAAGCCGCATGACAGGCCTTTGCCTGTCAGACTTCAGAGACACACGCCACCACTTCGCAGCAACGCCCCGGGGGGCGGAGCCAAGAGGGAAACCACGCCGGGGTAGCCACGCCCCCTCCGTTACGCCGCTCAGCGCGACTCCAGAAACGCCCTGAGCTGGGGATTAAAAGCCCGATGCAGGGCTGACTGCATTGCTGGTGATCGAGCCTTGTGCCCGTGAGACTGCCCCCCCCTTTTGTGCCTTTTGCTTGGAGTTCGTACCTTGTGCTGAAGAAGACAGTGTGGCTGAGCAGAGTGAGTGTGGTGTGCGTGGGTGAGTGTTTGTAGTAACGAGTATTTGTGAGGTAAGCTTGCATTCCTTGGGGTTCGGGGGAGCACTACTGCCTGGGTCCCTCCTTGGAACGTTAACCCTATCCTACCTCCCCCCCCCAGGACCTCCGCACCCCCGCATCCCACCAACCTCATTCCCTTGCCCCTTTCCCTTCCCCTTTTCCCTCCTTCCCCCGTGTGCGTGTGTTTACAGCAGCAATTAAGGCATGCGATTATCCAGATGCCCAATGATGAGTCAGGCTGGGGACTAATCATCCTGTTAGCCCTATTCCACCCTGAGGGCGTGTTTTCCAAGCATCGCCTTGCTGCTCCACCCTGTAAGGTTGAGTGTGTGTCTCCCTATTCCTGGCTGTCCCCTCATCCACCGCCCCGTCTACCTGCCCCCATTTCCCCCAAACCCCACAGAATCACCAGCACCCAATTATCTCCTGTATTGAATATAACCCTGTGGGGCTGCAAGCCCATGGAGCAGCTTTCAGCTGAGGTCCAGGAATTGACGCGAATAGTTAAGTCCCTCGCTATGAAGGTGAAGGATCTGAAGGATCAACAGGCAGGTGGGGAAGCGCCGGCTGAGCCGTCCCCCCCGGGGGCTGTGGCGGCCCTGGCGGACGCCCCTGTCCCCCTGCCTCGGGAACCCAAGGGGCCCAAAATTACTAAATATGCCGGGGATCGACGACAATTTAGAGGCTTCCTAGCCTTGTGTGAACTGGCCTTTACTATGCAACCTCACACGTACAACACCGATGCCCGTAAGGTCGCTTTTATTATTGGGTTGTTGGAAGGTCATGTCTTGGCTTGGGCCACCCTGCTGCTTACTAGCAAGAGTCCATTGTTACAGGACTATGACCAGTTTGTGCAAGAATTTACCTTCCCATTTGATTACCCTCATAGGGTAAAAGATGCGGAAACGGCGATTATGGGACTCAAGCAAGGAAAAGGGCCCTTGCTTGAGTATGTGACAAAGTTCCAACAGCTTGCTGTGGACCTCAACTGGCCGGACCATGTACTCCGGGTGATGTATCACCTCTCCCTCTCTACTGGCTCTTTCCCTTCTGCCTTCAAACATGCCACAGTCTCTCCTATTCTCAAAAAGTCCACTCTTGACCCCTCTGACCCTTCTAGCTATCGTCCTGTCTCACTCCTTCCTTTTGCTTCCAAGCTGCTTGAACGTGTTGTCTACTCCCGCTGCCTTGACTTCTTATCCTCCAACTCCTCCCTTGACCCCCTCCAATCTGGCTTCCGCCCCCTTCATTCTACTGAAACTGCTCTCGCTAAGATCACCAATGATCTTCTGGTGGCTAAATCTAAACGTCTCTATTCCATTCTTGTCCTCCTTGATCTCTCTGCTGCCTTCGATACTGTTGACCACTCACTCTTGCTGGATTCCCTTCACTCCCTTGGCTTTTGTGGCTCTGTCCATAACTGGTTCTCCTCCTACCTCTCTGACCGCTCCTTTAATGTGTCTCTCTCCAACTCCGCCTCCTCCTCCTTCCCCCTCTCAGTTGGTGTTCCTCAAGGCTCTGTTCTTGGCCCTCTCCTCTTCTCGATCTATACCTCATCCTTAGGCAAACTCATTGCCTCCCATGGCTTCCAATACCACCTCTATGCTGATGACACTCAACTCTATCTCTCTACTCCCTCTCTCTCTCCCTCTGTTCAAGCTCGTCTCATCAACTGTCTCTCTGACATCTCTACCTGGATGTCTCAACGTCAACTCAAACTCAACATGGCTAAAACTGAACTCCTTATCTTCCCCCCTCATCCTTCCTCTCCTTCCTCACTGTCAATAACTATTGATGGAGTCACCATCCTGCCTGTCCCCCAAGCCCGTAGCCTAGGCTTCATCTTTGACTCACCCCTTTCTTTTAAACCCTACATTGACTCTGTTGCTAAATCCTGTCGCTTCTCCCTCCATAACATTGCTAAGATTCGCCCTTTTCTCTCTGTCTCGTCTGCCAAAACTCTTGTTCATGCTCTGGTCATCTCTCGCCTCGATTACTGTAACCTCCTTCTCACTGGCCTTCCCCGGTCTCACCTTTCTCCCCTCATCTCTGTCCAAAACTCTGCTGCCAGGGTCATCTACCTCGCCAGTCGCTTCGACCATGTGCAGCCCCTCCTCTCTTCGCTTCACTGGCTTCCCCTTCCTGAACGAATCCTGCACAAGCTCTTAGTCTTCACCTATAAAGCTCTTCACAGCCTTGCTCCCCCCTACCTCTCTGCACTTATTGCCCTCCATACTCCAGCCCGTGCACTTCGCTCCTCCTGTCCCCTCTCTCGCCCTTCCACGCCTTCCCTGCTCCCCTAAGCGCCTTCGTCCCTTCTCACTTGCTGCCCCCCATGCCTGGAACTCCCTCCCTGTCCACACCAAGTTTTGCACCACCACTTGCAATCAAAGCCCACCCCGACAAACACTGTTGGCTACAGAAACCGGGGGGGGGCCGAAACAAAACTACTCGCTCCTTATGCCACCTTTCACGATGTCTTCAGCAAACAAGAGGCCGAGAGTCTGAAGCCACATCGCACCTACGACTGCCCCATTGAACTAATGCCAGGCACTGAACCTCCATACGGTCGGATTTACGCTCTGTCCGCCCCTGAACTGGAAACCCTGAAGTACACAGAGGACAATCTGCGGCGGGGCTTCATCCAACATTCCACCTCCCCGGCAGGGGCCCCAATATTCTTTGTCCCCAAGAAGGATGGGGGGCTGTGCCCCTGCATCGACTACCGTGGCCTTAACGCGGTAACAATAAAAAAACACTACCCCCTTCCGTTGATCCCTGAGCTTCTGGATCGTCTCCATGGTGTCAAGATCTTCACTAAACTCAATCTCCGGGGCGCCTATAACCTCCTGCGCATCCGCCCCGGGGATGAGTGGAAAACCGCCTTCCAAACCCGCTACGGGCACTTTGAGTACCTCGTGATGCCGTTCGGCCTGGCTAATGCTCCGGCCACCTTTCAGCACCTTATAAACGACGTACTTTGCGATATGCTGGACACGTGTGTAGTAGCATACCTGGATGACATCCTCATTTTTTCCAACACCTTAGCGGAACACATCCCTCAAGTGCAAAAGGTGTTACAACGTTTACGACAAAACTGGCTGTTCTGTAAACACGAGAAATGCGCGTTTCACGTTACTACCATTGAGTTCCTCGGGTTCATTATTTCTCCCCAAGGGATCAAAATGGACCCCCAAAAGATAAGCGCGATTGTGCAATGGACCCCACCTCATACCGTCAAGGCCTTGCAGCGGTTTCTGGAGACCGCGAACTATTATCGTCAGTACATTGCCAATTATGCAAGGTTAACCACACCATTGACGGGTTTGCTACGCAAAGGAGTGTTGTACGAATGGGGCCCCATGCATAAGCGGGCATTTGAGAGTGTGAAGGCTACCTTTACTCAGGCCCCCATCCTTCAAAATCCTTGCTTCGACCAACCCTTTACAGTAGAGATGGATGCGTCCAGCATCGCCGTGGGAGCGGCACTCTTGCAACAAGAACCCTGAGGGGATTGGTTGTTACCCTGTGCATACTATTCCCGACAGCTCAACAGCGCCGAGAAAAATTACACGGTGTTAGACCGTGAGCTCTTGGCAATCAAAGCAGCCTTCGAATCCTGGAGGCATTACCTCGAAGGAGCCAAGCACCCTGTCACCGTAGTTACGGATCATCGGAACCTCACCTATCTGTACACTACCCACATCACTAATGCGCGACATGGGCGCTGGGCCCTCTTCTTTACGCGATTTCATTTCCAGATCCGATATCGCCCCGGCACCCAAAACATCTTGGCTGATGCACTCTCCCGGTGCACCGAGGCCGGGGACCCCCCCGACAACAGGGGAAAACCCATCTTGGAGGCCCGAACTATGACTGTTAACCTTCTTACCTCCTCCCAATTTCTAAGGTACCCCAACACCCTCGGGCCTGGTCTAGCCCCTAAGACCCAAAAGGGGCGAGACGGGCTCCTGTACTATCAGCAGCGATTCGTGGTTCCCCCATAGGCCCGCAAGCCCCTGCTTTGGGGACATCACGATGCCCCCCTGGCCGGACATCCTGGGATACGACGTGCCCTTGCCTTGCTACAAAGGCATTTCTGGTGGCCGACGCTACGCCAGGACGTCACATGGTACATCAAGCAATGTGCCACCCGTGCGCAAACTAAGATCCCCCGACACCGACCGCAGGGCCTATTGCAATTGGCCCCCTTACCGCAAGGACCCTGGCAACGTATTGGCCTCGATTTTGTTGTGGATTTACCCCCCCTCTACGTATACGACAATCTTAGTAATTGTAGATTTTACAAAAATGGGGCACTTTGTAGCCACCACAGGATTACCTACTGCCAGTGGCACCGCCTAGTTGCTCCTCCATCATGTTATCAAATTACATGGAATACCTCTGGAGATTGTATCAGACAGAGGATCCCAATTTACGTCATGAGTATGGAAAGAACTGTTAAAAAGTCTTCAAATAAAACGTAGTTTAACCTCCGGATACCACCCCCCCAGACCAACGGACAGGTAGAGCGAGTAAATCAGACTCTCGAACAGTATTTGCGTTGCTACACAGGGTACCACCAAGATGACTGGTACGTGTTGTTACCAATAGCTGAATTCATCTACAATAATACTCTCAACGCGTCTCTAGGTAACTCCCCTTTTTTTATTACCTATGGGTATCACCCGTCCCTCTGCCTGCCTGAAATAAACACTTGCTCCGTCCCGGCCGCGGGCGCCCTTGTCTCCCACATCCGCAAGGCGCAAAGCATCGCCCGCACGAACCTCCAACGCGCCCGGCAACAATATAAACTATATGCCGATCGACACCGCCAAGAGGCTCCCCAGTATGTCCCCGGAGATTGGGTATGCATCGACCGTCGGAAGTACCCCTCCGCACAACCATCGGCAAAACTCGACTATCGATACATCGGGCCATTTCCCATATGCCAAAAGATTAACGACGTCGCCTATTGGGTAAAGTTACCAGCACAGTACCACATACATCCTACCTTTCACGTCTCCCAACTAAAGACAGCTCAAGCCCCTCGACAACTCGAAAGTAAACGAGTGGGATCCCTTCCGGCATTCCAAGAATATGAGGTACGACAGATACTTGACTTACGTTGACGGCATGGACGGTTGTGGTATCTCCTTGACTGGAAGGGGTTCGGACCGGCGGAACGGTCATGGGAAAAAGCTGCAGACGTACATGCCCCTCGCTTGGCACGCCTTTTCCATATGCGCTATCCCCTCAAACCTCGCCCCACGCTCCTGCATCGGCCTTGAAGGGGGGGTGCTGTAAGGACCCGGGGGCCCGAGACTCCACCCCCCGACACCCCGCGGCAACCTCCTGCCCCGACGGGATCTCCCACCTCACCAGAACGGCTCCCTGGCAACCTGTCAGCAGACTCACGCGGAGGAACCCCCGCAGCACCCACAGCTAAGCCGCATGACAGGCCTTTGCCTGTCAGACTTCAGAGACACATGCCGCCACTTCGCAGCAACGCCCCGGGGGGCGGAGCCAAGAGGGAAACCATGCCGGGGTAGCCACGCCCCCTCCATTACGCCGCTCAGCGCAACTCCAGCAACGCCCTGAGCTGGGGATTAAAAGCCCGATGCAGGGCTGACTGCGTTGCTGGTGATCGAGCCTTGTGCCCGTGAGACTGGCCCCCCCCTTTTTGTGCCTTTTGCTTGGAGTTCGTACCTTGTGCTGAAGAAGACAGTGTGGCTGAGCAGAGTGAGTGTGGTGTGCGTGGGTGAGTGTTTGTAGTAACGAGTATTTGTGAGGTAAGCTTGCATTCCTTGGGGTTCGGGGGAGCACTACTGCCTGGGTCCCTCCTTGGAACGTTAACCCTATCCTACCTCCCCCCCCCAGGACCTCCGCACCCCCGCATCCCACCAACCTCATTCCCTTGCCCCTTTCCCTTCCCCTTTTCCCTCCTTCCCCCGTGTGCGTGTGTTTACAGCAGCAATTAAGGCATGCGATTATCCAGATGCCCAATGATGAGTCAGGCTGGGGACTAATCATCCTGTTAGCCCTATTCCACCCTGAGGGCGTGTTTTCCAAGCATCGCCTTGCTGCTCCACCCTGTAAGGTTGAGTGTGTGTCTCCCTATTCCTGGCTGTCCCCTCATCCACCACCCCGTCTACCTACCCCCATTTCCCCAAAACCCCACACTTCAACAGTTGATTTTCCAAGAAAAGTGAGTTTTTGGTCCCTAAACCTTCAGCGACTTAGAATGGGCAAGCACAACTCTGCTTCAATCTTTCTTTCCCTTCAGCACGCCTGAATTTTCAAGACTTTTTATAGTTAATATATGCAAATTGTGTTTATTTATTTATTTATAATATTGTTTTTGCTGCTGCCAGATTATTTGGGTTAAGTAAAATTGGCCTCTGTCCTGACTTCCAATTTAACTAACACTACAAATTAGAACTGGTTGAATATTTTCAGCAAAGCTGCTCAGCTGAGTGGCGCACATTCTAAAGCCATCTATCATCACAGCATCCCAATGCTGCATCAGTCCAAAAGTCCTCCTGTTTATTTCTTTGGTACATTCAATGTCTCAGGGTTTGTTTTTTTTTTTTCCTTCTCCCACCTTCTTTCCTGGTCAATATTACTTTATTTTCTCAACAATTCCTAATTTTGTTGAATATTGTTCCACAATTACTGTTTGTTCCCATGTGGATTTTAGCCAGTCAGAATTCCCTCAGCATTCTTCAACCCATTCACTCTTTTCGCCACACCTTCTGCTGTCTGAGCAGTTTACAGTCCTGCTACTTTTATATCAGCCACAGATTTATCAGCAACCATTTCTCACTCTAATCAGCAATCGGGATCACTTCTCCTTTTCACCGTGGCTCCAATTTCACCTCTTTCCCTTTAATCTCTAGTTGAGTTACAGATTTACCTTACACTCTTCTTACACTCTCCTTACACTCCTTCACACTTTTGTCAACAGCAGATTACCTGTAGCAAGCACTGGCATTAAATGCCCTTCACACACATTTCTCTTTCATCCTTCTTCCAATTTCTAATATTTTATTTAATGGCACATTACTCATGTTCCTTAACACAATTCTCAACATTAGTTGTTTCTTCCCCTCCTGTTGATCATCTCCTCTTTTGTACAACTCCGTCCAGATTTATTTAATTTGTCTATTAAAATTTCAACTGCAAGGCCCTCCACCTTTTCTTCTAGAAGACAACTTGTACTTAACAAGCATGTAGACAGTCTGTTAATTATTCTCAAAGTGGTGCCCTGCACATGTTTTATCCAAGGTTGTCTGTGGGGAATCTTTTGTCTCCCACAGGCCACTCTGAAAATGTGTACAAGCTCTGCAGGCTAGATAGGATTTGGGGGAAGGGATGGTTAAGGAAAGTGCTCAACATGGGGGAGAAAAAGGAGGAGGTCCAGATTACGTATCTATGCCATGGATCTATCCTCTGTCCTTGAGTGCATGCCCTCATCTCTGCTACCTTCCCCTGAGCTCACTCTTTCAGTGCTTGAAGGTAAGGACTGATTCACGAGCCAGACCTTGGAATTGGAAAGGGGCCAAATAAAAATCTGTCCTGAGCCAGATTTGGCCCACAGACTGGAAGTTCCAGCTCACCTGGTCTCAGATCTAGCAGTAATTCTTAATAGCACTTGTCACTTCTCTACTTTGCTGTAGAGTAGCAAAGCTGTAGTGGGCCCAAGCTCATGTCCCAATTATGGGTCTCCCTAAGGGCAAGGGGGTGGGTTCTTCCTAAGCAACAGCCCTTCCAAGTGGGCTCCCACCAGATTTGGCCTTCTCCTGCATAGGCGGTGGCACAGCCTTGGCTTCCTATAAGCCCCACTGGGAATGGTAGCAAAACACACCAGAAAGGAAGTTTTAAGATTGGGCAAGAACAGGGCCAGCATTCTAAAAGCCTCCTTCTTGGTAGGTTCTGTTACAACTTGCCTGAACGCTTTTAGACAACTTTCCGAGTGGGTGGGGGAAGTGTTCAACCTGCTCTGTTCATTGCCCACTCTGAAAAATTCCTATCAGTGCTCAAGCCACTTGCAGAAGGCACCCTAGAGTCCAGGGCCTAGATTCAAATGAGCCCCCTCATTCCATGGAAGCTACGCCCCTGCTACTCTCGAAGTGTTGTCCATCAGAGGTCTTCTGGGTGGTGAATAACTTATTAAATCCTGGCTGTCTCTGTCTGGAGTTGGAGGTATTGGTTGCCTGCTGTGACAATTTTGCCATCTAATTTGCAGATAGTCGGTTGCATTTGGGGCACGGCTACTTTGGGTACAGAGTCAGAGTTTGGGGTTGAGGAGGCTCAGTCTTGTCTGGTTTACTTGGATCAGTTTAGATTGATCTCATGCACCCATGTGAAGGATGTGCTTTGGGGGGTTGGGGGATGACCAGTTATGAAGTAGATCCTTGGGGCATTCCTCGCCGGGGTTGTCAGTGCCTCCCTCTGGCATGGTACCTGATGGACTAAAAACTGTGGTTGTCCATCCCTGCTCAAGAAATCATCCCTTGATGTTGACTCCCCTGCCAGCTATCATCCTGTCTCTAACCTCCCCTTTTTCAGGGAAAGTTACTGAGCAGGTGGTTGGGTAGTTGCATCGCAGCTCCAGGCACATCTCAATGCTATTCAATTACCGGACCCATGTCAGTCGGGTTTTGTTCTTGGCATGACACCAAGACTGCACTTGTGGTCTTGGTTGACTATCTCCGCTTGATAATTGACAGGGGAAATTGTACCTTGTTGATTTTGTAAAATCTGCTGGTGGCCTTTGATACTGTTCATCATAGAATTTTGTTGACACGGCTTCGGGACCTGGCCAGGGTGCATAGGACAGCTTTTGAGTGTTTCCATTTGTTCCTGGCTGGGAGAACTCAGAGGGTGGTGGTTCATCGTCCCTTCAGGTTCCCCTGTGTGGAATCCTGCAGTGTTCCATCTTGTCCCCACTCCTATCCAATGTATATCTGAAGCCCCTGGGTGAGATTGTTTGTAGATTTGGAGTGAGGTGTCATCAATATGATGATGACACTCAGCTCTCTCTCTCTCCTTTTCATCTGATCCAGGTCCTGCAGTCTCGGTGCTTACCCAGTGCTTGGCTGCCACTGGGGACTGGATACGGGCGAACCGATTGAGGCTGAATCCAGACAAGACCGAGGTGGTGATGGTTGGCTGGCCATATGACCTGGGAGACATAGGGATCCCTGTTATTGATGAAGTCCAGTCTTCTTTGGTCACACAGGCTCACAGCCTTGGGGTGCTCTTGGATCCACTGCTGCACCTGGATTGTATGGTCAGGAGTGCCTTTCACCAATTACATCTTGAGAGAAGGCTGCAACCATTTTTATCAAATTTGAATTTGGCTACCATCATCCATGTCTTCATAAACTCGAGGCTAGACTACTGCAATGCGCGCTGCAGCTAAATGCGCTAAATTAATAAATAAATGCTAGAACGTACCACAAACAGAATATTGCACTATACCAAGAATTCTCATATTGGCAGTGTCCTAATCACTGTTAGGGAAACCTCTTGAACTCCCTGTTTATTAAGAACGTAAGTAGTGCCATACTGAGTCAGACCAATGGTCCATCAAGTCCAGCATCCTGTCCTCCGACAGTGGCCAATCTTGATCGCATGGGGGGAGAAGAACCAGCAGCCACAATGAGCAATCCATTCCCCGTTGTTCACTCCCAGCTCCTGACAGTAAGAAGTTCATCCCGTAAGCTACTTGGTTAATAGCCATTAATGGACCTACTCTCTAAGAACTTATCCAGTCCATGTTTAAACCCAGCTATACTACTGGCCCTAATAACATCATCTGGCAACAAATTCCATAGGTTAATTATGTGTGGAGTGAAAAAGTACTTCCTTTTATTTGTTTTTTTAAAAATCTGTCATTTAGATGCCCATGCACCCAGTCTCGTAAGATCCTGTTGCAGTTCTTCACAATCTGCTGGTGTTTTAACTACCTTGAATAACTTGGTATCATCTGCAAATTTGAACACCTCACTCTTAACGCCCTTATTAGCTCCTACCCCCTTTAATCACTGTCATTACGTGAGCAGTGCCCCCATGTTTCCTAAAATTAATTCCTAGAACCTGAATGAGGGTATTCCACCCTCATTCCATGCACCCAGGGTTGCTCTTGGCAACATGCCTGCTGGCAGGGGTGAGGAAGCTGTGTTTTAGGGGTGGAGGGAGGCTGCATTGGAGGAACAACTGTTGGGACTGCTTCCCCACTCTCTCCACCAGGACTATAAAGTCCTCTACTGTTGGTAGGTGGCTGCCGAAGGCCGACACTATTTCTGGGCCATTTGCGGGCTTGATGGGGTGAAATGGTGGAGAATTTGTTGTTTTGTGTGTGTTCTTAAAATTGTTTCAAAATTGTTTTAGGTTGGTTGGGATGGGGGGTATGGGCAGGGTTGGGAGAGGGAAGGGTTTTGATATAACCCCCTGTGAGTGGGGGTGGGAGGTCAGGGGTGGGATGGAATGGGGAGGCAGATGGGTGGGATGGAGTATCCTAGCTTCCCTCTGATAGGGAGGGGGCCAGGTAGAGGAGAAGGAGGAAGAGGTGGGGTGGCAGTGCCCCAGGCGAGGGGAGGTATGGGAATGGACGAAAGGAGGGAGTACCATGGTTCACCTTGGGAAGGGGAGAGGGTACGAGACTTTTCGTGGGATGTGGGGTGGAGGATTGTGCCATGACCCCCTTATGAGAGGGGAGAGAATAGGCATAGGGGGTTTGGGATGTTTGGGGTGGGGGTTGGGAGTGTCACACCCACCCTGAGAGAGGGGGATATGGGAAGGAATGGGGGGGAGGAGGGTTGTGCCATGACCGCCCTGTGAGAGAAGGGTGTACAGGTATGATGGATTTGGGGTAGGATTTATATAGGATGGGGAAGGAGCGGAGGGGAGAGTGGGGTGGTGGGTGCCTTGGACCCCCCAGTGAAAGGGGAGAATATGAACATGATGGATTAAGAGGTGTATGGGTTGGCTAGGGAGAGGGGAGGGATTTCCTCGCTTGCCGGCCTGCCTCTAAATATGCTAGGCTCGGGGGTTCTTCTCAAGTCATCCCCAACCCCAGGCCCTGACGGGCCCTTTGAGTGCTGTCATTTTGGAGGAAGGAATTGTTAATCGGGAGCCTTTCTCGGATGGGAAAGAGAGAAGAGTAGCAATCGGGGTTGTGTTGGGCGTGGGAAGGAGGCGGATAGGCCATCGGGACACTCAGAAGAGACACTTGGTGTCAGTTCTCATGTCCCACTCCCCGCGTTATGGGATATTTGGGAGTTGAAGCCAGCACGGTCAGCAGATCTGACAATGATCTGCTTAATGTAATGTCGGTGGCAAATAAAACATCTGCTGTCCATGATTTGATTCAGGATGAGGCTGCCGACCTCTATGCATTACAGAGACCTGGCTGGATGAGGCATCTGGGCCAGTGTGGCTGTGGTCTATAAAAATATCTTGGCCTTTCGGAGGTATGTGGTGCCTAACTCATCCGACAGTGTGCTGGATTTGGCTGGGATAGGTTTGGGAGCCTTTTGGTGTACTGACCACCCAGCTGTACAGTTGAGTCTCTGACTGCTCTAGTTGAGCTGGTCTCCAAGGTGGTGTTGAGATCACCTAGCCTTGTTGTTCTGGGTGATTTCAACATGCTGAGGCCAGCCTTTTAGGGATGGAGTAGGAGTTCATGGCTGCCATGAAAACCATGGGGCTATCACAAATAATATTGGACCTGACACATGTGGCAGGACACACATTGGATTTGATGTTTTGCACCAGTCTGGACACAGGGGTTCCAATTATCAGGGTTTTTATAACACCACTGTCGTGATTGGAGCATTACATCCTGAAGGCCTGCATCTCGGCCCACCTACACCCTTGTTGGGATGGTGGACTGGCTAGGTTGGTACACTCCCGGAGATTGATGAATCTGATTGCTTTTCGCAACTCTTTGGGGGATCTAGCCACTGATCTTAATGGCTACTCTGTTGATAACCTGGTTGCCCTGTGGAATGAAATCTTGACCATGGTCATTTACATGGTTGCACCCAGGCATCCGCTTGTACTACTTCATCAGCACGGGTCTCCCTGATATACGGAGAACCCGAGGTGGTTGAAGCGGGAGGGTAGACAGCTCAAGAGCAGGTGGCACTAGACTCCCACTGAAGCCAACCAACTGCAGCATAGATCGTTTTGGGGGGACTATGCCATGGCAAAGAAGAAAGCTTTCTTCTCCAATATCCTAACATCTTCAAAATCTCATCTAGCAGTGCTGTTGCAGGTGATGAGAGGTCTCATTAACCCATCCTGTCTCCACCAGGAAATGGAGTCATCTAATGTCCGTTTTGACATTTGTATTAATTACTTCACAGACAAAATCGTTCGTATTCACCACAACTTGGTTGCTGCCATTTCAACTGCAGAGTCAAAGTTTGGGGTTATGGAAGCACAGATTTGTCCTGTTTGTTTGCTTCAGTTTCAATTGGTATCACCAACCGCTGCCAGGGAGGTGCATGGAGTGATGAGGGCAACCAGTTGTGAATTAGATCCTTGCCCATCCTGGCTGGTGAAAGCCAGCTGGGAGACATTGGGGCCGTTGTTGGTTGGGATTGTCAATGCCTCCCTATGGGAGGAGAGGGTGTCTGATGTCCTTAAAACCGTGGTGGCCCAGTCCCCACTTAAGAAACCATCTTTGGACACTGACTCCCTGGCCAGCTATTGGCCTGTCTCTAACCTTCCCTTTATAGGGAAGGTTACTGAATGGGTGGTTGCGTGACAGCTCCAGGCTCATCTCAATGCTGTCGGATTCCTGGTTTCAGTCAGGTTTTCATTCTGGGTATAGCACGAAATGTGCATTTATGGCTTTGGTCAATGATCTGTGCCTTGAAATGGACAAAGGAAATTCTGCCTTGTTGATTTTGTTAGATCTTTCAGTGGCCTTTGATACAGTTGATCATGGGATGTTGCTGACATGACTGTGGGACATGGCAGGGGTGTGCAGAACCACTCTTGGGTGGTTCTGCTCTTTCCTGTCTGGGAGGTCCAAATGGGTGGTGATGGGCGATTGCTCATCGTCCCCTCAGAATCTCCCTTTTGGTGTCCCGCAGGACTCTATTCTGTTCCCTCTTTTGCTCAGTATGTAACTGAGGCCGCTGGGCGAGGTCATTTGGAGGTCTGAGGTGAAGATAAATAATTTAATTCATAAATTTATTGTTTGGGCTGTAGCCATAACACAGTCAACATGAACATCTACAAGATTTCAAACTAAAATACAAAATAGAAGTACAAAATGCACAAGAAAACATAAATAATAAGTTCCCGAAGGCCAAAGGCCAGAGTCAAAATACGATACAAGATAAAATCTTAGGTAACAAATTTAACCATAATACAGGGCACTAATTCAGACTTGCGCAATTTCACCCCCAGACTATTAAACATCCAAGTGAGCCTGTCTAATACCAATAACTGTCTGGCAAAAACTTGCCACCGCCCGGGATGTTTCTGAATCAATTGGACTAAGACGTTTCTGTAAAGTACTATAGGGGGATCCAGTACTTAAATCCCTCAAGATCTCACCCAATTATTTATATCTAGGGTCAGTGAACATCGGACAATAAAAAAGAATATGGGCGAGGGAATCAACTTCCCTCATATCACTTAAGGTACAAAGCTGCTGGTCCCGAGGGATACCTCTATAGCGACCTTCCAAGAATGCTGAAGAGAAACCGTTGCATCTCAATTTGGCAAATGCTGATCTTTTACCCTAGTCCATCCACTCAAACAGGTAGCATAGCCCTGGAGATAAGGGCTTAAATGGAGAGTAATCAGGAGCGACCCTCTGTTCAACCAGGAGCGCTCTCTCCAGCTGCAAGGTCTGATCCCTCAGCCTTTTTTAAATTAGGTTTTTAGACGCCTTAAAGCCGACACACTTCAACCCATCGGGCAAAAATCCCAATTTGAATACTTCATGTTCCACAGCTTTAGCCCAAGAGTCCCCAAGACCGCTGTTTAAAGTCAGTGTCAGAAGGGAATTATCTTGGGAGGGGAAGAGTACCACTTTAACCCAATAGTTCACTAAAGACTGAAGGGTATATAGTCTGAGAGGGGAGCAATGTGACTCAAATCTTAGGCTCACCTGCGGGGTACCCCTAAGGACTCCCAATATTGAGCGCAGGAATCCATTTTGGATACTCTCCATTTTACTGAAAAAGGATATACCCCAAACCGGAAAATCATAAAGAATCTGACTTACTGTCTTTGCCCTAAAAAGACAAAGGGCAGGTAAAACCAGTTTCCCCCCTTGGCCAAAGAAAAATTTGACTATAGCAGCTGAAGATTTCCCTGCTAACCCATTAACTGCCTCGAAATGGGAATTCCAGCTCGAAGAAGTGGAAAAAATCACCCCCAGATATTTAAAGGATCGGACCTGATCAATTTGGTTACCCCTAATAGACCAAGAGTGAATTTTCTGCGGACCCTTAGGCCCCACAATCAGGACCTTAGTTTTGGCATAATTTATAGACAGCATTTCCTCATGGCAATAGTCCCCATACAGTTGCATCGACCGCCGCAATCCAACCAATGTTTGGGAGATTAAGACAGTATTGTCAGCATACAAAAGAAGAGGAACACGCCGATCACCAATTTTAGGAGCATGTGTGTCTATAGATTTCATATATACCACCGAATTATTTAAGAAAAGATTAAAAAGGACAGGGGCCAGCAGGCAACCCTGCCTTACCCCCGATCTCACCTGGACTTGCTTGGAAAGAGCACATCTGGAGTTGAATCTGACTGGTAATGTGTTCCCCGTATGGAGCTTGATTGACAGAAATAACAACCTAGGGTCTATTGATAAAGCTGTTATTTTTGCCCAGAGACGTTCCCTGCACACAGAGTCAAATGCCCTCTCCAAATCTATGAAGCAGAGGTAAAGCTTCCTTTTGCGGGTGACATATTTAGATAATAATGCAGCGAACACAAAAATATGGTCTGTCGTGGTTCTCCCTTCCTGGAATCCAGCTTGTTCTGGCTCGATTATATCACACCTAGACAACCAAGCTTTCAGTTTGCCCAACAAGAATCTAGACTATAGCTTGCCAATAACACTTAACAAGCTTATCGTTTATATATAGGGATGATGATACTATTAAGCCAGGAGGAGGGAATGAGTCCTGTATCATTAACAGATGAAAAAAGGGGGGCCAACAACTTGGCCCGCCATTCAGGATCAGACTTTAATATTTCAGGAGACACAAAGTCCGGTCCAGGGGCCTTTCCCGGTTTGAGTTGTGAAATGAGGGTTACTACCTCCTCCGGGGTAATCGGCTGTCATTGTTGAAACCTATGAGATAGGGAAATACTAACATCAAATTCCCCCGGGGGGGGAGGGAGGGCTTGGAAAACAAGGTCACATAGAAACTCTCCCACACTATTGGGCACAAAATGGACAAGTGAGGGTCCCTACAACGCCGCTGTGATGAACGGATGATATCCCAGAATTTCCTAGAATCCCGACCATTAGCTGCCCTTTGAAGTACAGACCATTGGTACCTTTGGCACTCAAGTTTCTTTGCGGCTAGAAGCTTACGATAATTGTTCTGGAGGAACAAGATATTTACCCTGAGAGCTTGGCAAGGGTTTCCCTTGAGTTTCCTAGCCATACGGCGCAAAAGCACCCTCACTTTCTGACACTCAGTGTCAAACCAAGGTGGGGACCGTGAAGATGTCATCAACATGTTGAGGACACTCAGCTCTAGCTCTATTTTTCATCTGACCCAGACCCTGCAGTTGTGGTGCTTACTTGATGCCTGGCTGCTGTCGGGGACTGGAAGAGGGTGAACTGATTGAGGCTAAATCCAGACAGGACTGAAGTGATGATGTATGGCCAGTTTTGTGACCTGGAGGGGATTGGGGCACGTGTTATTGATGAAGTCTGGCCCCCTCTGGTTGATCAGGTTAGCAGCCTTGGATCTCTCATTGCATATGGAATACCAGGTGGTGGCGGTGGCCAGGGGTGCTTTTCACCACCTCCATCTGGTGAGGAGGCTTGTTTTATGAAGTGTAAGCCACCCTGCGCCTCTGAGGGAAGGGGGGTGTATAAATTTGAAAAATAAATAAATAAATACCTCCCCTTATTGTGGCTCTGTTTCTGTAGATCACTTTAAAGCTACTTTAAAATTAATGGAAAGTGTAGACTTCCCTATGTAAATCAGCAGGAACGAGAGAATCCAAATAGCTGGAAAGCAGTTCTTTGTTTACATAATATACATAAGATACAAGATCCATGCTTTACCTTGCAATAAATTGCTAGAGATTCTCTGTACAGAGCTAGACTCAAGTAACAGGTTGTGCTTCACCCGGCAACAGCCTGATATTTCTGACACCTAAGGCACTTCAGAGTATCCAGGAAAATACACATACTTAAGAAGAAGTAACCGACCCTCAGTCCTAAGACCTGGCTGAAAAAAGTTTAAATTTCACCTCCCCCCGCCCCCCCCCCCAAAATTCCCTTTTTTCCAGGACAGATATACTCTCTTTAGTAAAAATAAATCACCTAAAAGCAAAGCACAACAGTGTGTGCTCAATGAATATGTTCATAAACAGGATCAGCAGGAGATGCACTGGAGAATGACAACAATTTGCATTTCTATAGTTTCTTCTGTATGCTCAAATTCCCGAAAGCACTTTTACATCATACATGTGAAGTAATAACTGAGGATAGGATGTCAAGTCAATACAGCAGTGCCTCTCTGCAACCAGACACGGCAGCCATAGCTGTAAACGTGCTGGTTAAAATAGAAATTATTTTGCTGGGAGGGGGATTCTTTCATGTATTCACCTGGACAACTCCAAAATGTCATTCCTTGTTCTCTGTCATTGTTGGAGAAGAGCAGCACTTCTAGCAACTCAGCACTTTCCACTCCATATCAGGCCAAGGGATAGACAGGTTCCAAGTTTCTGGACTGTCTTTTACTTGTGATCTTACGCTTGTATCTGAGAATGCAGCCAACCAGAAAAATACCACTCAGAAGAAGAAAGAGATGCTGATAAAATGCATGTGGCAGCACTGATAAAACAAAACAAAAAATATCTGCTACTTGCCTGTCTTGCCCAGCCTCTTCTTCCTCTCAGCCTCTTCTACATTTTATTTTAGCAGGCCAGTTAATTACTCTTAAGGAAATTAAATTCAAATATGGACTCAGCCAGTTATACATCTCCCTTCATCTCACTAGTTTTTCAGACTATAAGTTTATGATTTCCATGCCTTTGGGAAAATATCACTGGTTGCTGTGAACAGGCCTTCAAGCATTATACTCCCATCTGTGTACACACGGCGTGTGTGTGTGCACGCGCACGCACACACACAGTAGCAACAGCAGCCTTACGACTATCCTCCAGGGGTCACAATTGGGTTACAAATACTATACAACATGATGACTGAGCAGCCTGATTTGAAACAATTTATTCACATCCTTCTTCATTAAGATTCAAATGGAATAAGTAAGGTAGAAATTGAACTGATACAGAAAATGTGCATAGCTTGCTCCTGTAGTCAGTAAACATTTATTCACTAAGCACAGCTCTCTCTTGCTCTCTCTCTCCCTCTTATATTCTTTCTCCCTCCTTATCCTTCCTGCTTGCTGTTTTAATGCATAATTAAGAAGGTCAGAATTAATGAAGCAGTGTGGAGTAAAGTTCAAGGAATCCCCAGGCACTATTTATTCTATTAGATCTCAGGCATGAATGTCAGATTGGCAGCATTAGAGGTAGAAGCAGTTGAGCTGGCAGCATCCCAGAAATGAAACTACCAAGGGAGACTTACCTGCAGTGTCAAGTCATTCCTAAGCTCCTTCCCTGCAAAAATCACACGCAACTGGTCAGCTGGAACTCCCTGTCGCTTAGCAACCACCTCCTTGAGCTGGAAGATGCTGGCCTCTGAATCAACCTCCACTGGAAAACCATGGCTGGAGTTGAACCTGACAAATACTGACCAAGAACAAGAATTTCTTTAAAAAAATATATATATATATAAAATTACCCTTTTAAAAGTCAGATTTATTTTAAAATGGCATGAGAAGATGCCCTAAGAATCTTGAACTATAGGCATAATGGTACTGTAAAACATTAGTATATTTGATCATTTTAAAAGAAGAAACATTTAATACTGTTATCGATTTGAAAGAGGATCTATATAGGATTTTCCATCATAAAATAGTCAGTGACCAATAAACAAGAAACTTATGTTCCCCTTACCACCATTATAAACTACCATGGCTATACAGAATCAAGAAACAGACTTAGCTAGACAAGGATCTAAATAATCACTAATTGGCACAATAGATTTTCAATTTACACTTAACCTCAACAGACATATATACTCTCTGTGTCCTTTACACTCTTCCCCCAATGGAGATAGCAAACAAATGCAAGGAACATGGATGTGTTTGTTAGAGCACTGAATGCTATTAGAAAAGACACTTCCCTTTTATACAGTAAAACACAGTTATACAGACTGGCCTCCCACCGATATAATTCTACAGAAATAATGATGGAGAGAAAATCATCTGCTGGCTGAAAGGTCTGAGAGTTTTTGGTACTAGTGTGGTCTTTTTCACTAAAATACCTGCAGTGTATAACTCCTGCCGGCATACTCCTTTGGTGCAGAAAATCACTACTGCACAAACCACATTATTTTGAGAGCTGCAGCAACTGGTTCGTATACCCAAAGAACTCTGGCAAATAAACACATAGGCTACTGCATTCATTGGGTGGAGTTGCTTTCTATAATGAACCTGAATGTGCACATTAGGTTCACAGTGTGCAGACACTCCAGACAGTCTAAAAAACACTGTAGCAAAACCTCATTATAACCTCCTCATTCACTGAAGCTGTATGAAGAGAAGCAATGTATCCTGGTGAGGTTTTCAGCCAATGGTCTCACAGATTGGAAACAGAGAAATCAATGCCAAACAAAAATTATCTGGACCACGTGAATAAGTGACAGCTGCTACCCTTACAGAGCACATTAGATCTAGTTTTTACTTTAACACTGTAAATTTTTAAATTTTATTGTCTTATTTATTTATTTATAAAAACGTTTGTTCAGTTGTCTCCATGTTTACATAGCAGGCAGTTTTCACAATGAATAAATAGTCTCAATGGGTTTTTTGTTTGTTTTTGTTTAGGGACACTAAATTGGAAGTTTAAAACATTGAAATATGTAGACATGTGGACACATTGTTGTGAACACTATGCACACTCGTTGATTTCATTTTTTTTTAATTTTGAAATTGAATTTAAATCTATGTTGTAAGGAGCTATACAGGAGTTGTAGAATAAAGATGCTGTCTTAAAACATACAGTGATGTTTTGGATCTAAAGTTTTAGTTGACACAACTTTTTGCCTCTAGATGTTTAACAATTTTTGCCTTGAAAGATGTAGGAGAGATCATGATTTCAAGGTCCTGCAGCCAGAAAGAATGTAACATGCATTGCCTTTGGAGACTGTGGGTATTTTCAGACGTTACGAGATCACAGTCAACCATGCTCAATTCCGGGTGGTGGCTGTGATTCCGGAACGTCTGTTGGGGGAAATGGATGTTTCCCCCCAGATGTTACCGTGGCGTGGAATTACATTCACCACGCGAGCGGCCGAAGCGGCGGGGCTGGAGGCCGTCGCATGTTGAATGTAATTCCATGCTGGGGTGAACCCCGGTGTCACGTCTGGTCGGGCGCCACAGCCCGGGATCACCGGTGGGATCCCGGGCCTTGGCGAATCTGGCCCACCGCGGCGGCCTCATTGGCCCCGCCGCCCGTCCGTCTCCCCAGAGGGCGGGCGGCGGGGCGCGTGGAGGGGGGCGGGGCTGTGCGGCCGCACGTTGCGCCGCGCGGCCCCGCCCCCTCCCAGATTCCCCGCCAGGATCCCCCTGGCACGTCTGATACAGCATGATGGGGTCATCCCGGCGGGGAATGGATAGGGTGTTTTTGGTATGGGGCCAACGGGCCCCGTAACGTCTGAAAACACCCTGTCTTGTCTGAAAATGCCCATATCCATGTTATGAGTATTGATTTTATTTATTTATACAAAAATTTATATCCCGCATCCTCCTGCACACTGGCAGCTCGGAGCAGCGCACAGCATAAACATAACAATAAAACCATCTAAAATAACAATACATAAAATATATACCGTAAATTTTTTGCTGCAGCAGCTAAGGCAAAATAAAACCCCTCACCTCGCCCCCCCGAAGGCCCGGCGGAACAACCAGATTTTACAAAATCTATGGAAAAGACAGGAGGTCCGGGGACAGACGGGTCTCCCACAGGAAGGAGTTCCACAGCCGAGGTGCAGTCACCGAGATCGCCCTCTCTGCCGTCGCCACCAGGCATACCTGGGGGACTTCGAGTTGAGCACCCTGTATCCCAGGTTAACGCCATCAGACATTTAAATGAAGAGATTAGTGCTATTTTGTTAGGGACAAAGAATTGGTAATGTTAGAAATAGTAACTCTTGCCACTAAATCAAGAAGATTAAGAGGTTTCCCCCCCGCAATAAGTAGAATGTTCAAGAATGTTAAGAATGTTTTGGTTTAAAACTAAAAGGAAGGAAGGAAGGAAGGAAGGCAGGCAGGCAGGCTTCATATTGCAAAGAATATTTGGGGTGAAGGAGTAAATCATTAAGCAGCTTACAAATGGAGACGAAGAAAGAACATTGAAGAGAGCTTCTGACATATGAGACTGGTAGAGAAAAAAAGAGATAAAAGTGTGGAACTATGGACAATGGCTTCGGTTAAAACACTATTGGTGGAAGATTAACTGCTATCTGTACATGTGCAGTTATGAGTTGGATTTATTTCTTTGTAGCAAGCACTGATAATTTGATAATTTGATTTTTGGATATATAAATACATTTAAAAAAAAAAAGAAATATTAAGTCAATAAAATAAACTTTATGGTGCAGATGTGATACTCTTAAATAGTCTCCTTCTTTCTGGCCTTCCCCAGTCTCACCTTTCTCCCCTCATCTCCATCCAAAACTCTGCTGCCAGGGTCATCCACCTCGCCCGTCGCTTCGACCATGTGCAGCCCCTCCTCTCTTCGCTTCACTGGCTTCCCCTTCCTGAACGAATCCTGCACAAGCTCCTAGTCTTCACCTATAAAGCTCTTCACAACCTTGCTCCCCCCTACCTCTCTGCACTTATCGCCCTCCATACTCCAGCCCGTGCACTTCGCTCCTCCTCTGTCCCTTCTCTCACCCTTCCACGCCTTCCCTGCTCCCCTAAGCGCCTTCGTCCCTTCTCACTTGCTGCCCCCCATGCCTGGAACTCCCTCCCTGTCCACATCCGCCTTGCCCCCTCCCTTCATACCTTCAAATCTCTCCTTAAAACTCACCTCTTTCGCTCTGCTCTGTCTGACTCTTTATCCTGCTGAGCCACTATTCCTATACCTACGATCTGTTTACCCTTATCCTTGCCACATGGACCTGCCTGCTGTCATTCTCATCGTAACCAAGCCAAGTACGTGCACCTGAGACCTTGCATCTTCATGAATGTTAGACCCCTTGTCTCTCCCTCTGTTCCCCTTCCTATGTCTCTCCCCCAGCTCCTGTCTCTCAGATTGTAAGCCCTAGGGGCGAGGACCATGTCTATTTTATTACTTTGTAAAGTGCCAGGTACACTGCTGGTGCTATATAAATGTTTGATAATAATAATAATAATAATAATAATAATAATAATAATAATAATTTTATGGCCAGAGATGTCTTTCTACCAAATTATCACAACTACAGGAGTTCTTTTTAAACAACACAGTGCTTCTTTAAAAGCTAGATTTAAATATTAAAGAACAGATATTACTGTCCACTTACTATTGACCTTTTCCCTCCCTGATGTATGGAATTCCAAATATGATGTACAGACACTTTATAAAAAATTACAAATATTGTAAAACACTTTTACTATCAAAGTGTATACACACACACACACACACACACACACACACACAAACCACATCAACAGAAATGGAAGAAGCCCTTGGAAACTTGTTATGGCCACAGAGTAAGCAAACTTGGAATGTAATTCTAATAAAAAAATCTTCCTTCCTTATTCCATGCCTCTGGGCAACTCATTCCTATGAGATGTGGAAAAAGGCACACCTCCCAATATTTTAAGAGACCAAAGAGGTACAAGCCCCACCCTTTGGCCAATAAGGCCCACCCTCTGCAAATAAGCTCCACCTACTCATGCATTTACACATGGGCACACACAACTTCCAACATTTCAAGTGCCATAAAGAGGGACAGAAGCTTT
The DNA here is from genome assembly GCA_003113815.1 of Sphenodon punctatus. NCBI lineage: Eukaryota > Metazoa > Chordata > Lepidosauria > Sphenodontia > Sphenodontidae > Sphenodon > Sphenodon punctatus. The sequence goes on from QEPC01001413.1 coordinate 758,509, forward strand.
CCTGCTTATTATTCCAGTAATGTTCCTTGCCATTGCATCATCTCCCCATTGCCTTCTCAAGTGATTTTCCAGGATGGCAGCCAGGGATGAGATGTCTGAAGATTGAAAACTGGTCTTTTGTCTCTCTCAAAAAAGGGACTTCGACTCTTGAAAGAGGGACAGTGGGATTCAGCATCTTAAGATGGACTGTCCCTCCTCAATAAGGACTGTTGGAAAGTATGCAGATCAACAGTCAAAAACAGTACACTTCCCGAAAGTCACTTCAGAACAAATGAAAACGCCAGGCAGCTGAGGAAACACTAAAAATATTGGGACAACACCGAAGTAGATATTTCTTAGGAACAACAACTTTGGCCCTTTTCACACAGGCCTGGGAGGATCCGCAGTGTAGGAGGGTGGGGGTGGAGGCTGCAGTGGGTGTGCGGCACATGTGCGGCCCATTGCATGGATGCACACCCATCTCCATGCATGGAGGCACCTCCGTTTTCTCCAATGTGCTTGCTGTGGACAGTCTTGCATCTTGTGTGCCCCACCCTGCTATGTGGGGCCTCAGGGCACTGTGAGCAGCCCAGCCACTCAAGCTCCAGCAAAAACCCTAGCACCAGTCCTGCTGCCTGTACAATACTGTGAGCCAGAAACCAGATGGTAACAACATGAAAAGACGGATTGCTTTTCCTTTGAATTTTTTACTTTCACGTTCAATGTTCACTACAGGTGCTCAATAAAGTGTGAGATTTGCTCCATAAACTCAGCATTGTGTATATAGCAAAAGGTTATTTCCACTTGAGCCTGGGTGTTGATTGCATTGTGTAAATAGCCATTAGTACTAAAAAAGCCATTATTAAGAGACTGCTAGGGGCTATATTCCATTGAGGTTAATGGACCATTTCCAGCTCATTAACAACCCAGGGAACATGTACCATCTTGTCTGTTCTATCAAAAGTTCTATATTGACAATTGTATGCTAGCTGCCAGTAAGAGGTGTTTGTACTGTGATTGGCTACATTTTCAAGTAATGCAGATCTAATAAACTTAGGTATGAAGTGGGTGGGTGGAGATAGTAGACAACGGACTGTCTCTGGCAGTGAGAATAGCCCAGAAAAAAGAAACAGTTCGGGCAGCTTCTTCCTATAGTTTGCCATGGCTTTGCATCATTATTTATTTATTTATTTAAAATTTTTACTACCCCACCCTTCCTGCCACAGGCAGCTAGGGGCAGCTTATAATCAATAAAAATAACAACAATAAAACTAAAAACAGCACATAAAGGGAGGATACAAAAATATCCCCCCCACCCCATCACCTTTCTCCCCCACCAAATGCCTGGCGGAACAGCCAGGTCTTACAGCTTCTTCGAAAGGAGGGGAGATCTGGGGCCAACCGGGCCTTGACTGGAAGGAAGTTCCACAGATATGGTGCGGCCACTGAGAATGGCCTCCCCTGTGTGGCCCCCTAAAAAACTCGGGGGACCTCGAGCAGGGCACCCCAGGACAACCACAGGAGCCGATCCAGAACCTGTGTGTGTGTGTGTGTGTGTGTGTGTGTGTGTGTGTGTGTGTGAGGTGGTTCCGCAGATAGGCAGGGCTTAGGCGGTTTAGGGCTTTATAGGCCAAGACCAAAACCTTGAATCGGGCCTGGATAACTACTGGCATCCAGTGCAGAGAATGGAGCACCAGCATAATATGTTCCCAGCAGCCCAGTCCCACTAGGAGACGGGCCACCACATTCTGCACCAGCTGCAATTTCCAAGCCGTCACTATGGGTAGCCCCAAATAGAGCGCGTTACAATAGTCCAATCTAGAGGTGATAAAAGCCTGGATGATAGTGGTCAGGTCAGAGTCTGAAACATACGGCCGACACCATCGCACCAGATGTAATTGGTGGAAGTCACTCCTCGCCACAGCCTCCACCTGGACATCCAGGCGGAGCTGCAAATCAAGGAGCAACTCTAGACTCCGAACCTGGGAGACTAATGGAGGGCATACCCCATCAATAATGGGGGCCGCCATCTCCATCACCTTACCCACCAACATCACCTCCGTCTTGTCAGGATTCAGCCTCAGTCGATTAGCCCTCATCCAGTCCCTCAAAGCTGTCAGACACCGAATAGGCACTGAGACTGCCAGGTCCAGGTTAGTTGAAAAAGAGAGGTACAGCAGGTTGTCATCATCATATTGATGACACCATATGCCAGACTTCCTAATCACTTTGCCAAGTGGCTGCATGTACACACTGAACAGGAGAGGGGACAAAACAGAACCCTACGGGACTCCACAGGAGAGGTCTTGGTATGATGAAAAATGATCCCCAAGCACCACTCGCTGAGTTCTTCTGGTCAGGAAGGAGTGGACCCATTCCAGAACAGCCCCGCCCACCCCTGCATAATCCCACAGGCGCATCACCAACATCTCATGATCAACGGTATCAAACGCAGCCAACAGATCTAATAAAACCAGCAGGGTCGAACGACCCCGAACCAATTCCCGGCATAGATCATCAATGAAAGCCACAAGCGCAGTATCAGTGCCCTACCCCAGACAAAATCCCGACTGAGAAGGATCAAGAAAACTGATACGGTCAAGATGCCCCTGCAGCTGTCGAGCCACTACCCGGTCAATAACCTTCCCTAAAAAGGGAAGGTTAGAAACAGGCCAATAGCTGGCAAGGGAGTCAACGTCAAGTGATGGTTTTTTGAGCAGAGGCCACACCACTGCCTCCTTGAGACAGCTGGGCACTCCAAGGGAGGTGTTGACCAGTCAGCAATGGCCCCATTGACTCCTGGCAGACCTTAACCAGCCAGGACAGGCATAGTTCCAATTCACAAGAGGTGGCCCTGACCACCCCAAGAACATCCACCACATCAGCGGGTGTCACTGATTGAAACTGGACACGACGGAGCTTCCATAACCTCCAGTTCCCCATGTGTAGTAAGTGTGGTGTCAAGTCCTGGTAAATAAGAGCAATTTTATCCACAAAATAATCCACAAACATGTCACAGCATGCCGTAGATGACTTTACTCCAAGGTGGAAGGAGGCCTGACTGACCAGCCCCTGCACCACTGGAAAAGCTCTGCTGGACAGGATTTCGTGGATGCTATGAGGGTAGCAAAAAACTCCTTTTTTGCTGCCCGCATAGCCACGGCATAGGCTCGTAAACTGGTTCTATGATGCAATCTGTCAGTTTCAGCATGCGAACGGCGCCACCGTTGCTCCAACTGCCACCCTTCTTGTTTCAGCAACAGCAGTTCCTCAGAAAACCACGGAGGCCTGTGACCAGAAAATACGACGAGGTCATCGATGGGATGGTCATCAAGGTCAGAGGGTAGCTCACCCAGAGCAATCTGGAACTGCTCCGGTTTCATCAGCCTCTGGGTGTGGACCATCCAAATTGGTTCCACATCTTTCTGGGGGCAGACATGCGCCAGGAGAGAGGCTTGCAGGAGGTAATGATCTGTCCATGACAAGGGCACAGCTGACATCTCCCCCACTAATGGAGACCCACCTCAAGGTCAGTGCAAAACGTAAGATCTAAGGTATGTCCCCCCGATGTGTTGGGCTGATAACTATCTGGGACAGGCCCATGGTTGCCATGAACTCATGCTCCGCTCCCCCAAGATCAGCGTGAATGTTGAAGTCCCCCAAGACTAATGTCTTTGGGGACCACACCACCACCCCCGACAGCAACTCCGCTAGAGAACGCACGGAGGCTGCTGCACAGGCAGGTGCACAGTATACAAGCAGCACTCCCAATCTGTCTTCTGCCAAATCAAACACAAGATGGAGACCCTCAATACCCAATACGGATTGCACCGGATACCTCCTCACAGACAGACCACCTCTCTGTAAAAATCATGGCTACACCCCCTCGCCCCCCAGTCCCTTCAAGCGCAGCTGATGCTGCACAGAATACCTGGCCGGAACAAGGCCAGCCAAAATAGGCCCCAACTCATTCATGACAGGGGACACTGGTGGTGGTGGTGGGGAGGCGGGGAGGCAGAGCATGGCGCCTGCCTGTCTATTAGGTTTGTCACGCTAAACCTGTGAGGCCACATTCACACCTGATGTGGTGCGGCATCGGTGAGACCCGCGAGGGACGATGCAGCAGCGGGCAGGAGCCTGATTGGAAGTAGCTCCCGTGCGGATGGGCTTCTTCTGAGGCTTCCCTCACGCATGTCGGGGTGCAAAATCCTGCCCTGACATGCGCAAGGGAAGTCGTGGCAGAACCCCATTCGCACTGGCTTTACTTCTGCCATCGGGCTTCTCCCCAATGCTACATCTTTGCTCTGCTGCCACCACCGCCGCATGTGTGAATGCGATCTGTGTGGGCACACGCATGAATATATGAAGGGGAATGCCCATTTATTAGCTTTACATGCTAAAACATGTGAGTGGGGGCTGCACAGTCTGATCATGCAATTTAGTGGGCTATATTCTCATTTTTGTCCTTAAAGCTCATAGGTACCACAAGAAAAGATGCAAAAGAAAGTAGTGTAATTGAGAGGGAGGGGGGAATTAGTAACATACTATTTCAGCATGCCTTTTAGATAGCCAAGATGCACATCATAATTAAATACATTCAGCTTTACATTCACTGAGTTGAATAATGTAATCTCTAGTTTGGAAGCATCAGCAAGCTTCTGGTAACTGTCAATGAAGTGAAGACTGTACAAATGAAAAGCTGCAGAAGAAAATTATATTCATACAGACACATGTCATACTTAGAATTCATTCCATTTTTAGAGTTCTTAATATTTACATCAGTATTCCCCTAATTTTAAATATAAGATTCACTCTTAAATCAGTAGAAGCTTTCAAAATCAAATGAACTTCTAAAGTGTGATCACTGCATCTATGCAGAATATGCTGTTTTAGCTCATCTAATGATCCAAGTGGTTGAGGTATGAATTCATAGGATATACTTGGGGCTCACATTGTGGGCAAATCAGTGCTCATTTATAGTATGTAGCCGGGGTGGGCAAAGTTGTCAAGCTCAAGAGTGGCATACAAAATTTTTCATATCACTGAGACTCACAAGATGCATTACCTGCGAACGTGACCTCCCCCAATCCTGGGGACAGATGCTTTCCCCCAAACTCCTCCACCCTTACATCAAAGCTTTGGCTCCCAGGTGGTCTGGTGGGTTTAGACAGCAGCAATAATGGCACTGGGCATGCTCCACCTGCTCCATGGCCTCCATGAGGCTCCAGAAACCAAATGGCAGCTCAGCTTCTTTTATTCCTGAGGGAGCCAGGCAACACGTTCTGGCAACAGTTGCAGTACAGGTGCCCAACAGCCACATATGACTCCTGAGCCACCAATTGCCATTCTCTGTATACAGAGCTTAACATTATTAAGGATTTCAAACTGCTAGGTGATGGGTGAATCTCCTCCTCATACATCACCAAAATGGAGCCAGAAAAATCATGCAACAATTTAAGGCAGAAAATTAAGAATATACATTTTCAGTTAAAGCTGCGGCAGAGAATTGTAAGTGGACAGAATACAATTAATTGATTTAGAATGTGGACAAGACTCCAAAGCTAACATGCCATGCTACTCATGCAAAAGAGTGCCAAGGCCTCTTCAAACAACCCAGGGATTAACTCTTTGGTTGGAGTTGTTTCAACACTGATTTAGAGAGAAGCCTGCTACCTATTGAATCATCACTAACATTACTCCTTGCTGTTCCCAGGCTCCACCCTCTCATGATTCAGTCTCTTGTGATAAAGTTCTGGTGTGCAGAAATAATATAAAACCTGAACTATGCCTAGCATTAAAAAAATAAATAATGCAATGCTAAATCTCCCACTGGTTTGAGTCACGGAGCCCCACTCGAAGAAGAAACCGGGGTTACTTACCTACCTGTAACCTTGGTTCTTCGAGATGGGCTCTGACACTCACACCACCCACCCACTCACAGTACCCCATTAAGGTTAATGCACCAAGCCAGTTCCTCTTCATTCTTGTTCACAAAAGCATACCATTCAGCTTTTTTGCACAACAAACAAAAGTGTTGCCCTATATTTCATGATTTAAAAAGATGAAATAGTCACCTTTTGACTTTGAAAATATGTGGTTTCTTTTTGTATGTGATACTGATGATTGCTTCAAATGCTCTTTACCTCTCATTCACACTATGGGCTAAAAGACATAGTCAAGGGTTAATCCAAGGGACCTGGAAACTGAGTGAAGTTCATTTCAAACTTTCACCTGGCTACAACCACATTATAGGAAGTTTAAAAATATATTGTGACAGAACCTTGTTAAATTAAGGTTGTTATGCCTTCCCTGTGACAAGTTCCTCTTTGACCCAACATATGAGAAAACGGAGCCCTTCTTCGCTTGTATAATACACAGTCTGTCACACACATCTCTGTATTATCTAGCTCCCTGTCAGCACAGAGAATAGAGTCTCCTCAAAAGCTTCAATCAGTATTTACCCATCAAGTCGCATCCAAATTAGAGACAAGATAAAGAGAATTAACAGTTTTCATAGTTTTCACTTGTCATGTTATTTTTGAAAAATACACTACAAGTGCATGGTGATTCTTACAATAGCGTAGAACATTCCTGTATAAACCAGGGTAACTTACCTGAAACCTTGGTTCTTCGAGATGGGCTCCGTTACTCACACCAGTGGGTTCTGCACCTGTACAGTACCGACTGTCAGAAGCCTCTCCAAGCAGTTTATGTACGCACCCTCAGACCATGCCTGATTGGCCGCCATTTTGACGGGTTTCTGGAGTCACTATATAAGGCAGAGTGGGGCATGTTACCTCAGTTCCTTCCAACTCCTACATTTCAATTTTCCTTCAAGTAGATGCAGAGAGGAAGGTGGGTGGGTGGTGTGAGTGTCAGATCCCATCTTGAAGAACTTACAGGTAAGTAAACCTGGTTTCTTCTTCAAGTGGGGCTCAAACCAGTGGGAGATTTAAAAAGTAATCTTCCCTTTAGGGGGGAAGGAATCTACTTGAATAGAGATTGAAAGACTGCTCTCCCAAAGTCCACATCTGCACGTGCTGCGATGTCCAGTGCATAGTGCTTGACGAAGGTGTGTGCAGAGCTCCATGTGGCTGCTTTATAGAACTTGTGATGCATAGCAGCGGAGGTAGCCATGGCTCGAGTGGAATGTCCTTTGAGACCCTCTGGAGGTTGCTGGTTGGATAGGGTATAGCAGAGGGAAATGCATTCCACTAACCAGGAAGAGGTGGTCTGAGGCGAGACTTTGTTTCCCAGTGAGGGTCCCCCAGAAGTGACAAAGAGGGAATTGGATTTCCTGAACTGCTTACTTCTTTCAATGTAAAAGGACAAGGCTTTCTTGACATCCAGCATGTGCAGAGTTGATTCACCCCGGGCAGAGTGAGGTCTCAGGAAAAAGACTGGCAACACGATGTCCTGAGACATACAGAATGCAGAGACTACCTCAGGTCGGAACACTGGAGGCAAACGTAGGGTGACTTTGTCAATATGGAAAATCAAGAATGTAGGGAGCATCGACAAAGCTGCTATTTCACTTGCCCTTCTGGCAGAAGACAAGATGACTAGCATGCAGACCTTTAGTGATAGCAGGTGAAGAGAGCAGGTTGCAAGTGGCTTGAAAAGAAGTAGGATTAGCCTCCCTAAGACGAGGTTTAAAATAATGAAAACCACGTAACCAGTTTCAGAGCCCTGATATTAAATTTAATGTATCATGCACCATTTGCCACTGTACATCTCTCTTGCCTGCCAATCCCTCTCTACCTCTAATATTTCAAAGCTCTAAGCAACTTCCATACAGCTGCCATTAAAAGAAAAACAAAACAACATCCTGAGAGGTGAACATTTTATTTTAGCAATAGCTTCATTCAGACTGTGTTAGGTTAAGATCGATCTTTCAAATGCCACATAGAATACATTTCTGATTTCCAGGCTATTATTAAACTAGGAATATCCCTTTATTAATTACATGGATGTTGATATTGCAATCTCCAAAAACAAACTCCTCAGCTACTGGAAAAAAGAATTTCCCTGGCTTTATAATGGTATCAAATTCCTGTTTCTAGCCTTCATAGATCTGGATATAATGGACATTGAAATCACTGCAATATTATACTGTATATATACAGCTCCCCACCCTGTAAAAGTAACAAATGTAAAACAACCAGTAGATAAAGATATTGTTTAAACAAAAGAAACAAAAAAACTATGAGATGCAAGTCTGAGGGAATCTTTAAATGTAACGTTTATTGGGTGGCAAATGGCCCCAGCACGTTTGAGCATTGTGTGGAAGCAGCATAATGATTTGAACATGGTTTTGTGCACATGTTGGGCTCACGGTAAACCTGGGATGTGAACACGATTGCACTGTTGTGCCAACTCACGTTTTCCCCGTGAACACACATCAGGAGTGTTACGTTTAAAGATATCGAGTGGTGCGTTTGCATCAACCTCCGGTTCTCCAAGCATGTACAAGTTTCCTGGCACCCGCTGTTTCCAGTGGCACCCGGCTAACGTCTGGTAGTGGGAGTGAACGTCTAATCCCTGCCTCCTCCCCAATCCCCCACCATCACACACACAAAAGTTTGATTCTCCCAGACTCAGAAGTCTGGAAGAAACTATGGCTTGTCTAAAAAAGCCCTGATTTTCCAGCACGTGGAACTAAAAGCTGTCGACCATGATCCTTTCTCTTTGGATCCAGAATCCACTCTAGACCCACTCCAGTTGAGGATGGCCAGTGCAGCAGATGTTCCTACCCATTACCCTCCCTCTTTGAGGCATAACATTGGCCCTGTGCCAAGATTTGCTGAAACAGCAAAAAAGGTGAAAGCAAAGTTAGAGTGCTACAAATCCTGGTGGTATCATATTGCCTCATAACTGTGAAATGAACAAAGCTACAGGAAAGACTTACAAATGCACAATCTGTTACCATAAATTAGACAAGAAAGCTAGAAGAATATGAAAAGGCAAAAAAGAGCAACTCTATATCAGTATGACAGAAATAGAATTTAATAGAGAAGCATCTTTTGTTCCAATACTGAAAATTATGAAGACATGACAAAGTTATTTATTTCTTTTAATTCTCACAATTCAAAGGCTATCAAAAAAAAAGAACCATTATCTGTGTATAATAAAGTCCTAATAAATTGATTACGTTTTTTTGTTTTGTTTTTAACCATTCCTCTGTAGTAACATAATCCAAGTAATAATGCTGTGCTAGAACACAGTTGCTTATTTGAGCTTATCTTCCTGTTTATCTAGTTTCTTCACCATTTTTGGCCAAACAAACAATAATCACACCATTACAATGTCATAATCATGTGTGTTCACTTATTCCAAAGGGAAAGAACTCTGAATTCACACAATGTGAACCACACACCTACATACAGAAAATGTTTTACATTCCAATTACATATAATTCTGGGAGGGAAATGGGCATATGTTTATTTTATTTATTTATCTGCTTCAGTTTCTAGGCCGCCCTCTCCTGCTGCTGCAGCTTGGGGTGGCATACAACATAATAAAGACATAAAAATATGAAACCACATTCATAAAAACAAAATATAAACAACAATATAAAATTAAAAATAAAATACATCATGGCAGAGTTAAAAGACCCCTCCCACCCCCACCACTTGTCTCCCTCACCAAAAGCCCAGCAGAACAGCCAGGACTTACACTGTCTCTGGAAATAGGGAAGGTTCTAAAAAGCACTCAGCCCTTGATCTGTCAATCCTGTTGATAAATGCTTCTAATCCCCCTGCACACCAGGCCCAGACCTTTTGGTTGAATTTGAAAGACACAATCCTGGTACACCAACTTAAATATCCCAAAGATGGACTAGTGGTGGTTGTGGATTTAAATGCAAGGATAAGTTCATCTGCCCCTGATATATTACAGGCCCTCTCTTTAGGGGCTATGGAGAATTCATTGTTTGATTTGAACATTGACAGAATTTCAATGGATCATAAGGTAAATCAGGTAGGGCAGGAGTTGTACAAATTAACTTTGGACTTGATGTTGAGGATACTAAATGGGAACAGCGATGGAGATAGCAGAGGGTGTCTGACATATGCCGGTCGTGGTGGGGGTAGTGTTTTAGATTATGCTTTGCTCTGCCCGAATCTGGACGAGTTTCTGTTATCTTTTTGCATTGGGGTTCTAAGTGATCATTTCCCCCTACAGATCATCTTGCACAAGGATAACCACCTGGTTAAGTCACCCTTAGGTTGGAGTCCAAATAGGGTCAAGGATAAAGTAACAACTCGCCGCTCAGTTCACTGTTCACTTGCAGTAGAGACAGATGTCTCTGGTTTCCTTATGCAACCAGATGTTACCTTAGTATGTACACAAATGATGGCTACCAGTGATGTGAAGCAAGTCTTTTCCCTTTGGTCACAATTTGTGGGTGATTTGAGCTCAATACTCACATTTGCACCCAAAGTGAAGAAACATCCCCCTGAGAGAAAGGATACTTGGTGGGACAATGAATGCAGAATAGCCAGAGCCTCTTTGAGGATGGCTGTTCGCAAGCTTCAAACACATGAGGGTGCAGAGTATGTAGTGTCATGTAGGAAATTAAGGAAAGTGTATAAATGCTTGATATTAAGGAAGAAGGAGGAATTTAATGTCCAACGTTAGAGTATGTTTCTGGAAATAATGGATAAAAAGAATGATAGGCGTTTTTGGAATTTGGTAAACAAATCACAGAAGCAGTGAACATTAACAAAGGAAATGGTGATTCCTCTTTTAATCTGGACCAAACATTTTTCTGAGCTGTTTAGTGCCTATGATGTTGAATGTAATTATGTTATTTTGCCAGACTCAGATTTACCACAATGGGAACCGGTTACGCCATTGGAGGTTTTGGAGGCAATAGGGAAACTGAAAGGAGGTAAAGCTGCAGGGGCCGACTATATCTTAGGTGAAGTATATAAAATTGTCCCTGATTGGTGGATCACTGCCTTAGCAAATTTGTTTTCTCTAATCAATGCCACTGCTGTGGTGCCGGACACGTGGAAAACCAGTATCATTGTTCCCATTTTCAAGAAGGGAGATAGAACGATCCCTGGGAACTATAGACCTATTTGTTTACTCTGTATAATTTCAAAATTATATACTAGGCTGTAAACCAATTGCAAGAATGGATTGTAGCCGAAGACATTCTTGCTGAGGAGCAGGCGGGATTTAGAAGAAATAGATCAACCACTGGACAAGCCTTTGTATTAAATCGCTTTATTAACAAATACAAACGGCGCAATCTCAAGGTTTATGCGGCGTTTACTGATCTATCCTCAGCTTTTGAACTGATCTGCAGAACAAAGTTATGGGCGGAGCATGCTAGATTACAAATGGATAAGCGCCTTTTGTTCTTGATCAGATCAATGTATTCTAAAACATCTCTGAGGGTGAGAGTGAACACAAATGGGTCTCTTTCAGATCTGGTTCAGACTTACCGAGGAATACGGCAGGGATCTTTATTGGCACCAATATTGTTTCATATCTATGTCAATTCTCTTATTACCGAGCATATTGATGTTGGAAAATATCATCCTCCACGAGTAGGCAATAAGAAAATCTTTATGCTTTTGTACACTGACGATTCAATTCTGGTGTCATTTAGTAAATTGGGGTTGGATAGAGCACTGAGGGACTTTGGAGCAAGATGTAACGAAAAGAATTTAAATATAAATTATGATAATACTAAAACTCTTGTCTTCGCCAATCAATTTATCACATATAACTGGGCTCTGCAGGGGCATAGATTAGAGCAAACTCGCACATATAAATACCTAGGTATTACTTTCTCGTATAATGGTTTATGGCAAGCCCATATTTTGGCGGTCAAGTTGAAGGCGAAGATGGAAGCCTTGGCCATTCAGTGTTTTTTCTTTCTTCATGGTCAATGTTGTATTAAGGCTGCTCAAAAAATCATGGACGCTAAGCTGATAGTGAGAATGCTGTATGGAGTTCAAATATGGGGATATGATCGCCGAGCAATCGGTAGCCTTGAACCAGTAATTAACGGCTTTTGGAGAAGGATACTGGCGATACCTCCCTCATCTAGCCCAGCTATAATAAATTTAGAACTTGGTATTCAATCTTTAGCTGCACAAACAGTCATGTATGCTGACGTTTTGGGCTAAAATAAGGGACATCTCTGCTGCTTCCTGTTTGTCTTTAGCCATGAAGGAAAAGCTGCACGACAATGAACGTGGCACGGATGTTTTGGTGGTTGGATGTGAAGACTCATCTCCTGTCCCTAGGCTTTTCAGAGGCTTTTTTCCATGGCAAAACTAGTGGCTCCATTGTTAAGCTCCTCAAACAACAGGTGGCAGAAGTAGATAGATAGAAGCTGAGGGCCATGGCCTCTAGATCTCTTATTTCTCCCTTTTATAAGTATTGGATTCCTCCTACAGGGGGAGCATTGTACATTCACCATTTACTAGACCATCGACTTAGAAAAGCTTTCACTGGCCTAAGGTTAGAAACTTTGCATATGGCTGTAGTGTTGGGAAAGTATCAGGGAATCCCTTATGAGGAGCGAATTTGTCCTTGTGGTGTGGAGGTGGAAGACCTTGGACATTACGTTCTGAAATGTCCTATATACAATAACCTACAGACAGTTGCAATTTGCTATTGGATGGAATTCCTCCTGATCTAACATCCAAAAATTAGTGTTTTTGTTGGGAGATTCTGTCCCATTAACATCTAAACTGGTGGCGATTTATGCTGCTAGAACTATTAACATCCGTCTCCAATATGAGCAGCAGCATCAACCTGATATCAGTCGTGTTAATAACACTATGACCGAGGAGGGTCCTATGTAGACAGCCTGGGATAGTTCAATTTGACTATGGGTATTTTCAGACGTGACGGGGCCTATTGGCCCCGTCACAAAAACAATAAATTCATCCCCCGCCAGGATGACCCCATCACGCCCTAACAGACATGCCGGGGGATCCCGGCGGGGAATCAGGGAGGGGAGGGGCCACGCGGCGCAACGTGCGGTCACACGGCCCCGCCCCCTCCACGCTCCCCGCCGCCCACCCTCTGGGGAGACGGGCAGCCACCACAGCCAATGCAGCAGCAGCGCTCGCCTGATTTGGCGACGGGCCGGAATCCCTGCGGGGATTCGGGGCCGTGGCCGCCGTCCAGAAGTGACGACGGGGTTCATCACGGCGGGGAATTGCCTTTGTCACGTGACTGCCACCGGTCCCGCCGCTTCGGCCGCTCGCATGGCGAAAGTGATTCCCCGCTGTGGTAACATCTGGGGGGAACATGCGTTCCCCCCAACAGACGTTCCGTGATCGCAGCCACCACAGGGAATTGACTGTGGTTGACTGTGCTCTCATAACGTCTGAAAATACCCTATGATTATGAGTTTTACATTTATATTCTATGCACCCGGTAAACCTCTTGGTTATAAATACAGACATATACAATTGATTTCTCTTTTTAGAGCTGGTATTTGGTATTTGTTAGGTGAATTATTTTGTTTCACATAATATATATCATTATCACGACACTGTGATTTATTTTATATTTTTTAATCTTTATTTTTATATAAGATACGTGTATGGTATAGGATTGTGTTGTTATGGCCGTGTGGCTTACAATAAAATTCATTTACTTACTTAAAAAGCACCAAAAAGCACTAAATGCTAAGCACTAAAAAGGAAATCGTTTGTTTTCTCTCTCTCTTTTTTTTGTGTCATGCTCACGCAAACAAAATGCTTAATAAAAATTACAGAAATATACATTTTGGTCAAAGGTTTTATGGTATGACAAATGAGTAATTATCTCTGAAATTAATTAATCTCAATGAGAGCTACAATTCTAAAATAACACTGTGGCGCTTAAAATATAAAGTAAAACTTTTCAGAGAATTATGCACAGCACAGGTACATTTCTTATTTTACATTCACTTGCAATACAAGAGGAAATACTCCTAATCACTACCACCTCTTTGCTCCCTTCAATTTCATCAAAGCTGATATTTCATCAATAAAAACATAAGTAGTGCCATATTAGGTTAGCTCAATGGTCCATCGATCCAAGCATTCTGTTTCTGAAAGTGGTCACCTTTGGTCACTTAACAGAACTACACAAAAAGCCATAATAAAATGATCCATTCCCGGCTATTTACTCCCACCACCGGATAGTGAAGGTTATATGCCCTGACCAACATCAAGCCCTTTAAGGAGAGAAGTTTGATGGGTTAGAGCTCTTCAGCTTGGAGAAAACTGACACACAATATGTTAGGTGTTTACTAAATCATAACTGGTGTGGAACAAATAAATATGACATAATTATTTACCCTCTCATACAATACCAGAAATACAGAACACTCTATGAAACGAACTTGTGGCAGATTTAAAACAACCAAAAGAAAGTGCGTTTATCTCTCAGTGTACAATTAGGTTGTGGAACTTGTTGTCGGAGGATGTTAAAGCCTACCATAGCAGGGATTGGATAAGCTCTTGATCATGTTTGAAGCCCTTCTCTACACCTTTCCCCATTCTGCTATATCTTTTTGAGATGGGGCAACCAGTACCATACACAATAGTTCAGGTGTTGTTGTACCATAGATTAATTTTTTTATGGACCCCTGTAAACAGGGGATCTGGTCTTCTCCAACCCCCTGTAAACATGATTCATTTGTGGGATTCAGCCCCCTGGAATGTGACTCATTGAACAGGGCCATTAGCTGCACCTGGGGTAGCCACTGCCGGTTGCTCCGTGGGTGGGTGTGGCTGGAGATGGGTGTTGGCCAGGAGCAAACACTCACCAACACCCACCGAAAGTGGCGTTTACACAGACGCCCCCACCCATCTCCACCAGGAAAATGCTCCCCACCCACCGGCCAACACCCTTCTCCACCCAGAGGAACTGGGTGGAGGCATCATGTGTACACAGGGCCCATGGTGTTTGGCTGTAGTGGTGCCCTGCAACATGTATAATAAAATTTAACACCCATTTTATGGGTGTTAGAGCATCTGTGTAAAAAGGGCCAAAGTGTCTCTTTTTTTTTCCTTTTCACTGGTGCAAAACTTTCTACTGCTGTAACATTCTTTTGCCCCCATTTTATCTGTGTACTTAACTGCAACGAGTGTGCACACACCCCATAATCTCCCTAGCTCCTGATAATGTGCTCTTTCTATGTGCCTTGCCCGCCTCCTTCTTTCATGCAAAGTCCCCATGTGCACACACCCCATAATTTTACCCTAGCCCCTTTTAATGTGCTCTTCCTATGCAGGAAGATTGTATTGATTAGAGGAGGGCAGATTCAGCTGATGCAAGGGAATCCCCCGATTCCCTGTTTACATTCTCCCTCCAAGTCATTTCTGCCTCCTTCTTCACTAAATCCCAGCCTTGTAGCCCTGGTAGAGTGAGCCCCATTGATTTTTCTCCCAGCTGACAGTGCTTCCCTCTCATCACTCTCCCTCCAAGTCATTTGTGCTTGTAGCCTCCCAGGAGTGACAGAAAGGAAGTCCCTGCTGCGAGTGGGGAGGGGGGGGAGGGCAGATGTGCTCAGTCTGGGAACATGCCAAAAAGCTTCTGTTCTCTATGCCTCAAAAACAATAAAAAGCAGTTTGAGTTCAGATTTGAATTTGGCAGGGGCTGAGCTTAAAACACAAGGAATCACGAGACAACCAATGAGTTGAAAAAGATAGAGAGTAACATTGCATCCCCTATAGAAAATGCTAGCCTCTATGATCAGTAACAGGAAGTTATGGGTGTTTTTTGCATAAACACACACCGCATCTGCTTAGACACAACAGGGGACACCCACATTCAAAAATTACCCATGTGATGGTTGGACAAGATCTGGGTTGCACTTGGGTGTTTTATGAGGGGCAAAAGAGAAGCTAACGTGTGGCTGGAAAATGCCACAATGTTTACACAGAACAGATACACGTGTTTGCGCCCACAAACACACAATTTTTGTTCTGTCTGTAGGAGCCCCCTTTGTTTCCTTTAACCAGTTACTGATTTATAAGAGGATTTAGTCCTCTTATCTCATTATTTGTGGACTAGAAAACTACTTAAGTTTTCTCAAGAGTCTGTCACGGGGGACCTTGTCAAATGCTTTCTGAAAGTCCAGGTACACTATATTAGCTGGATGCCCTTATTAGGGATGAGCGAACGCAGTTCGGATGTTCGGAGTTCGGAACGAACTCAGTCTGTTCAGACGTCCGAACTGAACTCTCGAACAACCGAACAGTTCGGTCGTGTTCGGACAAGTTTGGACACAGGAAAAACGTCTTCCCAGGGTCGAAAATTGGGTTTCGATTTCGTTTTGGTTTCAGTTTCGATTTCGATATTTTTGAATGTTCGGCCAAGTTCGGCCAAACCGAACTCGGCTAAACCGAACCACTGAACCCGAACTCAGGTTTTGAAGCGAACGACCGAACATCCGAACCGCATTCTGTTCGCCCATCCCTAGCCCTGATCCACATACTTCTACACCGACAAAAAAGTTGAATAGGCTGGTGAGGCATGATGCCTCTTTGCAAAAACCATGCTGGCTCTTCCTCATTTGTCAATCTGCCTGATAATTCTATTCTTTAACAACAGTCTCCACCAATTTGCCCAACAAAAACATCAGGCTCACCAAGATTTAGTTTCCAGGGTCATCTCTGGAGCCATTTTTAAAAACTGGTGTTACATTCACTACCCTTCAATCCTCAGGTACAGAGGCAGATTAATCTACTACAAGTATACATTTGCCATCAAACAGATATGGCCAATCCCTGAACAGGATTTAATTAACTTTCCTTGTAATCATAAAAATATATGTCTATCAGTTCATCAAGAAATAAATGTTCACCTGTCTCATATTTTATTTTGGCTCTGATTATTTTATTGAATTTTCACTCTAGTAAGCAACATCACAAATAATAGTACACATTTCTTAAGATTTATTTGTGTCCCCCTAGCCAGAGACTGAAGAGGGGAAAAAAAGGAAACGTTGGTGGAGGAGGGGAAGGAGAGAAGGAGGAAAAAGTAAAAGCACACTGGGAAGAACTTTCTGCCAAAGGATAATTTTATTAGATTTGTGGAATTCTTGACAACATTCAGATGAAGAGCTTGGGAAAAGGAAGTTATATCAAACAGAAAACATCTGCAAAGGAATTTGAGATATTATTAATGTATTATGTAATATATTATAGATGACTACATTTCAAACAGATTTTGTCAGGTAGATGAACTCTAGGGTTCCCCCCGCCCCTTCTTTTCTTTTCTTTTCTTTTTTTTCTTCCTTTCAACTGTGATTCAGCATACTTGTTATGATTTAGATAATTAATATAATTAATTTTGATATTTTCCTTCTTCCAAGAAACTTGTCAAGCCATGTCATTACTTGGATTAATACTTTATCTAGAGCAAGACATTTTGTATTATTAATGCCACTGAAATTGAGCACGATTTGTTTACATTCATGATACCATTTAAATTTAGCAGTGTTGTTGCTATGACTATTATCATTTACAGGGACATTACTTATAACAAGCAAGGATATTGTCTAATATATTATAGGTCATTAAAAAGTAAGTGTTACTTACCTTGCAATTCTGATTTTCGGAGGTTATCATCAGTGCAAGATTCCCCACTCCCGACTCTCTTACTACAAGACAGTCAAAGTATGCTAATAGTTTTTGGCTCCTAAGTTTTAGGGTCCAGGAATATACATCTGCTTTGCCTTAGTGGTTATCCCTGGACCCTGACGACCACTCTGTCGATGTGCTGGTACAGCATTGGAACATCTTGCTGGGGGCTGCCATCAATAGGGTGGCTCCGAGACGTCCTCTGCCCCGTTTCGTCGCTACAGGGCCCCTTGGTTTACTGAGGGGCTGTGGTGAATGAAGCAGGTAAGCAGGAGACTAGAGTGACGCTGGCATCGGACTCGCTCTGAATCTAATCGACTTCTCCATAGGACCCATTTACGGTCCTATGTTAAGGCTGTGAGGACAGCAAAGAAGGAATTCTTTGGTGCCCTCATAGCGTCTGCAAAGTCGCATCCAGCGGAGCTGTTCCGGGTGGTGTGGGGGCTGGTCAGTCCGGCCTCCCTCCACCTGGACAGGGACTTGTCCCAGGCCCACAGTGAGGAGTTTGCCATCTACTTTGCAGACAAGATCACTCAGATCCAGAGTAACTTCGACACCGGGTTGAATGCTGTAGGAGAGGAGCATGAAGTTATGGAGGCACCGTCTGGTCGTTCTTTTTGGGAGGAGTTTCAGGAAGTGACGCTGGCCGATGCGATGGATGTCTTGGAGTCTGTTTGAGCCACAAGTTGTGAACTAGATCCGTGCCCGTCTGATTGGTAAAAGCTTCCAGGGAGACATTGGGGTCGGTTTTGGCGAGGGTGGTTAATGCGTCCCTTCGGCAGGGGAGGTTGTCACCCAGTCTCAAGGAGGCTGTGGTGCGCCCCCTGCTGAAGAAGCCTTCACTGGATGTGGACGCACTCGCCAGTTACCATTCTGTCTCTAATCTTCCCTTTTTAGGGAAGGCTATTGAACGGGCGGTGGCTCTGCAGCTCCAGGCACATCTGGACTGTATCATTTTCCTTGACTCTTTTCAATCTGGGTTCTGCCCTGGCTATGGCACTGAGATGGCGATGGTGGCTTTGGTGGACGATCTCCACCGGGAAATGGATGCAGGATGTTCTACATTGTTAATCCTGCTAGATCTCTCAGCCGCTTTTGATACTGTGGACCATGGGCTGCTGCTAAGATGGCTGCAAGACCTGGGGGGCCTGGCCCGGACTGTCCTTGGGTGGTTCCACTCATTCCTCTCGGGGAGAAGCCAGCGGGTGGTGCTGGGGGCTGAAACATCTAGACCCAAGGCCTTGACCTGCGGCGTTCCGCAGGGTTCGATTCTGTCTCCGCTTTTGTTTAATGTATATATGCAGCCCCTGGGGGAGATTGTGAGAGGGTTCGAGGTACGTTGTCACCAATATGCTGATGATACTCAGC
>QEPC01001413.1:778192-795338 GCA_003113815.1 Sphenodon punctatus
CACCACAGGGTGGCCCCTGTGGTCTGCCAGGGGCACCTTCCTGGAGGTCCCCCGTGTTAAACGGGGGGCCACGATGGAGAGGGCGTTCTCGGTGGCCGGGCCGTGACTTTAGAACTCCCTCCTGGAGGAAGCTCGCCTGGCCCCGGGTCTGATGGCTTTTCGCCAAGCCTTTAAGACCTGGCTGTTTGCCCAGGCCTTCAGAGGGGAGGGTGGGATGGCAGGGTAGGGAGGGGGCATGAGGGGGCGGCCGTAGGCATGAGGGGGCAGCCGACAAATGTAGAGAAATAATAAAATAAATAATATGACTCCCTTATCTCTAACTGCTGCTCCTTACATATTTACTCCCAGACTGAACAAAAAATCAAAGCTTCCTCATTGACAAAAAAAAAGTTGGGGAGAATAAAACAAACATCAAAGTGCAAGGGTATAGAATGCAGCACTCTGCAATCAATGAAGCTCCTATCTTGGTTTCCAGAGTGACTATAATGGCAGAAGAGGGAAGACTAGTTTGTGAGAACAAGGGGAGACTTTGAAAACTCAACAAAACTTTGAGGGACACTCTCTATAGCAGAAATACACTGTGTATAGCATACCTTAACTGGTTCTTAATTTGTCCAACTGAAGTCAGCATTTTGACTCAGTTCTCTAATACCTTGACTTGAGACAGGATAAAGAACGTGAATTATGAAATCATGATTAAAAAAAACAAAAAGCAAAAAATGATGCAAAAGTATTTGGGTAAAATTGCCAAAGGGTCAGGGAAAAAAGCACATACCAAGCACTGAGGCAATGGAAAGCAGAATGAAGGTGTTGAAGCATCAAGGAATGCTCTGAAGTACCAGATCATCAACACATTATGAAACTTCAGGGCAAAGCATTGGAAACCTGGAGGTCAAAATACAGAGACCTAGGAGGATGAAGGTTGAAGTCTGAAATTAATTACCTAAACCACACAGCTATGCTATAAAGACCTCACCACGAAAAAATAAAATAAAAATAAATAAATGTGTGACCAGTTGAGAAAATGGAAGTCTCTCCTGGCAAAAGTTCTAAAGGCCTTGACCAGAGAAAGTTCTTAAGCACAGCTGCAAAGAACATGGGTCAAATTGGTCAAAATGTTTGCATTTGATCAATGCTCCTGGACTAACATGACCTAGAGTGTCAAAAGACATGATACTAGAATAAAAACTAGAAAAGTAGAAAATCTGAAGTGGGACACCGGTTATAAAATTCAATTTCATGAAGAAAATGAGGATTCTCATCCAGCTTCCACAATCCACCTCAAACATAATTTTTGTGTTCTCCGACAAAATTAAACAAGAGCCACATGTTTTTTAAAAAGTGTATTCCTAGCAGCTTGGCATAAAAAATCCCAAAGATCAAAATCATCCATAAATCCACAACACTCAGTTCTGAATCTATCAATTCCTGAAGATGCATTTTCACGCAATAATGACAAAAGAAGCATCCTGAATTTATCCTTGTGCTAAGGATTTATAGTCTCAGGACTCCCTTACAAAAAAAATCTTGGTCTGGCAAATGTCTCTTACTTTGAAAAATATACTGTGGCAGGGCTGTGCCACAAAATGGCACCTGCCATGTGGATCCCCTAAGATGGCCACCAGTCAGGAAGTTGAAGTGTTTGGGGCATGGAGGAGGAACACGAAGAGGTCAGTCCACTCTGGACTGCGGGAGGGAGAACACCTCTGCAGTCTGCTCCTGACCACTGAGGAAAACACATCTCCTGGGAAGCTGCCAGAGAATGACCCTGAAGGAAGGAGATACCTGGGCCAGGAGGTGCGAGTCCTATAAGTAGCTATTGGACTGTGTTTGGCTAGGCCTATGTTATGGACTTGGACTGTAGACTGGCCAGAGGTCTGAGGCCTGGCCTATGGACTATATGCGAGTGTGAATGAACTGTAATTGAGCTTCACCCTGGAGTGCAAGTCTTCTTGGGTGCAGATCCTACAACCACTTACCCCACAGTGAAGTGGGGTCCCTGTGACGTACTTTGAGAAATTTTGGTAAACTTAAAATATTCAATTAAAAGGCTATAAAAACAGATTAGGAATTATACTGAAATGCAAAAAAAATGCCATGAAACTGGCCAGACTACTTGAGAATAGAAGTTATCAAGTATACCCAAAAAGTATCTAAAATGTAAATCTCTCAAAGACATCGACTAATGAGTAGCACTATAAATATTATTATGAAATGTCAATCTTTCACTCATTTTAAAATTAGCAGTATTATTATGTCTTTTCAAATTACTCAGCCTTTCCCCCATTTAATTTAATTGTGCTTGTCAGTGATTCAGTGAAACTCTGGGTCTTTCTTTTTTTTCCTGCCCAACTGAACCTGGAGATTTGTTGCTCAATTGATTTAATATTTTTGCAAGAAAAAAATATAAGCATTGCAATATTTGAATAACATATAATACTTCTGGTAGCATATTCATCTTACGTAATGTTGTCTACCAGTAAATGATAAAGAGAAAGTAGACCAACATAATAAATCCTGCTTACAATCTACAAATGTGGCTGGGACATTATAACGTCTTTATACTGTCAGGAACAGTTATCATCAGATATTTAATGCTCTTTTGAACATTAACAAGCTGAAAAGATAAATTATAAAAAGAATGAACTTCTCCCTGTGAAAAACCAACTGCTTCTGATTCTGTTGAATTAAAACCTCTATCTAGAAAATGTCCCACACTCACTGCCATGTGCAAAAACTGTTTGGAAAGATAACTTGGAAGCAAACTGCAAAATAACAGTCAAAGCTGAAGAACATGATCTGCAGTTACAATTTGTGCCCTTTAAAACAATCTGAAAAGAAATACATATATCTGTAGAAAGAGACAAAACAGCGCCATAATGGTCAAAGGGCACCCAAGTATCTGATGTTGTCATGCTGTTAGTGACCATAAATGTACTAAAATGACTCCATTCATAGATTCACATATAAAGCTTTAGCAGGACTTTAACAAATCTGCTCAAAATGCATAGTAGTATAACAAAGGTCATGGTGGTAAAAGTATCTTTAGTCATATGATGTGGAAATACTCAAGGGCCATTTCTTAACTGGAAGGCAAAATATAGCCAGGATCAAGATAAGTCTAGAGACAGATTTCCAGTATAACTTAATCAGTATCAGCGGATGACAGCTATTTGAATGGCCATAAAAATAGTTTGGGGGTTTGGGGGGGGCGTTTCTTTTGTTTTTTTAAAAAATAAGAAGCTCAAACCATCTTCTTGGTTACAGGCATCATGACTCTCAGGAGTCATATAGTCAACTGCAGCTTCATATGCGGGCAAAAGAAATAGATAAAACCACATCAGTGTATCAGAAAGTGATGACCTTGAAATAATATTGAAACTGGTCCACCAGTCACAGCATTGCAAAACAGGATTAACTTTTTGAAATCAGCCAGTGTGAAACCAGCTTGCATAGCTTCTGTCTCGGGATATTTGGAGGCTGAAGCCAGTGGGGCCTCTGATCTGAAGCTGATACTGCAATGTGAGGTCAGTGGCAAATAAAACATCAATCATCTTTGATCTTACTCAGGATGAGGCCACAGACTTTGTATGTATTATAGAACCTGGCTGGATGAGGCATCTGGGTTTATATTTTTCCTGATGGTGCCAGCCAGGGCCCAGATGGTGGTGGACCAGTTAGGCAGGTCTGCCCTTGGAGACTAATGGATCCAATTGGTGCAGCATCAGCCTAGGACCGGTGCAGCATCAGTGTGTGTGTGTGCAGTGACCGTGATCTATAAAGACCCCTTGGTCTTTCAAAAGGTATCTGGTGCTTGACTCATCCAATATAGAGTGTGTTTACCTTCTGTTGAATTTGGCTGGAGGTAATTTGGTTGTTCTTTTGGCATAACGACCACTCTGCTTCACAGCTGATTCCCTGACTGCTCTAGCTGAGCTGGTCTTGGAGGTGGTGTTTGAAGTCACCTAAACTTGGTGTCTTGAGTGATTTCAACATACATGCTGAGGCAGGTCTTGTAGGGGTGGAGCAGAAGCTCATGGCCGCCATGACAACCATGGGCGTATCCCAAATAATATCTGGCCCCATGCACAAAGTGGGACACACATTTGATTTGGTGTTTTGCACCAGCCTGGAAACAGGGGTTCTGATTATCAGGGGTGTTGCTGCAACAACGCTGTCATGGTTGGACCATTACTTATTTAAAGCCCAGATCGCTGCCCTCCTCTGCCCTTGTTGGGGTGGTGGTGGACCTGTTAGGTTGGTCTGCCCCCAGAGACTAATGGACCCAATTGATTTCCAGAACTCTTAGCAGGATATACCAACTGACCTTGATGGCTACTCTGTCAATGACCTGGTCACCTTGTGGAATTATATTTTGACCATGGCCACTGACACGGTTGCACCCAGGTGTCTGCCCCCAATGCTGTGAAAGTGCAGGTCCCACTGAGGTGGCTGAAGTAGGAAGGCAGGCGGTTAGAGCGCAGGTGGCGCTGAACTCGTACTGAAGCTGACCAATTGCGGCATAGATAATTTTTGAAGGCCTATGCCATAACTGTGATGGTGGTGAAGGAGGCTTTCTTCTCAGTTATCATAACATCTGCAAAGTCTCATCCAGCGGAGCTGTTCCAGGTGGTGAGGGGTCTGATTAATCTGATCTGTCTCTGCCAGGAAGCAGAATAAGCTATGGCCCACTGTGATATTTTTTATGAATTACTTTGCAAATAAAATTGCTTGTATTAAACACAACTTTGGTGCGGATGTTTTAACTGAAGAGTCAAAGTTTGGGGTTATGGAAGCTCAGTCTTGTCCTGTTTGTTTGGATCAATTTCAGTCTGTATCTTCCACTGATGAGGAGGATTTGCTTGGAGTGATGAGGGCAACCAGTTGTGAATTAGATCCTTGCCCTCCCTGGCTGGTGAAAGTCATCCAGGAGATGTTGAGGTCATTGCTGGTTGGAGTTCTCAATGCCTCTCTTTGGAGGGCGGCAGGGGGGTAGGATGCCAGATGCTCTTAAAAATGCCACTGTTTGTCACTTGCTTAAGAAATCATCTTTGGATGTTGACTCTGGCCAGCTATCGGCCTGTCTCTAACTTGCCCTTTTTATGGAAGGTTACTGAACGGGTGGTTGCCTGACAGCTCTACGCTCTTCTTGAAACTATCAGATTCCTGGTCATTTCAGTCAGGCTTTCATCCTGCATATGGCATAGAGACTGCACTTGTGGCCTTGGTTGATGATCTGCACCTGGAGATCGACAACAGGACTTGCACCCTGTTGGTCTTGTTAGATCTTTCAGTGGCCTTTAACAGAGATGATCACGAGGTGTTCTTGACATGCTTGTGGGATCTGGCGGAGGAGTGAGGGGCTACTCTTGAGAGGCTCTGTTCATTCCTGTACGGGAGGTCTCAGTGGGTGGTGAAGGGCAATTGTTCGTTGTCCCCTCGTGACCTCCGTTGTTGTGTCCCTCAAGGTTCCATCTTGTCTACACTCTTGTTCAATGATCTTGCTGGGCATCATTCATAGGTTTATAGTGCAGTGTCATCAATATGCTGATGACAACCAGCTCCACCTCTCTTTTTCATCTGATCCAGGTTCTGCAGTCTCAGTGCTTACCCATGCCTCTCAGCTGTTGGGGAGCGGATGAGGATGAGTCGATTGAGGCTGAATCCTGACAAGACTGAAGTGATGATGGTTAGCCAGCCCTGTGACTTGGGGAGAACTGAGACTCCTATTATTGATGGGGTCCTGCCCCTTCTGGACCCTTTGCTCCACCTGGATCTTCAGACTGCAGTGGTGGACAGGAGTGCTTTTCATCATCTTCATCTGGTGAGGAGGCTGTGGTCTCCTTTTCTTTCTGATTCAGACCAGACCACTGTAATCCACGCTTTCATCACCTCAAGGCTAGATAACTGCAATGTGTTCTACATGGGGCTGTCTTTGTTGACTGTTCAGAAGCTGCAGCTGGTGCAGAATGCGGCGGCCCAGTTCCTTCTGGGAAAAGGAGTGCTCAGCAGTATTCTAGAGCTTAAACTGACTACCTATAGCTTTCTCAGAACAATCCAAGGTGCTGGTTTTGACCTTTAAAGCCCTATATGGCCTGAAAGACTGCCTTCATATACCTGAAAGTCCACCTTTCCTACCATGTTCCATCACAGCCCCTGCAGTCAGCCAGGGGTGCCCTCCTGTGGGTTCCACCTGTTACTCTTGTCCATAGGACAAGGGCCCGCAGGGGGGCATTCTCTGTTTCTGTCCCTTAATTTGTGGAACTCCTTCCCTCTGGAGGTCTGTTTGAGTCCAGGCCTGAGCATCTTTCAGAGGCAGTGTAAAACACTTCTTTTTAGTAAAGCAGTTGGCGGGCAGTAATAGAGATTAGGTGGGAGGTTGTTGGGTGGTTGGGGCTGGAGGGTGAGTTTTTTGGTTGAATTTTAATGTTTTAAAATTTATTTTATGTTTTTTGTGCGCCTTCGGGGAAGGGTGGGGTAAAAATGTAAACGAAATAAATATCTACTTACGCAATTGTATGCTGCGAAGGTATAGCTAAGGCTGAACACAGTGAATATCTAAGACAATATTTTAAGCTCTTACTGATCTACATAACAAATGTCATTTGCATGGGCTGTGCATGTATATTTTCTCATATCTTCTTTGTAATTGGCTTCTGTCTACATTTTTAATTCTTTAGCTTTCACTGAACCAAAACATGAATAAAAATTAAAATTGTTTCTAAAACGGTTTTAAAACTCTAGAGTATGTTGACTACCATTACCATGTGGAAACTTATGAGCTAGGCCAGAAACTTTAGTCAAAGAAGTAGGTAATAGATCCTTCTGGGTAAGAAAAGCTGAGCAGAGTTAGGAAATTTTCCAGTATACAATATTGCTTTTGCTAAAGACACTGCAAAGTTTCCATCATTAGTCTTGAGCTTTGGTTCAGAACTGCATATCTTTTGGGTACAGAAGGAGGGGGTGGGGGAAGAGGTTTTTTTCTATAAACTGTCTCGGCAGCAGTTTTTTTCTCTCTTGGCGCAGCTGACTATTGTTGCTTGTTTGTAACTTGATGTGTCTATAAATATATGTTAGGATTCTGCTTGGGGCAGAGAGCTCTGACTCAAAAGGGAAACCTTGTCTGTTGAGCTACTCTCCTGGCAATTGGTAGTTAACAATAAAAGTGTATCTGACAGGCTCTTATAGAACACAGAGTATTGTCTGATTTCTTCCACAACCACATTTTAAAAATGAGGCTTGAAAAAAATGTATAAAATATATTCTTTTATGTAACTGTTTTCTGTGTTGCTGAGAAATAGTCCTTTTGTTGTTTTAAGACTTGTAATGCGATATTTAATTGCCTAACAGAACATGAATATAAGTAATTACAGCAGTGAAGTCATAAAATAATTTCCAGAAAATTGCTACTGGTTCATAAAGTTTCAGAAAATGAACACTGATTTGGTCCACTGGACATTTTATTTGCTTGCAATTCTATTTCTCACTCTAATTGACTGTAATCAACTAAAACATGCATAAGATCACATGTAGAATCAGTCTTTATATAGGCCTTGAACTTGTGGACAGAAATGATGTGGGGCACAGCATAAGAAGCATGTGCTACAGTGAGCAAGGTACAAGGCAGTGCACTCGGTAAACATGGATTGGGAGGGAAGCATGGTGCCATATCCTGATTCTGCATCGCTAATGCACTCTGTCATGTCTTCCCCATGCTGCAGCAGAGCCACATTGAGGTAACCTTCTCTGGGGTATAGGCAGTGCAGAGTACTCCTTCAATTCACTGTACGTGGAAGGAAATCTATCCCTTTCATAGGGCCCATTGACCTCAGTAGGACTTCTCTTTAATGTCTTGCAAAGATCAATGAGGTAATACTCTGATTTTCTACCTGATCATAATTTCCAACAACAAACCTTTCATGTTCCTTTTGTATTTGTTTTATGAATTCTCTGTCTGGTACCAGGTTAAGCTTTGAATATTTGACTTGATTCATTCCAGCAAAAAGTAAGGAAAATAGTGGATTCTCTATTTAAAGAGTCAAGATGAGAGAGAGAACATGAGAAAGGAAGGAACTGAGGTCTACTTGTCTTTAGAGCTGAAATGAGTAATGAGTTTATTACCCATGAACAATATCTGAATTTTCAAGTAGCCCTTTGAATACCCACAATGGAAACAAGTACTGACCTACCCATTTAAAACGGGGGACACACGTGTGTGTGTGTGTTTTAGAGAGAGAGAATATGTCTGCTAATTTTATAAGCCAGCTGTTAGAAAGAAGCTTGGGCAAGCAGAGGGCAGCATAGAACCACCTAGAATCCTTAGCACAGCTGTCTCAGAACAGAGCAGCTGAGCCAAACGAGCATGGTCCCTTCAAGGCACTAACTGTAAACTCTTAATATAACCAATATAGAGTGCCCAATCTCATGACCAAAGTAGATAGACACAGGTAGCAGTTGCTTTGGTAGCTCTCCTGGTAGAGTTTGGAAAAGGAAGTAGAAAAGTCAGAGGTTCAAGGCTCCTATAGGCAAAGAAGCTGTATGGAAACATTAGAGAACCCACCACACAGGAAGCAAGCTCTGTTTTATTGTTGTTTCCCAAAGTAAACTTATAAATGCAAGAAATCACACCTTCAGCCTCCACACCATCCAGATTCAAACCCTTGACCTATCAGTCTCTTGTGCCCCTAGTCCACCAGCAGAGCTAAAGAAAAAACAGTTAGCTGGAGTGTTTCAATCAGCCAGCAGGAGAAGGACTCCTATATAGTGCCCAGAAAGCTAGAAAGCTGTTTGTAAGGGTGCTTCAGGTGCAGTTTTGGTGTGGTGGTGTAGCTAAGCTTTGTGCTTGCTGTGCCGGGGTCATGGATTCTAGCCTTAATTGTGTTTCCTTCCTGTTACCTTTTTAAACTAAGTAAACTCAGCTCATATTGACCATAATTAATGTAGGATGCAACCTGAGCTGTGAAAGCAGGTGCTGCTCTTTCATTATAAAAAACAAAAGCTAGAGGGGCTTATGCAAATTCAGAATGGCCTACTACTTAACTATGAAGCTGGACTAAAACTCAATCGGCCGAAAGTGGCTGCCCATACAACCTCACTCACAAACCAGACTTAAACCCTTGTCCTGCCAGTCCTTAAATCCAAGCTCTATCACAGCACTTCTCTCTGCTGCTTGGCCTCCACACCCCAGGGCCTACACCTAGTGAGATTTACAGCTTGCACAGCTCTCCTTCTGACAATAAAGCTTTTCCTCCACTCCAGCCATTTCTCCTCCTGTGGGAATTATCTGATGGATACTATGAGGATTTTCTCATGGGCAAGTGTTAGCATTATTAGCCCATTACCTAACAGAGAGACTGACCTGATTATTTAATTTCAAAGACTGACCATTTTCTCCCATGTGTTGAAAGACCCTATTTTTCTCCCTGCAAGCAGAAGAATCATTAATGAGTTACAGAGAACAACAGAGAATCCCTTATCACTGCAATGGGAGGGGGTACTTTTAACTTGCCTGGGACAACGTGTTTGGCTGGTCTGGGTCTTTCAGGTTGGAAAATTAAATTCATTGTCCCCACTGATGGTTTGTAAATTGCACTCCCTCTCAAATGTGGGGACTTTACAGAAGTTTTACTGCAGGTCAGTTAACAAAAGAGGAATGGAATCATGGATGTCCCAGAAAAAGCAGGACACTTGAGAGGTATGACCATCAATAACTGAGAATTAAAAAAGTCCAGGAAAATATTACATTCCAAACCATAATGAGACCAGTACTTAGTGTTAGCCTTTCTGTTACTAAAAAGCAGTAAAAGCGTATACTAGCTAAATCTCTAATAATCAGTAAACAATACCACATCACAATCATGCGATCACAGGGCTCATACACCTATTAAAATGTGTCTTTTTATCTTGAGATTAGCTATCTTTAAGTAAAACCATAGTGAAGATAAATTTTACCTCAAGTTGAAATGTGAACCACCCTGAGCCTAAGGGAAAGGGTGGGATACACGCTGAAATGAAATCTAATATAATATAATATATTATATAATATTATATTATATTATATTATCTTTTGAGAGAGCATGTTTAAGCTAGCCCCAGTGGGGGTATATTATATTAAATTAAATTAAATTAAATTATCTTTTGAGAGAGCATGTTTAAGCTAGCCCCAGTGGGGGTATATTATATTATATTATATTATATTATATTATATTATATTATATTATAATAATTATAATTATAATTATAATTATAATATAATATAATATAAAATATAATATAATATAATATACCCCCACTGGGGCTAGCTTAAACATGCTCTCTCAAAAGAAACTACCAGGGCCTTGTTTTCCAGTACAATTTTACCTCAAGATAGTAAATTCAGTTAACTTACCTCATTAGTAACATACCACAATTTTTTGGTTAATGTAGACAACACAGGCCGTTTTCGCATGGACATCCCCCTCCCCCACTGGGTCTGCCAGTGGGTGTGCAGTGGAGGGGAGCGCCCATGCTAATGGTGTGGCAGTGGGTGGGGGAATGGGTGTCCACCCGTGCGAAGAGCACGGGCAGTGGGTGGGGGTGTGTGCACACTCCTGGCACACACCCATCTCCACCCATCACCCACCCACAGAGCCATCTGAAAAAACGGAGGAGGCTCTGTGGGTGAAGGTGGGTGTGTGACCATGGAAAGGGGTGCACACCCACCTCCACCCATCGCAGCCACAGACCCATCCCCCTACCCACTGCTGTCTGTGTAAAAAAGGTCACAGAGACAGCAAAGCAAACTCCAAGCTAATGTAAAAGAGTAAACGTACATGCTACCCATGAGTATCCATTTCATCCAAAATGTCTTATCATGAAATACAGATATATTTTCCTAAAGCTAAATGAAAATATTCTACATTCTTTAAGTAGCAGTGCTTTATTCAACACCTTAGCAAAGTAGGCTGGAGTCTCTTAAGCATATGCTTATGCTAAAATGGTGAATACATTAAAAATGATAAATTGTTGGGAACCCTGATCAGAGAGAGGTAAATTTTTATTTCTTTGCATGATCAAATTTCACTGTCTTAGATGTGTATTGTACATAATAGGAGCATGCATTTTGTGACAAAAATAGACTTACTCAAGCAGGTGGATACTCAGCCAACTCTCAATCATTGTCAGCAAGAAAGGGATAATAAATAAGTACATTCAAAGTAATACTATCTAAAGAAGCAAATCACTGTACCAGCAAACCAATGTAAAGAAAATCTCATAATAAAGCTACTTTTTTGTTAATTTACTCTACAAGAACAGTTAGATATACAGTATTTGAGCTTTTTTTTCCCTTTAACTTGTGAATTTTTTAAAAAATAGATTGTATTTTTTTCATATTTATGGAATGAGGTATTGTACTATGCACAAGCCCAAAATCACAAACCTCTATAAGAAACCTTTCAGTGCATGTTGTAAATGGAAAATGCTCTAGAATGGTGGCTCCTCAGGTGGAAGAGCCTGTGGGAACCACCAGCTGAAACTAATATTTCAAACAAACAAATCATTTGACCAATTTGCATTTGTCTGCATGAAAGTAATATCTAGGACAGATTCAAAACAATTTGTTCCTGAATGTGTTTGAGGTTTTGCTTTGACAGATTGTTCACTTTGGTCAGTATTCAGTAGTTAGTGGGTCTTTAAAAATTTTTAAAGTAAATTTGAATATGATTGCTCCATCTGTGTGACATTATTTATTTATTTATTTATTTATTTAATTCTATTTTTATGCCGCCCCCTCCTGCCAATGCAGCCTGGGGCAGCACACAACATAATAAAATCAACATTTAAAAGTGCATATATACCAGGAGTGCGGAACCTTTTCTGTTCTGGGGGCCACACTAAAAATTAGTATGAGCTCCAACGGCCACAAAGAGGTTGGGAGTGGGGAGTGCTTTACAGGTGTATTCAAGAAAAGGAGGGCCCAGATCATGGATCTGTCCACTACCCTTGTGTGCATACCCTACTCTCTGCCCCATTATCCTAAGCTGAGTTTTCCAGTACTTGGGGGTAGAGAATGAATCGAAGGGCCAGATCCAGGCACTGGAAAGGGGCCACATAAAAACTTGCCAAGGGCCACATTTGGCCCCCAGGCCTGAGGCTCCCCACCCTTGATATATACAAACAGTAAACACCAATAAAACTGCAGTAAAGAAACTAGAAAAAGGCAGAGTTAAAAAGACTTAAAACCAAAATAAAATAGACCTTACCCATCTCCCTCCCCAAAGCCCGGCGGAACAGCCAGGTCTTACATTTCTTACAAAAGGAGGGAAGGTTCGGGGCCAGGCGGACCTCTGTTGGGAGGGAGTTCCACAACCTTGGCGCAGCCACTGAGAACACCATGTTCATCATCACCACCCGTGAAACCCAAGGGACTCCGAGAAGGGCATCTCCTGACGACCACAGAGGTCGCTCTTTGACCCGGGGGGTGTGAGGAGATCCCGCAGGTAATCAGAGTCCAAGCCATAAAGGGTTTTATAGGTCACTGAGAGATGATATAACTGAGAGAGGTTGTTTTTTAGATGAGCCTCATTTCTCCCAGATTTCAGTGTCACCCCCACCACTGGAGGTGGGCCAGGCACCATTGGAAACAGTGGGCACCGGGGAACCCGCACATGCTTAGAGACTTGGACTTGTAAAACCTCAATATGCCTGGTAGAAGACAAAGTGAAAGAGTATCTAACAGAGACTGAGACTAACAGCTAGAGGGCTGTACCTAGCAGACAAAGTGAAAACCTGGTTGGAGGAGGGTGTTCAGTGATGGAGGAAGTTGGAGGCTTGCGTCCTGTAGAGGAGCAACACAGCGAGGAGCATTGGAAAGCTTGCCCAAGGACCAAGGGCTTGCGCAAGAGTCGGGGTCAGGAGACTCACCCAAGACAGACAGCAGGATGTGGATCCAAAGTGGAGACAAAATTGCCACCAGAGGAGCACAGTCAAAATGGTGGAAGTCAGTGATGCTATGGGGCTGGGTGGAGCCTCAACTGAATCAACATGATTGGAGACAGCAGGAGTGGTGTACCCAAGCAGCATGGAAACAGAGGGTGCTGTGCCTGAAACAGACCGTTCCCTCCTGCTTCAAAGGTTCCTGGGTGTTACTACTGTGGTCGCTAACAGAAGTTAGGGGTCAGAGCTACCGGCGGCGTGTGGGAGCCAGGGGCGGCCAGCCAAGAGGGAGCAGATGGCAGCGGCTCCGTGGAACCTACCTCCCTTCAGAGACAGAGATGGTACCTGGTTGTGGGGTCGGGGGGGGCACTGTTGAGACCTGGGGGCCGCGGGACTCTTTCCCCTCTCCCCCCCACCTTTGCAGGGGCAGGGCCTGGAGATGTCAACTTCTGGGCCGCTCCCCATAACATCAGGAGCGGCCGGAGGTGCGTGCCGAAGGGGCATGTTCAAAGGGGTCTGCCCTTTGGCCGGGTCATGAGGCGGAGGCGAGAGACCCTGTAAATGTTTGTATTGTGTGGGGGGTAATGGTATTTACTGATGGAGAGGAGGGTACAGCTGACTCCCCCGGTGAGAGAGGGGTGGAGTTGGGTGAAATATCCCCTGGTGGCAGCAGGGGATAGAACGTTTCGTTTGTGGGACCAACTGCCTGATTGTATAGGAGTTGGTGGAATGGGAATGTCAGTGGGGGGGGGGATTTATGATAAAATGATAAATTATGGATTGTTGTTTTTGCTGTGCTGGGTCCCCTGCGTGGGATGGAATATATTTTGTTGTGATGTGAGCCACCTTGAGTCGGTTTCCGAGAGAGTGCGGGGTATAAATTAAAATGTTATGTTATGTTATGTTAATATCAGGGTCTACTCCCCCCTCCCATGGGCAAGTTTCTTTCTCCCAGACTTAGAAGTCTGGGAGAAACAAGGGCTTGTGTAAAAAAAACCACCCATAAAGTCACAAAAAGTACCAAGTAATGACGTACTGAATAGCAAAGCGAATGAAATAATTAAGCAAGTGAAGTACTGAAGTATCAAAGTGAACAAGATACAGAATATATGGACATAAAAATCTGCATAAACATTCACATATACAATCAAACAGGGCCTCTCAGTTATTAGTTAAGAAAAGGAACCATTAGATAGACAGGAATGTCTTTTTCATGCAACTGGCCACCCAGGATTTCTGTGGTTGAGAATGCTTTGACAACATTTGGATAATAGTCCACAGTGGCTGATACTTAGTACCTAATCCCTCCTAAACTGCACGTGTCTCAGATGTTTATAGAACATATTCTCCCAAGACTGTAAGTTTACAATGCAGATTTCCACAATCTACATCTACAAATATTTCCACATATATATTCACAAGTAAGGGCATATTTAATGAAATGCAACACCTTACAGCTTCCTCAATTTCCTGCAATTTTCATCCACAGATTTTGGGATGTTTACTAACGTCAGGCATGAAAGAACCAAAACATGTACGCACATGAAAACAAAAAGCTTCAGGACATCCACAGAGGCCTCAAAATCACGCCTGAGGGCAGAATCAATCCATATGTTAATAGGATTTTTCGGGCAGCAATTGTTTCTGTCAGAATGATCATCCTTTCAGGTATTCATTTGTTCAATAAATAGCCAAATAATGACAACATCCACTAAGATTTTTCTTAAGGCAATCCACATAATTATTCAACCAACTTGTTCAGGCCAAACTTGTTTAGAATATGATGGGGTACACTCAAAAGACACAATGGAGACAGATAAAAGGGACAGGGGAGACATTTTCTTCTATAAAGAGAGCCAAATAAGGTGGTTGGTGATGAGTGCTCTTCTTCATCTTTACAGTGAGAGCTAAAACTGATCAATAAGACAAACTTATTAAGCAAGTATGTTCACTAGACTTTTGTCGGGATTGAATGAACAGCACTATTAGATACAACTGAAGGTAGAGCATATATTTGCACTGTAAATAAAAATTTGCATGCATTAAAAAACCTATCTACACAAATATTAGTATGCCAAACAACCTTAATTTATTAGTTGAATAAATTACAATGTCATTAAAGAAATTTCAGCAGCTTTGTGATATAAATCTATATTTTATGGGGTATAACTCAGGCTTAAAGACTTCTCAAAGCCTGAAATACAATTGACAAAAACATAGCAATGAAACTTCATTTTTAGACTAAATTTGTTGGAGGGAAGTTAGTGGATTCAAATACTTTCCCTTCTTAACACATAAAAATAAAAAACTGCTATTGGTATTCAAATTAATTTTTTACAAGCCTTTAATCTCTTAGGTGACTTTCATTATTTTAAAGGCAAATCATAGAAAAATACCATTTAATGCTATGCTTTATTTAGCAGAGCACCTAGATTAACACAATAGACATTATACCAATTGTCTCTTGGGTCATAATCTATGAACAAAGAAAGAATGACAAGAGACTATAACAGCTTTTAAGGTCTATTAGAAGACAAATTGGCTTTTTAATTAATACTAAACACAAACAGATCACAAAAATATTATGCATACCAGTATGAAAGAGATTATGTAAATAACTTGCATTTGCAAAATTAGTAATTGTGCCAAGATTTGTATTTACTCAGTACAGAAGTCTACTAAGTTCTATGCAGTAAATAACGTAGGCTTCGGGAATTATCATTCCTATTATAGTACAAATTTACCCAGGAGAGAGTGAGAGAGAGAATTATATATAAATAATACACAACACACTGAGCTGACACACTTCTGAAAAAAATATTTGCATTACTAAAAGTCTGACCAAAAATAACTTGTATTTTGTATGAGATTTGAATATGCAAGATTTAGTTGATCTTGCTTATATGAGATTTGTTTTCACATAAACAAAGCATAATAAATAAATCTATTCAAGATTTTTTTTAAAAAATGTATAAAAGATTATGACCACAATCCAGCTGTAGGGCATTATGCCATTAAGTTTCACAAGTGCAAGGAGGACTGGGAGACAGGGCACGCTGGGACTCTGCAGCACATCCACCTTACAGAGCAAGATGCCAGATCCCAGCACAAGGACATAT
Organism: Sphenodon punctatus; assembly: GCA_003113815.1. Lineage (NCBI taxonomy): Eukaryota > Metazoa > Chordata > Lepidosauria > Sphenodontia > Sphenodontidae > Sphenodon > Sphenodon punctatus. The sequence goes on from QEPC01001413.1 coordinate 794,227, forward strand.
CCACCAGGTGCAGGGAGTTGGTGGTGTAGAGGAGGAGGGGCCAGAGAGAGCAAGTGGCAGGCTGGTTTAAAGTGCTTGGTGTGGGAGGTTGCACCTGATGTTTTCTCCTCCCAGCATCCACTGCTGCTGAGAGGTCCTGGGAGCCCCGCACCCTCTGCAAGCATCCACTGAGGTGCAAGGGCAGGTGTGTGTGCAGATGCTGGCTTCTCCTTGGGAGCAGTGGCAGTGGGTGCCAAAGAGAGAACTCTTGAGGACCCATACATAAGGAACAGGACAAGAGGACCCATGGAAAGATGGTGCATGCTTCCAGGCATTTTTAATTTATTTATTTATATACAATTTCTATCCCGCCCCTCCTGCCCACAGGGCAGCCCAGGGCGGCAAACAATAATATAAAAAACAATAAAACAATTTAAACCCATTTAAAATATACAATACAGGGGAACAAAGACCCTCGCCCCCCACCCCTCGCCAAAAGCCTAGTGGAACAGCCAGGTCTTACATAAACGCCGAAAAGACAGGAGAGTGGGAGCTAGCTGAGTCTCCTCCAGGAATAAGTTCCACAGCACAGGGGCGGCTACTGAAAAAGATCTAACATTGGTGGCAACCCGCCTTGCCCGGGGAACCTCCAAAAAGGCTCCCACAGACGATCTCAAGGGTCGCACGGGCACATGGGGAGTGAGGTGGTCTCGCAGATAGGTAGGGCCCAGGCCGTGAAGGGCTTTAAAGGTTGAAACTAGCACCTTGAACCTGGCTCAGTGCTTTATAGGCAGCTAGCGCAGAGCCCATAGCACTGGTGCCATGTGCTCCCTGCGACCCACCCCCGTAAGGAGACGGGCTGCGGCATTCTGCACCAGCTGCAGCCTCCGGACCAGCTTCTTGGGCAGCCCCACGTAGAGCGCGCTGCAGTAATCCAGCCTCGAGGTGATGAAGGCATGGATGACAGTGGTGAGGTCGGAGTCTGAGAGATACGGCCGAAGCCGCCGGATAAGATGTAACTGCTGAAACGCACTCCCCACCACAGCCACAACCTGAGATTCCAGGCTGAGCCGTGAATCGAGGAGCACATCCAGACTCCACACTTGAGAGACCATGGGAGGGTGAACCCCCCC
>QEPC01001413.1:797203-809226 GCA_003113815.1 Sphenodon punctatus
ATTGTCCAGCCACGTCTCTGTAATACACACGAGGTCGGTGTCCCACTACGGAATTAACTCCCTGATGGTAGATGATTTATTCACAACTGACCTCGCGTTCAGCAGCACCAAACCAAGGCCCAGGGTCTCCCAGGCCTCGACCCACAAGCTACCTGGATGGGGGGTTGAGAGGGGAACGGGCACAAGGCACTGCTCCCTCCTCACTGATGGAAGACCCCTCCCTTTGGACCATATCTCCCCCGACCCGTAACAACCCCGATAGCTGCAGAACCCCATCCCTCTCCTCAGAGAGCCAACACCCACCCTCCATAGGCTGCCCCGACAGGCCGGCGAGAGGGACCCCAGCCCCCCCCCACCTCTGCCACAGGCAGGCAACCCCTCCCCCCTGGAGGGTCACCCCTGTTCACACTAGGGGTTCCCCTCCACACACACACACACACGACCTTGCTCTCCTGCCACCAGAGGGAAGCATGCATCCCCACTAGCTCTACAGGCAGCAGCACATGTGCAGGACTGTTGGATATGCCATGCTGAAGGCACTTGGTGCAAACATATGCATCAGAAGGTGCTACTCAGCTTTCCACATTCAGTGTGCGGAAAGACAACCATATTCCCCTGCCATCACTTCCCAACCCATGTGCAGTAGTGGAAGGGGGGACACCACCAGCCATTCACTGCAATGTCATGTCCTCATGAAGCACACACAAGTCCCAGGTGAGACAATGCAGACACTATCACCAATGCCCTGGAAAGCTTACTATTGTTAAAAGAAATATGTTTTTTTCTTACATTTTTAACATTATAATTAGTGTGATGGAAATCATTTAGCTGCTTTTTCTGGATCTGATATCGAGGTATTTAATTTGCAGTCTTAAAGAATGGGCGTGTGGAAATACAGCGCGTCCATGGCGGGTCTAAACGCAGACCGCAGCACTTTTACATGCCGCATGATTACAGGCGCGAGCGGGCGACGCTCGAATAAAAGCTGCCAGATCTTCCTATGCAACACAGGTCATTAGTATTCCTCTAACTATTACTATATCAACACAATCAACTTGGTTTGACTAAACCATCTCTTTTAGATTTGAAGATTGCATGCAATGTAGAATCCACCACCTCTTTCGGCAATCTGTTCCAATGGATATCATCCTCCATATTAAAAATGTGTCCTTAATTTCTAATTTAAATTTGTTCAGTTTTAACTTCTAGCCATTGACCTTTTTATGCCTTCCTAGAACTAGTTAAAGAGCCCTTTAGAACTCATATCTCTCCCCATGAAAGTTCTTAAACACTGAATGTGAGACATGTCTTCACCTTCTCTTTGATAAACGAGCAGATTGAGCTGTTTGAGTACGAGGTCCGCGCCAACCTTGATGCCAAATTGCATCGTGGAAGGCTCCACTACCTTATTGACAGACTTATACAAGTATTTATTTATTATTATTGTGGGAACTAGCTTTCGCCATGTCCCAGAATAAAAGGAAAGATAAAATCTCAAAAACAAAACCCCTCTGCATGGGGGATACATGGTACATAACAGTCAAATAACACTATATGCTTGGGCGATAAACCAAGGGTACCCATTCGTTGGAAAACTTAGGTTGTGGCAGAATGCTAACATGAGCTGTGTAGCCTGGTCGGAAAAGCAAATATAGCTCAAGAGTTACGCTTTCGAAGCTCATGGGCCATCAAGCCAAACTGGCTACAAGGTCTGTGACTTTAGCAATTACCAGGGTAGGGGAAGGGTACGTTCTCGTAAAGCACCCTGGAGTGGGGAATATCTCCCTCGCATATTACGCAAGGGAACAGGCGTGTACTGTGTGTAGTAAAGCTCCAACACAACCTCACTACCTTATTGACTGGTGAGGGTTTGGCCCTAATGAACGGTCCTGGGAGCTGGCTACACGTCTCCGCCCCTCGGCTCCTCCAGCTTTTTCATCGTCGGCACCCCGACAAGCCGGGTCCTGCGGGCCACCTGGGGGGGGGGCTCAAGGGGGGTACTGTCAGTTGCCGTGGCCGCCCCTCGGCCCAGCGGCTCCATCCGGTGGCTGGAAGCCCCGCCCCCAGCGCCTCAGCGCCCCAGTGGAGCTTGGCGCCCCCGCCGCCGCTTCGACGGATCCTGACGGGGCGCAGCAGGCTGGACCCTCCCATGACCTTACGGGACCCCACCCCCCGCTGCGCCACTCTGAGCGTCTCTGGGTGCGTGTGGAGGGTGGGGCCTGCTCTTTATCTGCAGGCGGTCCAGGAAGCTCTGTGCCGATGAACAGAGCGTGCGTGCCCGCAGAGACTGGCCCCTTGCCTGACAGCTAAGTGCTTGCTATTGATTGACTTGAACTATTGTGCTTCCCTTGTGTTCCGTGGTTTGCTTCCCCATCGTTCCCTATACCGTCCTTCCTGTTATTGACTGAGAGTGTGTGGATCCCTGTTGTGTTTGCGGTGTGAGTGAGTACCCCTCCCCTTCCCTTCCTAGTAAGAGAGTGTGGTGTTTGAGGGCCTTCGGGCCTGGGCGGAGTCCCCTTTCCCCCTCCGGGTCTTTCCTTGTTTCCAGTCCCACCGTGTAAGAGCCCCCTGGACCTTCTTACCTGCTCCCTGGTTCCCCGACCCTTGTCTTCCTCCACTATCCCTCACCATTTGGCCTACCCTGTGGTGTATAAAAGGAACTGTTGTGTGGAACCCCTTCCAGATATTCGCTCTGCGCCCTATGATGATAGGGGCCTAGGTTCCTGGTGCGAAAGCACGTGGAACGGCCCACATACTATCCTGACGGGCATCCGCTTCTCCAAGCAGAACTTTCTGATTGAATCCGGTACGTGTGGGCGAAAGTATCCTTTCCCATCTTCCTTCCCCGGCCCCACTGACACAATCCCACTTCTGTCACCATGTGGAGTTAACAGAGTGTCTGGACTCCATGATGAAGTAAAAGTAAGCTGCTTTATTCTCTCCCCCTCTCCCCCCAACCACAGTCCTAGCACCACCTAGTGGCCCTAGTAGTTATACAACTAACACCACACTAGGGAAGAATCTGATGAAGCTTAAATAGAGGTAGCTAAAGAAGAAAAATAAGGCAGAGGAAGAGCTGGGAAAGAAGACTTAATGAAAGTTTGACAGAAAGGTGAAAACAGGCAGACAGGGCTGGATTAAGAGAGTAGCCATCATACACCCTTGACAAAAAGAGAGAAGACAGTTGGCTGAAAATCCACACTAGTTCATCAAGAGTTTTAATGTTAATGTAATTGCAGAAATGAGCTCTCTTTTCTATTCATTGTTGTAATTCTGATGCTTTGATTAATTAGCTACATTATTATTATTATTATTATTATTAACAAACATTTATATAGCGCCAGCAGTGTACCTGGCACTTTACAAAGTAATAAAATAGACACAGTCCCTGCCCCTAGGGCTTACAATCTGAGAGACAGGAGCTGGGGGAGAGACTTAGGAAGGGGAACAGAGGGAGAGACAAGGGGTCTAACATTCATGAAGATGCGAGGTCTCAAGTGCACGTACTTGGCTTGGTTACGATGAGAATGACAGCAGGCAGGTCCATGTTGCAAGGATAAGGGTAAACCGATGGTAGGTATAGGAATAGTGGCTCAGCAGGATAAAGAGTCAGACAGAGCAGAGCAAAAGAGGTGAGTTTTAAGGAGAGATTTGAAGGTATGAAGGGAGGGGGCAAAGCGGATGTGGACAGGGAGGGAGTTCCATGCATGGGGGGCAGCAAGTGAGAAGGGACGAAGGCGCTTAGGGGAGCAGGGAAGGCGTGGAAGGGTGAGAGAAGGGACAGAGGAGGAGCGAAGTGCACGGGCTGGAGTATGGAGGGCGATAAGTGCAGAGAGGTAGGGGGGAGCAAGCATTAGCAGCTAGATTAGGCATGTAACTGGATCTAGCATTAGCAGCTAGATTAGGCATGTAAACTGCCTAATTAGGCATGTAACTGGAAAAGAGAAGTTGTCCCTTTAAGCAGGGTGGGGGGAGCACTTGAAGGAGAGAGAAGGAGAGCAGAGTGCTGCTGCCTGCGTGAGAGGAACCAGCAAAGGCCTCCTGTTACCCAGTTTGTACCAGCAGCAACAAAGGTCAGAACCTGGATCTAATAAACTTAGCCCTTATCAAGTCTCTTTCCTGAATGGGTAACATATCGATAGAGCAGAGGACTGATCTTACAGCCTTCTTAGAAAGGAAGTTCTGATCTGAAACCACAGAAAGACCACAGAAGTCTTAGCAGAGAAATAAGACCCGTAAGTGTTCTGATCTGAGTGTGAAGACAAGTTCTGGAAACCCTGACAGAAAGAGAAAAGATTGTGCTTGTATGAAGTAGAGAACATGCACAACTGATTAAAAAAAAGGAAGGCTGCTTCAGTTGGAAGGGGAAACTATGGATACACCTTAAAATATAAAGACTAAACCCAATTATCCACTGCATGGAGTATGTTAGGGGATGGGGAACCTCAGGCACAGAGGCCAAATGAGGCCCCAAACAAGTTTTTATATGGCCCCAGTCCAATTCCTGGCCCTGGATCCACTTCCTACCCCCAAGCACTGAAAGACTGAGCTCAGGATAAGAAAGCAGATATGAGTCCATGCACATAAAGGTAGGGGACAAAGCCATGGCATAGATCCAAGATCTGCACCTTCCCTTTCTTGAGTGCACAGGGAGCACCCTGCCCTGGCCCTCGAAGCTTATACTACTTTTCAAGTGGCCCCAAAGACGGAAACGTTTCCCCACACCTGGTGTATACTGTATGTGCTTCTTTGGGACTGAGTCAGCCACAGTCACCAGGAGGCAACAAGGAGCTGAGAAAATCCCATCAATCAAGATACTGAAAAAAATGATTATGGAGGAAAGGAGAACAAGGAACAATTGGTGCTGTGAAAGCCAAGGCAGGACAAGATTTTGAGCTAATCTGAGTAGTGGCATTAACAGCAAAAGGGTCAATGAGGATAAGGATGGAGTAGAGGCCTTAAGATTACTACTCAGAAGCTTTGATGTGATGAGTTTCAGTGGACAGGTGCAAGGATTGGGAGTGACATGTACACAGGTGCTGGGATCGCAGAGAAGGATCAGGGTCTGGACTGGGAGGCAAGAAGAAGGATTGGAGTCAAGGGCAGATGTTGGCAACAAGAGTAGAATCCGAAAAAGGCCAAACAAGAATCACAGAACAGAAGCAGAGCAAGGCAGAGCAGGGGACAAGGAATTAGAGCAAAGGCTGGCAGGAATGGATCGAGGCAGGGTTGGTAGCAAAAGGAAGTGGAAGGCATTTTTAGTCATTTTTGTCACTTTCCATCACTTTTATAGCAATTTTCAGTACTTCTGCATCTCCACAGGGGGTGCACGCAGAGCACACATGGGGCTTAGGATTGATCCTGTTGCAGCTCTGTTCAACTTGCAAAAAATAACAAATGGCCAAAACAGTGGGAAAGCTGGTAAGTTTCCGCATTGTATGAATGAAGTTGAATGACCTGTTTTCAATGGAAAACGCATTCACTGTGATTCGTCATTTCAGGCCTACCACCAGCCAGGCTTATATTGTGGCTGGCAGCCACCCAAGAAGCTGGGAGGTGGGGCAAGGTCTGGAAACAGCTGATGGTGTAGCCTGGCCCAAACAGAAAGTCCCTCAAAGGAAGGTGGCTGGCCCAGGGTGAGGGTTCAAGGCCAGGTCCTGACAATGGATGAGAGTTTAAGTTGAAGATGGAAGAAAGGAAATTGAGACAGCAGTTACAGACAGCATGTTCAGGGAATTGGGATATTAAAAAGGTGAAAGATGTGGAATGTGGCTTTTGAGGGTAGGAGGGAGGAGTAGTTAGAGCTGGTGAGCGCTAAAGAAAGTGATGGCCAAAAAAGAGGGAAAGATAACCTATAAAGCCCTAAACAGCTTTGGTCCTACATATCTAAAGGACCACATCTCTCCTTATTTCCTTTCATAGCCCTTAAGAACTTTCCAGAGTGCGCTCTTGCAGGTTCCATTATTAGCCCAGTTTTATACAAATCACGCTCACATAGAGGCATTCTCGGTGGCTCCACAGCTTTGGAACCCCCTTCCCTTGGAGGTTTGCCTAAGCCCTAGTTTAAATGTCTTCCAGAGGCAGTGTAAGACCCTTTTTATTTGGCTAGGCATTCAATGGGCAGGGATAGATTGGAGGGGGGGGGTTGTTGTTTAATTATGTATTTTATACTTGTACTTTTACTTATGTATTTATTGTGAGCTTCCCTGAGCCTCCGGGGATAGGACAGGATATAAATCTAAGGATATTATTTATTATTATTATTATTATTATTATTATTATTATTAGCATTAGCATTTATATAGCGCCAGCGATGTACCTGGTGCTTACAAAGAATGAGATAGACATGGTCCCTGCTCGAGGGCTTACAATCTAAAGACAGGGGGAGGGGAGACAGGGAAGGGGAAAACAGAGGGAGAGAAGGGATGCGGCATACATGAGGATGCGAGAGCTCAGGTACACATTCTTGGCTTGGTTATAGTAAATTGGAAGTTTGCAGATAACAGGTGGGGGATAATCCTGGGTGGGGATGGTAAAAAGAGTTAGGAAGGGCAGAGCGGAAGAGGTGGATTTTGAGGAGGGACTTGAAGGCGTGGAGGGTGGGGACAAGGCGGATGAGGGCAGGGAGAGGGAGTTCCAGGCGCTTGGGGCAGCAAGGGAGAAGGGATGAAGGTGGTTGGGGGAGCAGGGGAGGTGCGGGAGGGTGAGGGAGGGGATGGAGGAGGAGCGGAGTGCACGAGCAGGGGTTCGGAGGGAGATCAGGGCAGAGAGGTAAGGGGGAGCGAGGTTGTGAAGGGCTTTGTAGGTGAAAACGAGGAGTTTATGCAGAATATGCTCAGGAAGAGGGAGCCCGTGGAGAGAGGAGGGGAGAGGCTGCACATGGTCAAAGTGACAGGCTAGGTGGATGATCCTGGCAGCAGAGTTTTGAACAGAGATAAGGGAAGAAAGGTGAGAGCGGGGAAGGCCAGCGAGGAGGAGGTTACAATAGTTGAGGTGTGAGATGAGTAGGGTGTGGATGAGGGTTTTGGCAGAGGAGACAGACAGAAAAGGGTGGATCTTGGCAATGTTGTGGAGGGAGAAGTGGCAGGATTTGTCAACAGAGTCAACGTAGGGTTTGAAGGTAAGGTGCGAGTCGAAGATGAAGCCCAAGTTGCGAGAAGAAAGAAAGAAAGAAAGAACAATATAAATAACAGATTAAGATATGGGTGTGAGATGGAGGGAGAAGAAAGAGAATATGATACAGAGATGGGAAACAGAAGGAATGACAGGTGAGTGTTGACTGACCATGACTGGTAATCAGTTATCCAATGAAACAATTACTGTGGAACTGAGCAATAGTGCAAGGAAACAATTAAGTCAGGATGCAATTATACGGTGAATCAAGTATGGTATGCATTAAATACACAGAGAAATTACACTAATGTAAATCTAATACATGACAAATCTGTATTAAGGTGAATCAGTTACATTGATAAAAGATATGCAATAAATCAATCAAGGAATGAATCAATTAAGGGAAATATAAATGATAGAAATTAATTATAAAGCGTGTCTGATATGCAAAGAGTCGACATGGAGTGATTAAAAGGGGATGCTGGATAAGGGTAGTTTAATTTCTAGCTCAGTGCACTGCTCCTTCTGAAACACATGGTTGTAGGGCAAAAAATGTTGTACATATCCTTCAGAAGCACACACAAATAGGGGTCTGTAAATAAATGCACTTATCAAATCTAAATGATGAACAATATGAAGAATTTATGAAAAATAATAAAGCATATTATGCATATGACTTCAGAATAAACACATGATCGTGTGTATCTACATAATGGCTCAAACAATAGGAAGTCCTGATCAGTCCATCATAAGAAAACAAAAGCTAATATGTTTCGAGATGACTTCTTCAGGGTTTCCTAATTCTCTTAGAAAGATGGCTTGGCACTAAAAATAATCAAATGAATAACTTATTAACAATTATAAACAAAAGATGTATGTAACATGAAGCCCATAGCTATAGAAACCAATCTGAAATTTTCATCCTAAATGAAATATAATGCGCCTGTTACCTATGAACAAGTCTAGAAAGATATCATTCTGACAAAAAAAGATCCAAAAAGGATATATCCTGCATATCCTTCCAGACATCTCAGTAGACCTAAAATGGTTATCTGCCACTATTCCATATTTGGGCAGATCCGCAGTATCTGGCAAGCTCCGTTTATTGTTTGGCGGATTAACTGGTTAACCATTTACTGCATAATACCATAGTTCGCCATGTAAAATATTACCATTTACTATATTATCATTTACCATATTGCTATTTACATTTTGCTCATTATGCTTTCCCTGTTCACTCCCTCCCCGCTTTAGTCTCAGACTAGTAATGGTAACACTTGGTTATTCAGTAACATGTTAATCCTGTAGCATTAATATGGTAAAGTGTAACAGTTAACTCTTGCAGTATTAGCTGATTATTCCAGTTGTTGGTTAGCAGCCGCTATAATTGGTTTACAGCCCAATAACCACCAAACATATGGGACACCTCTCCCTTTCTCTCAAGTCTGTGGTTGCAGAGAAGGGCAGGGAAAGAAGCCAATACCAGGTCTCACAGGACAGGAGTGGAGTGGGAACAGAGCCACCCTGAGCTGATCTCCTTTCCCTCATTGGAGATAGTACTGTTTACTTTCTCTTCCTTGCACACCTTCAGTAAACCTTCAGTAAACCTCCCAGTTTTAAAGGGAAGGAAGAAGACTTCTCACTGCCCTACTTCTTGCCTTCCCTAGCTGTCTTTGTGCCATAAAATCCTCAATTTACCACTCCCTGGATGCAGGTTAACAAAGGGCAACAGCTGATCAGATGGGTATTTCCCCAATGAATAATACCCTCCTCCCCTGCCTGCAGAAGGGTCTGAAATCTAGCAGCCTATGGGGATATCCTGTAATTATTACTTGTGAAGAGTGAGTGGTGTACAGGGACGCAAAAGAAAAAGAAACGGTCCCTGTATGAGAAATGTATGTACAAGCCACTGGAATAATCTAGCATTCTGCCTACAACAGAAGAATGGAATCAATCGAACATGAAAGCCTGGTTCGACCACCGGAGAAAATTGTAAATATTTTTTAAAAAATAATTAATTTTTTAAAATTACAATTTGAACTACTAAGGGTGCAAAAGAGAGAGAAAAAATGTAGATAATTAAATAATGCTTAGATTTGAGGCTTTAAAAGGGCAATGTGGCTAATTCTCTAAACTGTAGGACCTCATTCCGCAGACTGTTACCCAGGCCAGTATTCCCCTGGTTTAGAGGGGGTGGTTCTGTAACTACTTACAGAATTAACAACTAGGGTCTACAAAATCTTAATGAGCAAGAATTTTCACATAGTAGTGATTGCATTTTAACTTTAGACAATCAAGGTTGTTTTATTGTGTCCTTTAGTGCAATGATTAATCCATAAAACAGCGTACAGGTCTTGGATTGCGATTACAGATATGCCATGCAGCAGGGAATGAACAGAGAGAATTACTTTATGTTTCGTTTAAGAGTGAATAGTAATCATCTCAGCAAGGCACTTTCAGTCCTGAAAAATAAAGAATACTAAATGTATCAAAGCTGATAATCCTAGGGTTGAAGGCACCTCAAGTGTCATCTAGTCCCTGCTCTAAACCATGTTATAGGTGAAACCAGAATTTTGCCTGGTTCCAATTTTGATTGTAAGTTGGAGTTTCATTTCTTCCAATTCTGATCGGAACAAAATAACATTAATAATATTTTTATTTATTTATTATTTATTTATTTATTTTTCTGGTCTTGATTCCCATCAGAAATGTTTCCGATCAGAATTCCAACTGAAAAATAACATAGCTGTTCGGTTTTTGCATAAATGTTCCATGAAAATGGAACAGCTATTTCAACCCAGCCCTAAGCCAGGTACCTACAGCATCACAAACAGATGCTTGTCCAGCCATTGTTTGAAAAGAAACAAACCATCCAATGAAGGGTATTACAGAACCTTCCTCGGTAGCCTATTCCACTGCCCAACTGTACTATAGATAAAAAAAAGGTTTTTTCCTAATATTAAACCAAAATCTACCTTGTTGCAATTTAAGAAAATGCCTTAAAAGGGAGAGCATAAAAAGAAGTTATTTTATTTTAAATTTGTCAATAACTAGTTTTATTCAGCTTTTATTTAGTTTTGTACAGCTACAGATGAAAGACCATTTTCATTCTATACTCAGTTTAGCTATATTGTATATTTATATATTTACACAGATGCTAAATCCGGAATAACGTCTCTTAACCCGGGTTTAAATATCTGTGTAAACACCTAATCCTAGTTTAAAACTATCCAGGTTAAGGTTGAACCCAGGTTTATTTAATCCTCATTTTAAAGGATTTATTTAACCCTGTTACCCTGAAATTCTCCCAGGAATTAACTCCACCATGGGGTCGGGGATCCCGACAGGAAAGCTTACGTTTCTTCACTAAAAAGTCACAATAGACAATGATTATGACTAAAATACTACAATTTATTGCCCTGCCAAACTGGCTTACACACTGCTGTAAAAGCACTACGGAAGCATGCAAAAAAAAGGTTATTGATTACAAAATATATATTACTGGAGAACATATCTCACCAAACAGATATCGCAGGTCCCATAAATGTTGCTCAGCGTCTGAGGCGTCCTGCTGAGAAAGATAAGATGTTAACTTGCTGCTATGCTGGAGACTTGGTAAGAATTAAAGTAAAAATAAAAGATAGAATAGACAAAGAAAAATATAAAACAAAATTTATTTAGAGGTTGAGAAGCTCCAAAAAGGGAGGGAAAAGACAGAGAAGCACTTGGGGGAACTCTGCCCCTCCGAAAGGAAACAGTCCCATCTGAAACCACAAGTGCTTCCCTAAAAGAAAAGTAAAGTTGGCAAGTAGGGGCAAAAATTAGAGAAAAGTAGTAATTGCCCTTTTTCGGGCAAAAGATTAGAAAATCCCAACTGGGAATTAAAATAACTTTTAAAAGAATAAAGAAAACAAAATAAAAGAGAAATTAAAACAAAAATGGCTTGGAAATAGTGAAAAATGAAATAGAAGAAATAAAATTAAAATAAAATAAGTGAGAAAAGTAAAAGCTTAAGAAACTTAAAAATAACTTTTAAAATGGAAAAGAAAAGACTTAAGAAAAGACTTAGGAAAAAGACATAAAAAGTAAAGAATTGAAGCAAAGAAAAAAAACTAAGTCCCTTCAAGCCTATTCAGGCCTTTGCCTTTCAGCAAGTTTCCATAGCAAGCAAGAACTTCCCTTCTTTCTCAACAATATCTTGCCAGTTTTATAGGATTTCTGAGATTCTTTCAATATGGCTGTCATGTGTTCCTCCAAACAGTGTTCAGCAGATCAGGGGGCCCTCCAATAAAAATGAAGTTTGCTTTTTGGCAAGTGATGACGCTAAAGAAAAACGTTTTTGGTTTCCATGTCTCCACTCTTTTTGATTATTTTGACTTCACCCCTCCTTACTTCTATGAACCAAGACCATGGTAACCTTTTACCGGTCTTGACCTTTGTCCCACTTCAACAGAGTCTTTCAGTTTCACTGGAGCTCTATAAAACCCAATGGAGTCTATTAGCCTCACTGAAGTTTTATTAAATTCTATTAATTCTACATAATTTCATATATGGATTCTTTTTAGGAACTTGTTGAAAAACAGAGGTTAGATCTGCCTTGGTTCTACCTAATTTAGAAAGGAAGTTTTAGAGCAACATTGATTTATAAGATTCTTAGTCATTAAGACACAATTCAAAAGAACAATTACTTATTTATCTGAAGGGGGTATTTAGGTATAATTTGAAGCCAAACTTTTGGTTTAAATAAACGTATTTATTTATTTTATTTATTTATTTCTATGATTTATACCCCGCACCCTCCTGTCACCAGCTCGGGGCGGCTTCCAACAATTTATAAATACATAAAAACACTATAAAAACAGTTTAAAACAATCAGCAGTATTTAAAACAAGGCCACGGAAGTTAAAACA
>QEPC01001413.1:812669-823310 GCA_003113815.1 Sphenodon punctatus
GTCTCTCCCCCAGCTCCTGTCTCTCAGATTGTAAGCCCTAGGGGCAGGGACTGTGTCTATTTTATTACTTTGTAAAGTGCCAGGTACACTGCTGGCGCTATATAAATGTTTGTTAATAAATAATAATAATAATAATTGTAAGCCGCCCTGAGCCCTTGTGGGAAGGGCAGTGTATACATTTGAAAAATAAATAAAATACAAGGGTTCCATCTAAAATGTCAGTAACCCTCCCTGCTCCAGTTAGTTACTTTTCCTTTCTAACTTTGTTCATATTTAAGGGGGGAATATTCTTTTTAGAAAAGTTGTTCCTAAATAAAAACCTCTTATTTCATGATTCTAGTAAGGTACCACAGAGGTATGCAGGTGGGAGATCTAATCTTAATTCAGTAAAAGTTACTGGTAAAACCCATGACTTTGATGGAAAAATGGTATATGAGTGGGATGTGGAACTCCATTAATGTTGTTTGCAATATATCAGCCCCATTCTTATCTCATTACAGATACAGCAACATAACCTTGCTCCTTACAAATAAGTCTCATAAATGCCATACTGGGTCCATTCAGCCCAGTGTACTGTCTCCGACAGTGGCCATCTTTGGTCGCTTTGGAGTACACAACAGGTCATAAAAGCAGGCCACTCTCTGCTATTTATTCTTAGCTCCCAATATTTAGGGTTATATATCCCCACCAACTTGCCTAACACCATTTGTAAACCTATCCTTCACAAACTTATCCAGTCCTTTTTAAAATTCAGTTATGCTATTGGTCTTCACAACATCATCTGGCAACAATCTCGACAAGTTGATATTAAGTTGAGTAAAAAAGTACTTCCTTTTATTGGTTTGAATTCTGCTGCTAGATAAATTCAGAATGATCCTAATATACTTGCACCAGCAGAGTCCTACTGAAGTTAATGTGGTGCTTAATGTGGTGCCACTGACACAAGAGCATATAGAACTTCAGCCAATGCCAGGTTACCAATAGGTGGAAGGAGGCATAAATGAGGATCTTAGTATTTTCTTAAATACTGCAGAACTTTATTTCTATGTAAGTTCTTACTCAGCTTTCTTTTTTTCCCCACCAGAAAAATCATGTAGAAGAAAGAGAAATTCAAACCTTCCCCTGGGGATAAAATAAAAATAATATCTGTATGCCTTTTTGCTGCAATATAAAAACTGGTGCAAAGCTTAAGCAATATTGGTTGTGTTAGGGCTGCCAGCAATACCCACTCGCAGAAATGAAATTGCGCCTTTTGGAAATTCAGCATTATACATTTAGAGCTCTGTATACCCAGTATAGAATATAGTCAGTGCCTGCCCGCATCTCCATCAGAGTAAAAAAAGGAAACCAGGCAGGACACAGTCTTTATTCAGTTTTGCTTTCTATGATAATACGCACACACATACGTGTGTGTGGGTGTGTGTGCGCGTGTGTGTATGTGTTTGAAGTGGGGAGTTGGAGAGATGGATTATATGTCTTTAGGAATTACCAGCATGACAGAGTTTTTCACATCTAGATTAGACTTAAATTCTAGTTAGATTGCAAGTGATCTACTTTCATTGCTATCTGACTATGTGCATATAAGTAGTAGCCTCAGTCCTGTTCATACTGCACTTATACCTATGTCACCCAAAACACTCTTGAAATAGAGCTAGCTGCTAACCGTATTGACAGGTTCAGCCTCATAAAAATGATTTAAGGACTGTAAAGATATGAAAATTGACCATTACAGTTCTATTTTTATCCTGTATAAGGAAGTGATACACATAACCAATGTTCATGATCTGTTCAGTTTAAATATTTCAGTTGTAGGTTAAAAATGGTAAAGTGTAAATTGTAGGTAAAAAAATGGCAATAAGACATACATGTTGTACAAGGATAGAGAGGTAAATTTCCAAATTACCTGAAGCCCCAGCACATTTTTCCTGCATATGCAAGTGCACTGGCATTTTGCACCCATAAATGTGCAGCTGAGAGTGCTAGTTATGTGCCTAAAATTACCTGATTTTAAATGTGAATGTGAACCAATTATACATGAAAATGCAGGTGAGGTTGCTTACATTTTCTATTTACATTTTGTTCATACTTTCTGTGCCATTTTTACAGGTCAACAAAAATCAGGGGAAATTATGTCTTAAAATTTAAGTCGATAAGGAAAATCTTTTGTGAGATTACTTGTAAAGATTTCTAGGCTGTGTGCTTGTAATCCAAGGTTATTGCTTGTATCCCCATCCTAACAGCTTTATCTGAATAAGAAACATTTTGTGCTGGAAAAATTAATACCTTTATGCTCAATTACAGTTTTATGTTGGTGGTATAAATCAGTGTGTAAACAGACCCTCCACAATGTCCATTTTTCATCATGAGACGAACAGTCAAGAAGATTGTATGTTTGTACCTTAAACATGCAGTTTTACTTTCCTTCATTAACCAAACAATTCAACTTTATATTAAAGCTGTGCATTTAAAACCTCTCACTTTTGCCTGTCTTAAAAAGTAATGGCATAATTAATTACTTTATACTGAACCAAGCATAGTATCTCCCAGAAGCCTAATTTTAGGACTAAGTCCGCTTCTGCTAAGGAACTGTACAGCAGAAACACCCTGCCTGAATAAATTTGCAATCTACATTCTAAACAGAATGAAACAGAAAATGTGTTTTATTTTTGTTTGTTTGTTTGTTTAAAATGGTGGTACCAGTCACTACTTAGCTCAGGGGTGGGGAACCGCCAGCCTAGGGACAAAATGCAGCCCATGGTTAGTTTTTATTTGGTTCCTTTCCATTTCCTGGATCCAGTTCCTGCCCCCAAACACTAAAGACTGAGCTCATGGTAAGGGAATAAGAAATGAGAGCATGCACCCAAGAAAAGGGGACAGATCCATGGCAGAGATCCCTGAACTGAAGTCTCCTCTCATGAGTGCACTCCTTAAGCATCCCCACCGCAACGTCTATGTGGCCCTCGAAGCTTATACTAATTTTCAAAGTGGCCCCTGGGAGGGAAAAGATTCCCTACCCATGACTTAACTAAACAGACAACACAAAAGCACGAGTCTAACAAAGTAAAGACTGACATAACAGGCTTGTAAATTTCCCCTCTCCTAGAGCCCTGTGCGCGGGGAGGAAACTTTGTCCTTGCCACCTTACTGTGATGAGGCGGAAGAGGTGGCTGGTTGCTGCTGGGCTTGGTCAGCTGGCTCGGGAATTTGATGTGGAGGTTAGGGGAGCTGCAAATTTGCAGCTCATGCTGGTGCTCGTGCACCAGTTAGTTGCAGGCAGTGGTGCAAAAGGGGCAGGGCAGAGTTTGCCTGGGGACGGTCATCTGACCTGATCCCCGGCTCTCGCTCCATAGGGCCTGTGGTGCCCCAAGGTCAGGAACACGCTGATTTCCCCCTGGATGGGGATCAGGCCATCACACCTGAGGGTATGAATCACGCCATGGGGCCTGTTCCTAATGTGGGCGTGGGTGCCCCTCAGGTGCCTCCTGCTGGAGAAAATGAAGAGCAAGATCCTTGCCTTCTTGCAGGCCCTAATGAACGGGTGGGATGCTGTGATGGCCCAATTGATTAGGGACAGCCATGTTCCCATTTTGCCTCCCATGGGGGTTGGGCAGGAGGTGGATTCTCCACCAGTGGCCATTCCAGTGGCTAATCCACCACGTTGTGGGGCCAAAGTCGGCGGCCCACCCTCCACCCCGCCACCTCGTTACAGGAATGATGATGAAATACCTGGCCCTGCCAGTGCAGGCAGAGGAGATGGCCAGGTGATGCGTGATCTGGTTCAGAGGCTGAACGACATGGAGCAGCATATGGCAAGGTTTGTGGACCTGCTAGAGAACAGAGGGCAAAATGTTCCATCTCAGCCACTAGCTGTGCAGCCCTCTGGGACAGGGGAGGCCAATACTTCAATGGCGGGAGGTGGGGATGCTGGGGGTGTGGCTATGGGCGGTAGCGCAGCTACTGCACCACCTGTTGCTTTGCCAGCTGGTGGTACAGTAGCTGTGGGCCAGGCAGCAGTGCAACTTAGTTTGCCCACCTCTCAGCTAGGGGGGCAGGGGATCTTGCCAGCTTTTCAGGCTGAGGGAGTTCTGTTGGAACAGTCAGTGCTTTGCCAGTCGGCTTCTGTGCCTGCCAGTCAGCCTTCTCAGCTTGGGCCTCAACTGTTTGTGCAGCAGGATCCCAATAGGCTTGTGTGGCTTGACAATGTTTGGCACCCGTAGGGGTACATTAGTGGGATTATGCTTCAAAACAGTGTTGGACCTATTGGGGCATGTGGGGCTGGACAGAGTGCCTCTTTGGTTCCGTCGGCACCCCCGGGTTATTTTTTCTGTGATGGGTGTGTGTGTGTTCATTCCAGCATTCCCCTTATGCCGCCAGTTAAGCAGGAAGCTCCACCATTACAGGGTGTCTATGCGGGGACCTTGGCCATCAGAGTGGTGCACCTGTTACAGTCTACCGAGAAAAAATCTGGAGAGGTGAATATGTGGACATATTTGCTTTATTATTTTGTGATCCTATTCCGGATCCCAATGCTAAGGCTGATTCTAGGGAGTTAGAGCGAGCTAAATGGCTTAAGGTTAATAGGAACTGGCTCAACTGGGAATCAACATTTATCGTCTATGTTGGAGTGATAGTGCAGGCATTCCCAGCATGCACGTCATTATGGAAATATTTTGATATAGTGTGCAGAGCTTATTTGTCCAGTGAAGGGTTCGGGTGGTTGCGGTACAATGAGGCTTTTCACCAACGTGCTGCAATTACATTGGGGATTTGATGGTTTGTGCATGCACATGACCTCTGGTTGGAGTGCATGCAAGAGTGGGAGATGCCTAGGTTAGAAAGTGGGCATGTAATAGCAAAGTGGATGCTCTGCCTGCATACGGGGCCCACTCTGAGGCCAGAAGTAAGACTACCCAGTCATTGGCATACTGGGATTACAATGAGGGGGCGTGTTGTTTTCGTGCCAACTGCAGGTTTCACCATTCCTGCCTGTAGTGCAGAGGGAACCACCCATTCTCTAGCTGGTCCTAGAAGAAGGGATTTTCCCAGAAGGGCAAGCGGCAATTTAGGCCAGGCCAGAACAAAGACGGGGGTGGGAATGCCCCCCTCTGCCAGTTCTGGGAAGGGCGCCAACGCCAGTTAGGTGGGCAATTTTGACCGGGTTATTAGTTGACTAACCGGATAGGGTAACGGCAGATTATGTTAATGGTTCTTGTTATGGTTTTAGGATTCTGGTCATAGGTTTGAGAGGGCATAGGATGGCTCCAAATTTAAAATCAATAGTTCGTTTGGAGCACGTGGTTGGGGAAAAAATTAATAAGAAAGTAGCCAAAGGCCCATTTGATGGCTTGCTAATTGAGAATCTGAGGATTTCTCCCTTGGGGATGGTGCTCAAGAAGGCGCCTGGCGAGTATCGGCTTATACGTCACCTGAATTACCCCCGGAGATGCTTCTGTGAACAATTCAATACCTGCTCAGCTTTGCTCGGTACAGTAAGCTTCGTTTGACAGGGCAGTGGAGATGGTGAGGTCGTGTGGAAAAGGGTCCCTGGTGGTGTAGAGCAACAAAGTTGGCTTTTCGCCTCTTTCCTGTACACCGTCATGATTTTGATTTGCTAGACTTTTCATGTCAGGGCAAATTTTACTTCAATAAGGTGATGCCAATGGGCTGTTCCATTTCTTGTGCTGCCTTTGAGAAGTTTAGCTCTGCTCTTGACTGGCTGGTAAGGACACTGACCAGGGATGGTCATGTGACCCATTATCTGGATGATTATCTATTCTCAGGAAGGGCTGTGCAAACCTTCTTAACACGTTTAGCGTTCTCCTAGACTGTGCAAACCTTCTTAACACGTTTAGCGTTATTGCCAGGAGAGTAGGCATTCTCTTGGCTAAGGAGAAGACGGAGGGGCCTACTTCAACAATTATGTATTTGGGAATTGAGCTTAACTTGGTACTGCAGGTTTCTAGGTTACCTGCAGTGAAGCTCGTGGCTTTACAGGAGGCAGGCAGCAAAAGCAGGGCAGCAAAAATGGTAATGCTGAGGGAACTACAGTCTTTACTGGATAGCTTCAACTTTGCTTGCAGGGTTGTGGCTCTTGGTTGGGCTTTTCTATCTAGATTGTATGCCAAAACAGTTGGTGTCACTGCTCCTCATCACTATATACGCGTTACGTGTGATATGAAGGAGGATTTGGCGGTATGGGCTGATTTCCATTCAGACGCAGCAGGTGGCATAGGCCTGGGAATTTATTTTCGGGATAGGTGGTGTGCTGAGAGGTGGCCTCAGAGCTGGTTGGCATCAGGGATTTCACGTGACCGTACATTTCTGGAGTTGTTTCCAATTGTGGCAGCGATACACATTTGGACAGAAGATTTTAAGGACAAGAAGGTCCTTTTGGTGTGATAACATAGTGGTTGTTCACGTTATTAACAATTTGTCATCCTTGTCAGAGCGAGTTATGCATTTGGTTCGTGTATTCGTTCTGACATGCCAACAGCACAATATTTTATTTTCAGCCAGGCATATTTCAGGGATCAATAATGAAATAAATGATGCCCTTTCTTGGTTTCAGATGTGGCGCTTTTGGGACCTTGCCCCTCGAGCGAGCCGAATGCAGGAGTTTGTCCCGGTGGTGCTTTGGAACCTTGGATTTTAGAGTTAGTCAGGATAGTGAAGGGTTCGGTGGCTCCGTCTACCTGGGCCACTTATGACCATACATACAGGGAGTTATTGTGATTTGCGGAGGATAAAGGGATGGTCGATAAAGTTTCCCATCCCGCTTCCTCAGATAGTTCAGTTTGGATTGTATCTTCGGCGCAGGGGGTTCACCCCTAATACAATTGCAGGAAAGTGATCTATGCTGGCTTTTATGGGCAAATTGGTGGGTTTTCCAGAGGTCACCCAGTTGCCCATCTTAAAGGCAATGTTGGAATTTTGGCATAGACAGGGTTACAAAAGGGTGGATACCTGTTTTCTGTTATCCCCCCAAATTTTGGCAGAGATGGATGTCAGGCTTGCAAAGACTTGTGTTAATGATAGCGAGGTCATTCTTTTCAAGGCTGCATTCAGTCTGGTATTCTTGTGAGCGCTAAGAGTGAGCGGGATAGTGGTAAGCTCACGTTTTGACCATTCAGGTAAGGTACTTCAAGTCAGTGATGTGGCTGTCCAGGAGGCTTCGATTTTAATCCGCCTCAGGTGGTCAAAGACGGATCAGAGAGGGAGGGGCTCACTCACTACCCTTCATAGGTCAGAGGAGGGCAACGTTTGTGATCATGGCGGTGTACATGAGGAGCAGAGCTCAGGCAGAAGGCCTGCTGTTCATGCATGCTTCCAGCCAGCCGCTTACCAGGTATCAATTAATGGCAGTCATGTGGCACCATTTCATGGGGATGGGGTTACCTGGACACCTGTTCAGCTCACACCCTTTTAGAACAGGGGCTGCATCGTCTGCTCCAGCGATTGGTTTTTCCGAGAGGGATATTCAGAGTGTAGGCAGGTGGTGTTTGAGGGCGTTTAAATCTTATATTTGATCCCTTTTCTCCTAACCAGGTCCCCTCCCCACCACTTCCCCATATGCGTATGGGATGCTATTGATGGGTTATCTGTCTGTATTATTTCAGGGGCGTTTCAGGAAACACTGAGGAAGGCAGCATGGATTCTCGGTCACAGTTTCATCCGTTGGGCTGAAAAAATGGCCAGACGAACCAGCTGGGGGTCGTAGCTTGTATTGGGATCCAGAGCAGAGATTATCTGGAATGGAAAGAAGGACATGTTGTGGGCCCAACTGATGCCTTTGGTTTGTGGCATGTGCACCAGGATGCGGCCTGATGTAATTCTTATCCATTTGGGGGGAAATTATTTTTCTCAGGGTTCTGGTTTAGACTTGTTCCTCATCATATGGCAGGACTGGGCGAGGCTGAGAGAGCTCTGTCCATGGGCTCAATTGCTTTTTACCCAGTTAGTTCAGCATATTAAGTGGCCTAGGCTTTTGAAACCTAAGGGAATGGACAAGGCAAGAAAGCAGGTGAATCAGGAGGTTAAAAAATGTATTGATCAGCAGGGGCATGATTGGTTAGAACACAAGGCCATCCACTGGATGAAGCCTGAATTGTACCGGAGGGATGGTGTCCATCTATCTGATTTGGGGATACACATATACCTTGGAAATATTAAAGGGATTTTGGCAAAGCTAGAGTAATTGGGCCGGGAGTCTGTGTTTGGTTGGTCTGGGTAGGGGTGAACAAGCTAAGCTATGCTGGCTGCTCTTTGTGGCGTTAATGCAGTGCCATAAATAATAAAATCTTGTAGGGATTTGTTCCAACCTGGACAGGTAATGGAACTTGGACACATCATGCAGAAGAGGTGAGAGAGAGGGGAGCCAATCATGAGATAAGCAATCCTGCTTATCACCCAACTCTGAGGGGTTACTCTGGCATACTATTAGGATACATGCAGTCCTGTGTTTGTACTGGAACCGTCACTCCTTCCTCAGGACCCATAAATAAAGGAGGGGTCCAGAGTTAGACGAATGGACTGGCATCTCCATTCAGATTATTTGAACTAAAGGTACTGAACTTGCTGCCCCTTCCTGCTAACAGCATATTGGGGAGACTAACAACATGTTTAAAACAAATTAAAACAGATACAATTAAAATTCCACAATAAAAACAATTCACCCCCTACCCCTCCCTAACCTAACCCACCCACCCCATCTCCCTCGGGGAAGGCATGGCGGAACAGCCAGGTCTTACATTGTCCACGAAAAGAGGGGAGGTCGGCGGCCAAATGGACCTCAAGCGGGAGGGAGTTCCACAACCGTGGCGCAGCCACAGAGAATGCCCCCTCAAGGTCAACACCCGAGAAACCCGGGGGACATCAAGGAGGGTGCCCCCGGCTGAATGCAGGGGCCGATCTGGGACCTGGAGGATGAGGCAGTCTCCAGGTAAGTGGGGACCAGGCAGTTTAGGGCTTTAAAGGTCAGCACCAACACCTTGAATTGGCCCCAGAAGACTATTGGCAGCCAGTGCAGAGAACGGAGCACCTGTGTAATGTGCTCGCGTTGGCCCATCCCCGTTAGGAGACGAGCCGCCACGTTATGCACCAGCTGCAGTCTCCAAACCAGCACCAAGGGTAGCCCCACGTAGAGTGTGTTATAGTAGTCCAGTCTTGAGGTAATAAAAGCATGGACGATCGTGGCCAGATCAGAGTCTGATACGTACAGCTGAATCTGACATACCAGATGTAACTGGCGAAATGCCCCCTTCACCACAGCCGCCACCTGGACATCCAGACGGAGTTGCGGGTCCAGGAGCACCCCAAGACTCCGACCCTGAGACACCAGGGCAGGACAGACGCCATCACTCCCCCAGCCTTCCCCACAACCATCTTGTCGGGATTTAACTTCAGGCAGCTCACCCTCATCCAATCCCCCGCAGCTGGCAAACACCAGGTAAGCACCAAGACTGCCGGGCCTGAGTTGGATGAAGACCCCGGGGAGAAGATGAAAAATCACCCAGGACCACACGCTGAGTTCTCCCAGTCAGGAAAGAGCAGAACCATTCAAGACCGGTCCCGCCAATTCCTGCCTGATACCACAGCCGAGTCACCAACAACTCATGATCAACGGTATCAAACGCAGCCAAGAGATCTAACTGGGTCGAATGACCCTGGTCCAACTCACAGGAGAGGTCGTCGACCAAGGCCACAAGCGCAGAAAGTCAGACTGTGAGGGATCGAGAAAATTGACACGTTCCAGATGCTCCTGCACCACCTGTGGCTCGGCAGCACCGGTTAGTTGGGAGATGGGTTAGTTTACAGTTGGTTAAAATTGGAACCCTTCACCCCATTCACCACCCAGACTGCTAATTTGGTTTTTAATAAAGTTGCGGCCAGTTTTAAATTCAATACTGTCTCTGTTGCCTCATTTCGTGTGCATGTGACAAATAAAATATTTTATCATGCTGCATTAGTTATGAGTTACAAAAATATGAAATGACACTAATGTTAATCATCAGAACGTTAATACTATTAGTGTTTTGGGAATGAGCACTCCCCCTCCTTCCCCTCCCCCCTGAAGATGCAGTCGTGTGTGTGTTACAAATATAGATGAATAATATGAGTCAATGCCCAAAATTTGCTGCAGGTTAAAAAAAAGTCACAATAATTATGTTAATTACTATGATGGGTAAAGTCCAGTTAAAACTCCAGTTTCCCTTATGGTTTATTTTAAGCTTTCATAAGAAAGAAAACTTGCAAGTAGCATAAGTATAATTTACTTACACGTACACACACACACACTCATATTTCAAATATCCATTATTTTACCTATTGTATGCAGTTCTCTCACTCTGAAAGGACCCTTATTTTCTTTTTCCTTACTTTTCTATAGTTCTATAGAAACTTCCACTTTGTAGAATGACAGAGTTTGAAGAGTCCTCAGAGGTCATCTAGTCCAGCCCCCTGCGCCATGCAGGAAATCCACAGCTACAGCACCCCTGACAGATGGTCATCCAGCCTCTGTTTGAAAACCTCCAGCAAAGGAGAGCCCACCATGGCCCTAGGCAGTCTGTTCGACTGTTACGCAGGTCTTACTGTTACAAAGTTCTTCCTAATGTTTAGCCAAAATCTGCTTCCTTGTAATTTGAG
>QEPC01001413.1:859106-884441 GCA_003113815.1 Sphenodon punctatus
CCCCCCGGTGTCCAGGCCTAGATTCCTCCCTCTTTGTTTCCCTCTCCCCAGTTCCGTCCCCTGGAACCTGGTAATTCTGGCCTTCCTTGTCCCTCCTTGGTTTCCCCCACGGCTCCGTACCTCGGAGCCTGACAGAACCAGGAACAAGGGGAGCCCCACATAGAGACACAGGAACAAGGGGAGCCCCATGTAGAGAGAATTCCAGGAGAGATTGGAAAAACTGGGGTACATCTTGAGTAATTTTAATTTTATCCTAGATCAAATCACCAATACTAAAATATTCTCAGAAATATGTCCGTAGTAGCATGACAAATTAAAATCAGTGGGTGTTCTGAAATTGAATGAGAGTCCAGAATGCTGTAAACTCCCCATTTCCTCCCACAGAAACCTAATGAGATACAATTGTTAGCCAATGAAGTGACAGTAGGATGTTTTCAAATGAGCCAGGTTGAGGGAGGGGGGCATCTGTGACCACTGAGTGGCACAGCTGCAGAGCAGTCAGTCAGCTGGAGTTCATGGGGAGGGATTGTAAGGGGTGGCGGAAGACTGATGTGAAATTGCATGGTTTTTTCCCCCTTGCTTACACGTTGTTTTTTCTTTTTGTCTTCCGCTTTTCTCAAAAATTCCTTGTGGAATAATATATATTTTACAGCCACGAAACAGTCCCTTGACATAGGCTTTCCTACCAATTATGAATGGTTTCCCTTATCACTTTCAACAGTTATTTGAAAGACTGACGATTTGTTTTAGTAATACTCTGTCACTCCATATTCCCCTATTTATGCTTTCCCTCCCCCAAGAGGGCAACCAGACTAAAGAGTTATCCCTCAATTCATGTGTCAAGACCCATAAACCATCTGCAAGCACAATTAAGGACTTCCATTATTTAAATCGAAACAGATACCAATTAAGTAAACTATCCTGTAAAATTAAGAAAGGAAACAACAAGATGAACGAAAATCCCAAATCATTAGAAATTGCCACTTTACTGCCTTATTGAGTGCTTAGCATTTTTATTCAGTAACATTACAAAAAGTAGTTTCTGCCCTTTTATTTGTATCCCTAATCTATTCTCCAAGCTCTGGGTGACTAAGTTATTGACCTTTGGTAAGGGCAATGTTCTTTTATGCTCATTTAATTTTTTCTTCGTTTTCTGGGAGGAAGCATTTCATTCTTGGAAATGGAATTTTCTTTTTTTCAATTACATCCATGAGCAGTTTAAAAAGAAAAACAAACGAAAAACAAAAGATTAGCAGCTAAAGAATGGAGACACCGATATTATCGGTAGCTCCATTATAACACACTCACTTGGCATGTGTGAAACAGATGGAGGGAAGGACAATAGAATGGAGCAACTGATAATATATATTATTATCAGCAGCAGCATACTGTAACTGGTATGGTTTAATTCAATACAAATACTCATAGTACTGATCACAAAATCGTATGGAAAATTTATTTTCCTAAATTCAAGTAATATGGAATCATATTTGTACTAATCCAAACAATCATTTGTACCACAATTTTGGTGGGGAACACCCCCTCCCACTAATATGTCAACAAGTCTGCTAAACTTAAGTGTCCATGAGCGAGCAAGCAAGCAAGCAAGAAAGCAAGCAAGCAAGAACGCAAGAAAGAAAGATGAATTAAGAGATAAGAATTAAATTTTTATTTTAATCTCAGTGCACAGGCAATTAAAGAGGTAAATCATTTATTTCACCACTTTTAATTTTTTAATCACCAATTCGATTCTACCCAGTTCTAGAACTTAATGACACGAGAACTTTTCCCTTAATGTACAGCTAAGTGGAACAGGAGGTTACACCAGACCATAGGGAGGTATACTATCTAGCACGGTAATAAAAAAACGTATGTGCTCACTCTGGCTGCAATCACACGAGACGTTGCCTTGAGTTGAGCAGCCTTACCCCAATTTGGACACCACTGCCATGAGATGCAGTGGCTTATGTGCCTGGCGGGCCCCAGATGTTCACCCCCCCCCAGGGAGTGGGGGTAAGGCTGCCCAAATCAAGGTAGCATGCCACTGCTTGTGGGCCCAGTCCCTGTCTGCTCTGCTGGGGGCTTTGAGGGGCAGGCACTGGTGCCAATCCCATGCAACCAAGTTACAGCCGGAGGAGGGTGGGTGAAACAGGGCTGGGTGCCCACACATGTAACTGGCACCTTGGCTCATCCTTGTGTGTGGCAGGATGGCCAACAGTTGCCTGGTTTCCCCGGGGGCGGGGAGGGGTAGAGACTGTATTCTCTGTGCTGGTTGCAATTGCCCACTCCAAGATACATAGGTGACTGGGCCCTCCCGGTTTGTGTGGCTTCACCCACTCAGCCACACTTCTGTCTGTGCTAGAACCGTCTAGCAAACAGCTGTGTAACTTACTTCGGTGATATGCCTGTCTAGCACTTGGTAGACCTTTAAATTAGTGTTCTGAAGGATCAGCATGCAAGTCTGTCATATCTGTCATGTGTCTAATTTGTTCAGGATTTGTTTTTTTAAAATGAACTGCTCATGCCTGCTTCATGATATCACAATTTGTTTATATTGATCAATATCATGATAACGCAGTTCTAGGGGGTAGCCCAGTACCTACCCCCTGTTATTTTTATACAACTCTTTTCTTTTTTTCAATTACACCATGAGCAGTTAAAAAACAAATACAAAAGAAAAACAAAAGATTGGCAGCTAAAGAATGGAGTCACCAACATTATCAGTTATACAACGATTATACAACATGCAGTAGGATATTTGTTGTCAGAGCCAAGGGCAGAGGCCAGGACATCATTCAAGCCTGATATCTGGTCCATGGGGAATGTCATCCAATAGCAACGCATGGCCAAAATCCAGGGAATCAGTTCTAGCAGGGTCTGGAAGGGGGCAGGAAGAGATGACACAAAGGGTGTTTTCAGACGTGATGGGGCGGCTTCGCCCCGTCCCAAAAACAACCCAGAGATTCCCCACTGGGCTCACCCAGGCACGGCAAACAGACGTGCTGGGGATCCCGGCGGGGAATCAGGGAGGGGGCGGGGCCGCGCGGCGCAACGTGCGGCTGCACGGCCACGGCCCCACTCCCTCGCCGCCCGCCCTCTGGGGAGACGGGCAGGTGGCGAGGCCAATGCTGCCGCAGCGTCTGGCCGAGTTCACCATGGCCCGGAATCTCGCCAGGGATTCCGGGCCATGATAGCCGACCAGAAGTTACTTTTTATTGATGCCCGCCTGGAATAACTTTCATCACACTTCTGAGGATTTTCCCGCCGGGAGCCCGGGAAGCATGGTTGAAATTGACCCCATGTGGATATTCAGTGTGGCAAACATCTGGCGGCCGCCAAACAGACGTGCAGGGCACAGTGACCACAGGTGGGTATTCACTGTGGTTCACTGTGATCTCGTCACGTCTGAAAATACCCAAAGATGTTGTAGAACCAGGTCTCTATCTGGTTGTTCAGAACAGGGGTTTGCTGTGACATAGGAAGCTATAGAAGTCCTTAACCAATCAGGATGAAGGTAATCAGTGGCCAGTCAAGAGCCTGACAGGATTAAGCCAGACCTCTGGCTGCTTTTAGACGAGTGGCCGGCTCTAGAGCTTTGAAAAATGTGCTTTGAAAAAGGTTGTGGGGGGAGGGTGTGTAGACAAGCTGGAAGTCGCCAGCCGTCATTGGAATCGGCACTCACACATTCTTTTTAAAAGCACATTTGAAAGACCTCGATACGAGGTCACGGACGATATGAAGTCTTTCATATGCACTTTTAAGAAGAATGAGCGAGTGCTGATTCCAGTGATGGCCAGCAACTTCCGGCTCATCTAAAACCCTCAGCGTGACTTTTTTCAAAGCACGTTTTTGAACGCGCTTGAGCCAGACGCTCGTCTAAAAGCAGCAGTGCCAGACTTGCAAGGAGCCACAGGGCTGTGGTTCCACTGCATCACCACAGTAGCCCAGTGGAAGTATGGACCAGAAGACTAGGGTTCCAGGAACATGTTCCCCTTGCATCCTGACCGTCTTTGTAAGGCAGTGGGGGGGGGGGGGAGAATCTCCTTGCCTCAGGAGCCCCTTTATTCATGATCTGTGGGCTACCCTTGCACTCCTGTGCTCTGAGCCTAGTCCCTACCCCACCCCCCCGATACTGCCCTATCTGTCCTGCACCTATCCTTCCCCTATCTTTTTTTATTAGCTGACCCTAAAAGGACTTTTAAACTGGCAAACCAAATTATGTCCAGTTTTTTTCCCCTGGGAGAGGCAGCAAACCTACCTGGGGAAGGGAGGGAAGCGCTCTGCCCAGGCTCCATCTCTTCCCTTTTAACCAGCACTTGGGGCCACTCTTGGCTCCAGAAGCACCAGAAAGAGCAGCTGTGTCTCACCTGTGCCCCACCCAAAACACATGGTGCCCCATGCACGCGTACAGTCGGCACATACCTGAATCTGGCCCTTAAGCACTGTGTAAGGTCCCAAATTAGGGCTCAGGTGAAACTCAAGTAGCCTTGTACCAGTCAGGTGATCAGTTTCACTTGCAGGCCTGATGCTAAATTTCTTGCATATCACTCATTAATATTTCGGATCCATCAACTTCATTGGGCTCAGAAAGCAATTACGGTGTCCAAGGAATGCAGGCCCAGATTTTTAATGCAATTTCCATTTGAAAAACAACTGTAAAAGTTTAGATCTTAGTTATAAATTTTCAAAAATATAATTTGGGCACCATTTCAGATCTTTATGAGTAAAACAAGCTTTGGTTTTTTTGTTTGTTTTTTGGGGGCCTTGGGGGTTATTTTTGGGGGGCAGAGGATTGTTTGTTTTTTGTTTGTTTGAAATCCCCTCTAAAGACAGTTACAACGTAAGAGTGTGTGAACAGTAGGATTAGTTGCTAAACTTATTTGGCAACTATTTTCCACTATTTTCCTAGTCACATTTTAATTGTTCACTTGAAAGAGACTTGAAACAGAAAGTTCTCAGTGCAATGTCCTTGGCAGTTGGGGGTTGCGGGAGGAGGAGTACACAATGGCAAACTGAAATGTCAAACATCCACTCAGCCCGTCGCTTTGACCATGTGCAGCCTCTCCTCTCCTCTTTCCACTGGCTCCCCCTTCCCGAATGCATCTGGTTTAAACTCCTGGTATTCACCTATAAAACACTTCACAGCCAAGCTCCCCCCTACCTCTC
Organism: Sphenodon punctatus; assembly: GCA_003113815.1. Taxonomy (NCBI): domain Eukaryota; kingdom Metazoa; phylum Chordata; class Lepidosauria; order Sphenodontia; family Sphenodontidae; genus Sphenodon; species Sphenodon punctatus. The sequence goes on from QEPC01001413.1 coordinate 864,273, forward strand.
AGCCCTAATCGCCTTACGCACTCCTGCACACGCCCTCCACCCCTCCTCTGTCCCCTCCTTCACTCCCCCCCCATCTCCCATGCTTCCCTAACCGCCTTCATCCCTTTTCCCTCGCTGCTCCCCATGCCTGGAACTCCCTCCCTACCCACATCCGCCTTGCCTTCTCCCTCCGCACCTTCAAATCCCTCCTCAAGACCCACTTCTTCCGTGCCACCTTTCCTAATGCCTGCTAGTTTTCCCCCAAATACTTACGGTCTGCCCTCCTCTGCAGACTCCTGCCTAACTGTAACCAAGCCAAGCACGCGCACCTGAGACTTCGCAGCCGCTTGAATGTTTGTTTGCTTTTCCCTTGTCTTCCCTTTATCCCTTCTCCTTGTCGCCCCCTCCTTGTCTTTTTAGATTGTAAGCTGTAGGCAGGGACCGCATCTTTATCTTTGTTCTGTAAAGCACCAGGTACACGGCTGGTGCTATACAAATGTTTATAATAAATATAATAATAATAATTTTTAAAAATGGAAATGGAACTCCGTGACAGTAGTACAGGAAAATGTAAACAAATAACAAGCTCACAAAACAGTACAAATATTTGGAGATGATGCAATATCAAAACTAAATGGAATTGTATCAACAAATGTCAATGCAGAACATATTCATATACTCTCACTGTTTCTCAAATAATTAAATTTATCACAGATTGATTTTTTACAGCTACGGAAGACATCTTGTAGCACTATGTCCTGTGATCAAGTCAGCTAAGCAAGATTCTCCAAAAGTCAGATTTTCTAGGAGCACAGCAAAAAATGAGTCTATATTTTTCAAAAGAGCTAGTTCCCATTTAGACACTTAAATTAAGTGGCTGGATTGGGGCAGTGGAGGAAGAGGAATCCCTTCTAATTGAAAATAGTTGTAGTGCACTCCTGAGCCCACTAAAGTCAGTGGCAAAACTCACATCAACTTCAGAGGGTGAGCATTATACCCTCAAGCTCTCAAAGGCTTTAATAAATAATAATTAAATTTTTTTTTAACAAAGTTAACTAAAATATACCGGTTCCTATTTTATGACTATGGAGGCACAGCACAGGGCAAATGAAAATAAACTGACGCAAACCAAGTCAACAGCACAGCTGGGGAAAAACCCCAAACTTCTCAGTCTCATTCATTTATTTCAACTGTTAGCTCAGTAGTTCCCAAAGTGAGGGTCAAGACCCCAAATGGAGAAGGTCACACCACCTGCAAGCAGGGTCACAATCCTGACTGATACTTGATGTCCTTTGCATGCCTTCGTTGCTGTCTGCGGTCATGGGATTATGTTTCAAATATTGTCAATCCAGCAAACATTTGGGGAACCACTATGAGACAATCCTTTTCTTCAACTACACAACAAAATAAAGAACTAAAATATTTTAACAGTCAGTACTGTTGGTAAAATAACTTTTTAAAAAACCCACTTTCTTGACTATTTTTTCCGGGTCCTGGAGCAACCTCTGCGATCTATCGGGGGCGCCTTCTTGGATATCCCCCGAGTAAACTGGGGGGATGAGGGAGAGGGCATTCTCAGGGGCTGCACCACTGCTATGGAACTCCCTCACAGAGGAAGCTCACCTAGCTCCCAGCCTGTTGGCCTTTCGTCGGGCCTGTAAGACGTGGCTGTTTGTCCAAGCCTTTGAGGGAGGGGGGTGAGTAGGGGGGTTATTTGCCAGTGATTTTTACTTCATGTATTATCTGTTTTTAGTAACCCTTCTGTGTATTGCTTTTAACTTACTATTTTTAAAATGTTTTGTGAGCCGCCCTGAGCTGCCGTAGGGCTGGAGGGAGCAGGATATAAATGATTAAATAACTAAAATAAATAAATAAATACTGTGAAAAAGACAATCCCCTTATACATCAGTTATGTGATATGTCTCCCTCCTGTGTTAATTAACAGGGGAAATAATACAAAACCCTTTACTTTACAATACTTCCAAGTTTAAACTGTGATTTTTGCTACAGGGCCTTGGAAAGTGTTACAAATGTAAATTAAACTTTAATTAATTTAATTTAACAGGAGTTTTAAAAGTGTTCTGCATGCATAGTTTAGAATTGCACCAATTATATAACAAGTGTGAAGTGATCAAGTGGTTTGACTTTAATAGTAACTACCACATTAAGTAGATTTCTAATTACACTATGGGTTCCAGATAGGAGGCCACAATTAAGAGTGTGCATCTGAAGTAGAGTGTTTCAAATCTATTGAACTGTGGGAAGCCCCACACAGCACATGCTACGTGCTGCAGTTACAGTGAATGGAGAGAGTGAACTGGATAGCTTAAAGAATTAAGACAGAGCCTTTTCTGTCTAGGTGATTAATTCAACACAAGTCAGATCACTAATGAAATACTTAGTAGTAAACAAGACCTTTGGATACCTTCATGAAATGAACTGGTCTAAGCATAATTCCTAGTGGATGAGAGATCATGTCAGAAACCTGACAGTTCCGCTGGTATTAAATTATTCTGTTCACTATATAGAGGCTAAGTAAGTACTGAATGAATTTTGAGGCTCAGATATTCTTTCACTCTTAGAGATAGTCCCACAAGGCATGCTGATTTCCCCCAAGTGTGACAAAGCTCAAAATAATGCTATCCCATGTTCTTAATCTGGTAACTTTCATGGAGCACTATATTCGCACCCTTATAAGAAAAATCTCTGCCTATAATACCTATTCTACCAAGCTTTTCAGGTTATAACTTTCTAACAAAAAGGAAGGAATTCTGCAAGGGCAGTGTACTCAGCCCCTAGGGAGAGAAAGCACTGTGCACATATCATTCTTTAGTGGCAGCCTCTAGTATATGCAGCCTGTTAGTGAAACTAATACTCCAGAGAGTATCATGACCAGTCCACTGGATATATATTCATTCAAGAGGCCTTTGAAAAGAATGGATTGGAAAAGGGGTACATGAGGAGTCCCATGTTTCTTGGAAATATTTCACCCACAACTAAAACAAACAGTGGGGGACAAGAGTACCCAACCACTGTTGTCGGCACATCCGAAGCAAGACAAGACACCATAAGTGGGGTAAAAACGGTTGCACTCTTTAATCAAATCATAATTAGAATTGGCAGGGGACAAATAAGTTACTGCGATTCGGGTCCAGTACATAGCGTTAACGCATACAAAAACGAAACGTCTAGCTAGCTATTTTTGGAACAGACCAAGCTAGAAGCTTAGTTCTACACGCAGAATTCTTCAAAGTCCCTAGGTATTCACATCTGAAATTTGGTTTTCTCCCTGCATGTTTGCTTTTGCAATGCCACAACAAAGAATGAATAAAATGAAAAAGAATAACTTGAGAGTGTGGATACCATATTGGTCCCAATATAAGAGATGGAGACTTTGGGTAAAAAAAAATGAGATGCTGGCTTGCATTGGATCACTGGGGATTAGGACTCACCTGCATGGGTAAGGCAGCTGGCCTGGGATCCGTCCTCCGGAAAGTCTCCGAGGCGTAACCTGGGCCAAGAGCTGCCCATGCAGGCCAGCACATTTGTTTGTTCCCGCCATACCTGCCTTGCTGCTGAGGTTACCATGGCTGCATGTCATGGCACGGGGAGGGCGGAATGGGGCAGAAGAGGGGCTGGCTGGTCCCCCACCCCCCAGGTCACGCAGGTAGTGGGACAGCTTTCCCAGCCCACTGCGTGGGTTGTGGTAGATTAACTAGTCTTTGACTAAGGGGATCATTACTGCCATTGAGATTTTGTGGTTGAGTTGATGGCTCTCTCAGCAGCAGGCACATTCATTTTGTGCCGCTTACTGACCCAAAAAGTGGTGGCTGTGCTTTTCTGCCCTGGGCCAGGCAACTGCCTTGCTGCCTGTATTTTTGTTTTTACCCTATCTCACCACTGCAATGAACAATGGCTACAAATGATTTATCTGCTTCACCACTAGGTGTCTAGTCCATTGGAACAGCATATAAGTGACTGACAATCCCTTTTTTCCAATTAGCGAATGTTATTTTATATTGAACTAACAGCCTAGTTAGTAACATAATTTTCTTCGGGAACAATTTCTCTTTTAGCTCTCTAGCTTTTGTTTTTATTTTCCTTTTTTATTTTTATATCACAACGGCCCTTTTACACGGACGGGGGAGGTTGGGGGGATGGGTGTTTTGGCACGGTGTGTGTGTGTGTCCCTTTACACGGACACACAGCCACCTCCACCCAAGGAGCCTCTTTCGTTTTTCCATGGAGGTGGTGTGGAGGAAAAACCTATAATTCTGCTTAACCTGTAGTAACCTTGTACCCTTTTGGAAATACCCTGCCTCACGTAGACAGGCTTTGCTTTGCCTTACGTAGATAGACTCCACTATCTTAAAATTACTCCTCTGCACGTAGGATGATTTCAAAAGTAAGCCAAATTGTGCAAGAGGCAGTTGGCCTCAAGCCTAGATTGGGAAGCTCTCTTTGTACTAAGACATTCCACTGTTATCTCAGTACCAGCCTGGTCTTAGAAAGTAACTGTTTCTTCTTAATGTAATCACTCTGTGTGTTTGTGTTGCAATCTGCTCCTCTGCGCAGAAGCGACAAGCCATGTAAGGGCTTTCCGCCCAAGGATTTCTGTATAAATTATGTACTGCCCTTTCTGGTGCGTGCTTGGGATCTGAGGATCCTGGAGACCCACAGCGCTGTGTCTCTGCTGAATAAAGTACTCTGCTGTTGAATCTGCTGGCAGCCTCCTCGTCTTACTACCTTACCCACGAAAATCCACGACAGTGGGTGGGTGATGGGTGGAAGTGGGTGTTGTGCGGGAGCGCGCACGCCCCCCCACCCATCCAGCTCAGTGTTCACACAGACTAACACCGAGCGGACATCTATCACACCACCCACCACCGGCCGTTTACATGGACACCCCCCTGCACACCCACCCAAACACAGAGCTGGGGGGGTGGGGGGGGGGAGGGAGGCATCTGTGTAAAAACAGCCATTCTTTTTTATTTTTAACAATTTTTTCCCCACAATCTTACAAACATGTATGTACATTCAGAAACCATGTCCCTATTGTTCACTGTGTTTTCCCCACTGGTTGTAAAGGGAAAATGCAGTGAACACAGGTTCCTGATGTACAGACATAACTTTACTTATGTGAGCAGTCCAAGTTCTGCATGTAGGTTTGCAAAATTGGGCCCTTAATTTAGAATATCAAATTACCTTTTATCGCTGGTTTTATTATATATCAAGTACTGCACTCTTGAGTTTGTTCTGTCTAGCTTCTTTTTTTTTTCAGCTGCACATTTTTATTTAAGATTGGGTAGTCTGTCTCTTTCATGGGAAAATAGCCACCAGTCCTCTTGATCATATTTACTCTATAAAACTACATTAGTACACCCTATTGAGCACTTGGGAACTAGTGCCAATAACACCTGCAAAAAGGTCTTTGAGAACTTAAGTGATCATGATGACAAAAGAAAATTAGGAAAGCCATTTTGAATAGAATAGTAGAAAATGTACAGGGTTCTAAAAACAGTGAGGGACTAAAAATCATAGCTTAATGAATTTTAAAGTACCATAAAAGGTTATCTAGTTCCCACCCCTAACTAGTCTATACAAAAATGAAAAATCCAGACGATTTTTCGTAACAAAATCAACTTCTCCATTCCTTACTTTCCTTTCTAATCAGAAGGTATCTTTCATTTACATAGCACTTTGCATAGTATGCTGGAGTTTTTCGGAGTATCTCAGTGTTGTGTTGGGGTGTGGGAGGGAAATGCCAGCCAGCTAGCAGTGCATCATGTCCTCAGACTGATCCTATTGGACAAGTACGGACCCTTTGACTCAATTTGGCTAATTCCCCCTAAATTTAAGAGGTCGATTGGATATTGGGGTACCGGCCCTCAATATTCACTCGTGGAGTGGGTCCGTGTCCTAACACATTTGCCTCAATTAGTCCCACTTTCATCTGTTCATGTATCATGTGGCCGCCAGATGTTCACCCTGTAGTTGCTCCACATGGCGTCAACCAAGGAAATGTGAAGTCTGCCATGCAGGCAAATGTGGGGCAATATGCAACCCTGTGGCTGCTTCCCATGTGTTGGGGGGGCCACAGGGCATCCACAAAGTCCACCTGTCCCCCCCCTCACACACACACACATTTGTTAGGGCATGGCTGTGCATTCTGCATCATGAAGTCATGGGCATCGGGTAAGCAACTGCAACTGTATGTGGAGGGGAGCAGTGCATGGGCAGACTGCAGCAGGGAGGAACATCTGCCTGTTTGTTCTGGCCCTGTCCAGAGCCTGTGGGTGGCGGCTGGGGGGAGGGGGGCGCAGAGTGACCATGGGCTCCAAGGACTTCCTGTCTCGTGTATTAACACCCAAATTGTTTTCACTTTTTTGGTGAAGTCACCCAGCATCTTCTTGAATGCTGAAACTATTTAAAAGCCTGTGGTCAGAATAAAGTACTGAAAAAATTAAATATGACAGTCTTTGGTGCTATTTATGCTCATTAACACTGAAGGTGACAGTTATAGGAAATACGCTATTTTCCTCCTTTGCATTTACTGTAATTGCAGAAATAAGAAGCTGAAAATCATTCATCAAGACTGCTAGATGGGACCAGTGCCACATTAAAAGTACAGAGTAGGAGTTTCAGAACCATAGATCAGAAAATAATCCTTGCATATCCAGTAGGAATTTGACATTCATAGCACATTAGTTAAATAATACTCTGGGACAACATACACTCTGGAGATCCTATGGAATTGCCTTCTCCTTTTCTGTCCTGCACCTTTGTATTAGTATAAACTTATCTCAAAAGGCACTGAAAACTTGAATTTTGCTAATGTGATGCTCTAAGAAACTAAACGGGCTGGCTTTAAAAGGTGGGTATTTCCTAATGCATGCCATGCCCATGCCTGGATAAATATTTTATTAAACTATTATTATACCAAGTTTCCAAATAGGTATACATGGGTTTATTTTAAACTTTTAATTAATTGCCTTTCCCAATCATAACCTTAGACCGTTTTTAGATGAGCATGCGGTGCGCTCGCGCGTCGTTGCCAAAATCCCGCGAGACGGGATTAGATGAGACGCTGTTGCGAGTCATGCACACGGGAGGGGGGGTGCACATTCTTTTCCAGCCACGAACTGACCACCTCGATTGCCGACCCGGTCAGATCGTGGCCGGAAAAGAAAGCGCATCCCTCTCCCGTGCGCGTGACTCACGTCAGCATCTCATCTAATCTCATGGGATTTTGGCAACGACGCGTGAGCGCACCACGCGCTCATCTAAAAACGGCCTTAGACTTTTGAATAGAATCACACAGCATGAAGTGAAAAATTAACCAATATGCTGTTGGAGAGTTCTCGTGGACACACATACAGAAATGAGAAGAGCTCATTACATATAAAGAAAGTCATTGCACTAATATGTTCTTTCACCTACTACTTTGTGAATTCTAGACCTAGCCATGATGCATCCTTTTTGATAGGACAGTTGACAAAGGCAAATACCATCTCTGGGCTTCATTAGAGATTGTTGTTAACACTGAAGAACAGCCACAAGACTGTAACCCCTATCTCTGCATCTGTTCAGATGAGCCCAGCTACAAGACAGTAGTCTACATCCTGAGAATACCCACACTTGTTTTAAAAAAGTGATAACACACCACCACCAAACTCTTCCTTCACTACAAACTCTCTGCTCATGTGAAGGGGTTATTGTCCCTGGAGTACTGTGAACAGTCTTTATGGTGTCAGTTGAAAAAGTCAAAAAGTTCTGTAAGTCTAACCAGACCTCTACAATTTGTGCTACATGTGTTTGATGTAAATCATCCAGTTGTCTATTGCCAAACAAATTAGTTGGATCTCAGTGGCCAACATGTAGATCACAAGCTAGTCTCCAGTAGGTTACAGTGTGGGGAAGAGGACCAGCCTCTTGTAGGTTACCTCTGGGAAGGAAAGCAGGACCAGAGCCCTAGGAAGTGTCTTCAGAGAGGAAATGGACTAGGAGTGTTCTTCAACTGCCGTAAAGAAAGTACTCTTTAAAGGGGAATTGGTCCTCTCCACTCCTGAGACCAGTTGCTGAGATATCCTAGAGCTGAGAAGCCAGTGGGAGGGACCCCAACCTGGATTGACAAAGTCAGCAGGAGAACTCCTGGTAGATCACCGGAGGTTAACGTCTTTTCCCTCTCTCTCACCCTGTGTGCAGCCATGCCTACTAGCTTCCTGATAGGCCCCAGACTGCTTATAAGGAGAGCTGGAAGCCACAGGAAGCTTGTGGAGCATCTATTGCTGGTCAGGCCTGCACCCTTGGATTCATTGCTCCTCCTAGTCTCAGGTTGCATCTCTCCTTATTGTTTCGCTGCTCAGTTGTGTCTCCTCTCCTTGCTTGTGGTCCTTCCTTTCCCCTCTTGCATTGTGTTGCATTTCCTTCCCTTATTATTTCCTTAGCCTCCCCTTTCTTGTATGTTTTTGCACATTCCTTCCCTTGTTGCATGTATACCCCTTGGCCTCTTTAGTTCTTATACTCGCTGGGTATGCTGTCTCTGCATTAGCACACCTGTTCCCCTTTCGTCTGATCCATCTTAGAACTGATTCTGTCTGCACAGGAGAATTCAACCATCCTCCAGTGCTATGACAAAATTATTGATAGCTTCCAGGAGGCATTTTTGGCTAGGGCTGCCAAACAACACTCCCAGGGTAAACATCCCTGGTACGACCTGGAGTGCAAATTGTTTAAGAGCCGGCTTACAGCCTCCAAGAGAAGGTGGGTTGGGGACCATGCTTATCGAGAGAGATACCAGAAGGATAGAGTATCCTACGCAAGGCTATTGAAAAGCAAGAGGGCCAGCTATTATAATAGAATCTGGGCTCACTTGGTTGTAGCCCAGAGGATTGGGGATACCCACCGATTTTGGCAGATCCTAAACAAAATAATCAAGCCCCAGACATCTGTCAGTGGCAGGGTATCTAACACTGCTTGGAAGGCTTTTTTTGGGCAGCTATATGAGGCCCCCGATGGGCTGGCCTCTCCTAGTCAGGAGTTTGGTGGGAGAGATGAGCCAGCCTCGGGATCTCAGGACGCAGAGGTTGACTTCTCTCAGCATCTGATTGTGAAGTTAATTCTCTCCTTAAAATCAAACAAAGCACCCAGACCGGATTACATCATGGCTGAAATGCTGCAGGCTGCACCTCAGTGGTGGGCATCTGTGCTATGCAAGCTATTCAAAAGTATTAGCATACATGGCAAGATCCCTCATTCCTGGCAGCAGAGCTGGACTGTCCCAATTTTTAAGAAGGGTTTGGGAGCTGACCCAGCCTGCTACCGGCCTATAAGCCTGCTCTCAACGGTGGGCAAATTATTTGCAAGGTGTTTATTGAAGCACCTAGAGAGCTGGGCGGACGAGAACCTAATCATCCGTCAGGAGCAGTTTGGATTTGGCAAGGGAAAATCTACAACAGATCGTTGCTTTATACTCCAGCACATAATCCACAAATATCAGAAGATTAGGAAGGGCAAATTATATCTGGCATTTGTGGACCTAACAAAAGCCTTTGATTCGATCCCCCGGACTAGGCTTTGGGGGCTTTGCGCTGGGGATAAAAAACAACTTGCTGTCGCTAATAATTCAATTATACTCCAGCGACCAAGCTAGAGTAAAAATGGGTTCCGGTCATCAGCTGAGTAAGGAGATTTCTATTCAGAGGGGGGTTAGGCAGGGGTGCGTGTTAGCCCCTTTGCTGTTCAACGTTTACTTGACTGACCTCGTGAAATTCTTGGCAGCAAACACTCATGCCCCCAAAGTTGGAATGCATCACTTGAGTATGTTACAGTTTGCAGATGATTTAGTTCTTATCTCCCAGATAGCAATGGGGCTGAAACGTCTGATACAAGGGTTGGATGGATATTGTGCTTTAAACGGACTGACGCCTAACCCCCAGAAATCAAAGATCATGATTGTGGGCAGCCGCAAACCATCGGCCAAATGGGAAATCGCAGGGCAACCGCTCGAAGTGGTACAATCTTTTTCATATCTTGGGGTAACCTTTTCAAGTAAAGGTACGTGGTTCAAGCATATCCAGGGACGAGCAGCAAGGATAGCGCAACTTGTTGGCGCAATGGGTAGGGCAGCCCGAATTTCTTCTGGAGTGCCAGTCTCCACCTTTCTCAATGCATATAGGATTAAGGTCCCGCCCTCATCAGTTTTTGGCTTGGACATCATCCCACAGCCAATAATCAAACCTTTGGAAAGGGCGCAGGATCTTTTTCTGTGCCGGATTTTTCAAGTGGGGAAGAATGTTCCAGGATCAATTCTGAGGGCGGAGGCCGGAATGTATTCTATTCACCTGTATGCTAAGGTGGCTTTCACACAGTATTGGGTGAGGCTACTCTCTTTTACAGGAGAACTCCCTTCCACGACTATGTTTGTGTGAGGAACTGCTATATATGGGCCCGGGTGGGTATCCTTGGCTTTTCCTTTGCATACTTTGAGGGCAGGGCTCTAGTAGCAATCAAAAAAGTTCAAATTATACTGGAGGACATTGACCAGCAAGAGACTATGGCGGCCCTAGGGAGTTGGAAGGCTGCCCTTTGGCTCAAGTTAGTTAAGCTGGGCTGGGGGATGGAAAAATACCTGGATGTGCTTTCAAGTCGTAGTGTCCGAAGAAGTTACACCCTCCTTCGATTTCAGTTACTCCAGACGGCAGCGGTGGAAGGGAGATACAAAGGGGTTCCCCAACCCAGGAGATTGTGTTCCTGCTCCCATGTGTGTGTGTGTGTGTGTGTGTGTGTGTGTGTGTGTGTGTGTGTGTGGAAACAGTGGAGCATTTTTTGCTAATGTGTCCCTATTATAGCGATCTTAGGGAAGTCTGGCTCCAACCGTTCCTTCGGGATAAGTCATTTACAGAGGCAGGTCAAGGGTACAGGGGCCTCCTCTTCCTGTCTAAAAAGGAGGATGTGGTGGCTCTCGCTACTTATGTATGGCTGACTTCTCAGAAACGAAGGTGGTGAAAAACAAACTATGAGGGTAATCCTTCTGGTTTCCTAGGCCCTTCTCCCTCCAATTGTAGAATGGAAATGTAATTGAGATGGTATCAAATTTGGAGTTATAATTATAGATTGTAGTATTTAATTATGTATTTTAATTATGCTATATTTATTACATTTACACTTATATTTATATTTTAATTATATTGTATTGTGACTTGTTTTGATTTGAAGGCTATAGCAAAAGCTGATGCCTAAATAAATAAAGGCATCTTAGAACTGCCCCTTGTTTAGTCCCTTATCTTAGGCCCATTTTACGCAGGCTGCACGGGGTGGGGATCTGTGTTTGCGCTGGTGCATGCATGATGGTTGGAGGACTCTACATGTCTCGTTTCCCTGAATATCTTGCTTAATCATGGCCTGTTAGTGTTTATTCCCTTACAGTACTTTCTAGTCTTTTATTGTTGATCTTAGCCCTTCTTTTGTTCCAGTTTGATTGCTTGTTATGCATGTGTTGCTTCCTCTCTCTTTCTTATTTATTGTTATATTATTTCTATCCTGCTCCTTGATAAGTCCCTTTAGTATCTTCCCTCCTAGCCCTGGTAACCTGCTGCCTGTTGGGTGTTTCTTCACTGCTCCGTATTGTTGTCACTTCTCCTGTCCCTTGTATATCTTGTTGCCTCTTTGTGGGTTTTAGGTCAGCTGTCTCTGTCGCCCTAGCTCTTTTTCCGCTTAGACTGCTGGAGGTTCCATTCCACTGGCTGGGTGTTTCTACCTCTGGTGGGGACTGTGTCTCTTGTGTACACTGAAGTAGTTTCCTGTGGTGATCTCAGGCTTCAGCTTTGTGGCATAGCTGCTATTCAATCCTGAGGGAACAGTGACCCTGTTGATTATCTACGCCTGCCTCTGGTGGGGATACGTCTCTGTGTGTGGTCCTATCTGTCTCGAGCCTTTTCCCTCTCACTAGGTAGTGCTAACACCCTTCTCCTCCAGTTACTGTCACTAGTTTCAGATTTCCATCTTTCTTGAACTTTCTGGTTAGAGCTGAGTTGAATGTTGTGCTTCTGCATATTTAGTGCCCAACAAATAACATAGCACCAACTGTTATTTTCTCTCCTGTCCTACACAGGGACTTCTTCAGTTCATGCATAATTCACAGTTTTTAATAATGATACCACAATGACAGAACTCAAGGAAAAGAAGAAAAAGAAACATGTTGTTGTCCTTGATTTAAAAATAAGTCACGTTAGGCACCTATTTTATTTTCATTGTATTACCATATCAAAACTTGCATTGATAGCAAAGTCATATTCATAACAAAAATAAACAAATTTAAATACTTAAACAAAAAGTTGTCCGCTGTCTAACTATATTAGGTATGATTTTCATTTCACTTCAATGCCGAGGTGGTGGCGTGGGCCTTCTCCTCGCCAACCCCTGTCAATACCAGCCCCTTTCCCCTCCCCCCCCCCTTCGAGGCTCACTCTGTACGTCTCTACTCCCTCCTTCACCTTCGCATCGCTGTCATCTACCGTCCCCCTGGCCCCCTTTCCTCTTTTCTCCCAGACTTTGAATCCTGGCTTACCTTCTTCCTCTCCTATGATAACCCCGCTCTCATTCTTGGTGACTTCAACATCCATGTTGACGCACCTTGCCAGCCCTCTATCGCCCGCTTTCTCTTCCTAGCCTCCTCCTTTGATCTCTGCCTCTGGACTGGCTCCCTCACCCACACCCACACCGGACATTCACTCGACCTCATCTTCTCCAGAAACTGTCCTGTTGCTGACCTTTGTCCCCTGTCCGCCCATCACCTCACTTCCTTAAACCTCTCCCACCGACCCTCATCATCTTCCCCTGCTCCACACCCCTTCCGTGATTTGCAAGCTATCAACCCTTTAGACTTTGCTTCCTCCCTCTCCCCCGTCCTGTCTTCTCCTCCTCTTCCCATGAAAGTGCCATCTCTTCTCTCAACGCCTCTCTCGCCACGACCCTCAACTCTCTTGCCCCTCTCTCCTCCCGCCCCGTTTGACCCCCAAAGCCCTGTCCTTGGCTCACCCCTACTATCCACTACCTCTGCTCCTGTGCCTGGACTGCTGAATGCCTCTGGCGCAAATCCCGCTCCCACCCTGACTTCCTCCACTATAAATTCTCACTCTCCTCCGCTATCTCCCTGGCGAGGCAACACTACTATGCCTCCCAGGTTGAATCCTACTCTGTGACCCCCGCTGCCTCCTCTCCACCTTTGACTCCCTTTCTCAAGCCCCCCTGCCCCACCCACCCTCTTCCCTTTCTGCTCAGGATCTCGCATCATTCTTCACCTCAAAGATTGACAACATCCGCCAGGACATTGCTTCCCACTCATCTCCTCTCCCCGCTCCCTCACCACCCCTCCACTCCCCTCCCCCCTCTCCTCCTTCCCTCCTGCCTCCCTTGAGGAAATCTCCTCTTTGCTCTCTTCCTCCAACCCCTCCACCCGCCCTTGCGACCCAATCCCCTCCCATCTCCTGACCTCCATTGCTCCCACTGTCACCCCCCCCTCTTTTACATGTCATTAATCTCTCCCTCTCCACTGGCTCTTTCCCCTCTGCCTTCAAGCATGCCACTGTCTCTCCCATCCTCAACGCCTGTTAGAACTTTCCTTTCAATATTTCCTGTCTGCCCTCCCCGCAGACTCCTGCCTAACCGCAACCAAACCAAGTACGTGCACCTGAGACTTCGCATCCACTTGAACTACAGGCTTTACTGATTACGTCATGTTTACTAAATATAAAGTTACGAAAAATGTATTCCTTATTTGGCTTCTTATCACATTCCATTCCTCTACATCTTATGAAACTCTCTCAACTGCCTGTATTCTAACTACCAAATTAAATAAACTGACTTATCACTTATATTAGATTAATAATAGAACTTTTTGATGAAAGAAAATCATAATGCATTTTTTAAAAAAGTCACAGATATAATCTTTATTTTTTTAAAAAAACAGTGTTCCAGGCTTTCAGCTAATGTAAACTGTCAAGAGCCCATAGGCTTCCATGGTACTTTGCTTGCTTACATGAGCTGATAACTGGGCCAGGCATGCATACTAACTTGAACTCACAATCTACCTATATAATTTGCCAACTTTGCTTTATTCCCTTTTGTGTTTTATTGGCTCTTCTTTTAATACTTATAAAAGAAAAAAAATTGTTCTGTCAACAATTTTGTTCTTCTTTAATGATAAGTAACTAACATTACCTCAACAATGTTATCTATTAAACAACTGTGTCCCTCCTGCAATAATTTATAGTTTGTGTACTTTCAATCTCGGTGAGATTTCATTTTCCAACATAAATATCATAAATTTTCATTCTATAGCCAAACTCAGTTTTCAATCTGAATAAATGAGAAGCTTAAAAGAGAAAGCTAATTGTCCTAGCCATTCCAGTGGCTCACTGAATTAAAGGACCTCTAGAAGCCCCTATTGTATAAGCAGGCTTTGCCATGCTCCTCTCTCACATCTACAGCTAAGCTAAACCAGAGATAGAGTGTGGTCGCTGTGTTGGTCCCAAATGACACAGAGACAAAGTGGTTCAAATGATTATCTTTTACTCTGGCACATCTCTCTCTCTCTCGTTATTCCCCTCCCACCTTGTTCTATCCACTTTCACCACATTCCATGCCCCTCCATATGTACGTACTCTACATTTGCTCAGTTTATGGCTATGCTACACGCCTGAGGAAGGGTCCTGTGTGGCCCGAAAGCTTGCTTATTTTCACCAACAACAGTTGGTCCAATAAAAGATTTCATTCAAACCACTTTGTCTCACCTGCAGCTAACATAGTGTAGCACAATCACAGAAGTGTTACTCCCAGCACAATCATACTGACCTGCCTACATACCATCATTACACTTGTATCAATGCATTCTGAGAAAAACCCTGTCCGCTATCCTATCCTGCCTCAACTGTGAGAGTAAGCAGAGAGAGGTGGATGTTTTCACGTGACCTTTCGTGCTTTCAGATGCTCACTGGCACAGGAGGCATGAATTAGAATGCTGCATGGGCTCCAAAACTAAGACTGAACCAAGTCCAACTGTACTGGGGGTGACCCGAGCTGGTACCAATGCTGCCTGATTCTTCTGTGCCTGGACCCAATCCCAGAGAACCCCATGCAGTCCAGTCCAAGAGGCTTGGGCTGGGAGGGCTCTCAAACAAAACTGAACCAAGCCCAACCAGACCCTTTGTGTCTGATCAAGTTTAGTTTGGTTTGCAGACTCCTATTGAGTGGCTGTTTTCAGTATGCCACAGACATAGATAGGGGGTTCCCTCTAAACAGCAGAAAAGTTATGTTTTATAATTGATTTTCCTAGATTGGTAATTGGCCTCTACGTGGATTAATTTGCTTGTGAACATGCCAAGACTGATTTCACACTTCATATGGGTAAAAAAAAATGTTTTTTTTTGCTGAGCAAGCACTTTACAGTTCACAGAATGTCAAAATATGGTACATCCAAGTCACTGGAAACTATGTTTAAACAATTCTATGTGCGGACAGGGACCATGTGTGGAGATGCATTATAAACCTGCATTGTAGCAAAAATCTGTAGAATTGAGAGATTATTAGAAACCACATATCATCTGTTATTGCTGGTGTCACTCTGGGATCCAAATCAGCAAAGTACTTAAGCACGTGCTTAACTTTAAAAATGCATCCAAGAGCTTGCCTTAAATAGGAATGGAATTATTCATACACTTGATAAGCACATAACTCAGTGGTGAAACAAGGCTCTACTCCATGGCATTAAGTTACTGTCCATCAAAATACACACCTATGGAAAAGCATGCCCATACATTTTCATAAGGTAGAGTTGTGCAGGATTTAGTCAAGCAAGCTTCAGTGACTTTCATGGGAAGTGCATGGCTAAATCCCAAGCAATTCTTTGAAAATACAAGCAATTTCAGTGTGTGCTGCCAAGCTTTAAGGGCAAAAGACTTTATATTGCAGCAAAATAATGACAGCCTTATTGTGTCTTCCTATTGAATGGCTTTTTAAAAAACAAACAAACCTCCAACATTTTCTTTTGGTTTAGAACAAAAGAACACAATGAATATAGTAAGCATGATAGCAGAGATAAAAACTGCTCCACTGGCGATCAAATTACTGAATCGGACACTAAGGAACTGGAGAAGGCAATATTGGAAGATCTACAATATGCTGCTACATCTTGCAAAATGCACCTGAAAAAGGACTCAAACAAACATAAAGTTTATTAGAGCTAAATGAAAACCTGCATGCACCTGTTCATGCTTGGTGTCCTAAAAACAGAACGTATTTATCAGAAGTATGGAACTTTTTCTTTTCACACAGATACCTTCAAGATTATATGCTGTGCTGCAATAAAATAGTGAGCCATAGAAAGTGTGAAATCATTCTTGGCATATTCACAAGCAGTACACCCACTCAGAGACCAGTTATCAATCTAGGAAAATCAATGATACATCCTAACAACATCAAGAAGCATGCTGTTTCTTCCCTTCCACCACTGCCACTGAACACACTGTTAACAAAAATCAAGGCCAAAACCACCCGAGAAGCAGAGAATAACCGAAGACACAGGCAGCTAGTGTTACTGTCTTGCCCGTATAATTTCCTTACAATGGTCAGTACTCATTCAGAAAACAGTAAACAACCCTGAAAGTATTGAGCCCACAGGCTGTAAATGTATTAATGCCTCTTCTGTTTACCATATGAGTTTGTTTGTTTTTTCTAGGCATGTTAAGTATATCATTCTGTAATGGTGAATTACAAACTTACAACTGCCTGCTGTTTTATGGGTCACAGTAGTAAAGTATTTTCCCCCTTCAGCTGACCATCAAAAGAAACCTCTCTCTTAGACAAGAGCTGCTGGAAATGAATTAGGCAACAATACAATAGCAACAATCAATTTGTGGAAAGGTTAGTTATAAATAACTAAATAACTAAAATACACTACTTAGAATCTCTTGTTAAGGCAGGGTAGCTCTGCTCTAGAGGATCCAGAACTATGGGTTGATGCCCCAAGTGGGGCCATTCCATCTGCAGATAGGGTCATGATCTCAAATGGTGTTTCTTCATATACTTTGCTTATGTTTGATGCTGTCTGGGGGTTACATTATTATTTTTAAGTCTGAAAACTGTCATGGGGGTCAAAAGCTGTGGAACCGTTGCTCTACTCTCCCTCCTGCAAATGCACTCGAGTCTTAAGGCTTATGGCAAAAATTTAGCTCTATGCTAGCATCATTGTTTGATAATGATTGCTAAATATGTTCTAGCATTCACCCTCTCATTCCAATCTACATCAAGCAACTGGCAGGCATTCTCTACAGATGGATCAACAATGGCACATAAACAGCTGTGAATATCTGGCAGCTCGGTATTCCCTCTGAATTTTTAAGCTTGTCAGCCAACAGGCTGTGCTAAATTTTCTTTTAGCACGGTGTTTAAGCTGAACCCACCATTCTTGTTTATCCACTAAATTATTCACCCCACTATTGCTATCAAGATTCTCTATCCTTCCAAAATATTTTATAGAGGATAATGTAGACTTTGTTTTGCTACCAGAGAAATAATATGGACAGACTGCAACAGGTTTGGGGAGACAGCATTCTGAACGCCTGCTAGGGAGTCAGTTGGGCTATTAGATGATCAGGGGATGAAAAGGGCGCTCAGGGAGGGTAAGGTCATTGCAGAGAAGCTGAATGAATTCTTTGCTCAGGGAGGATAAGATCTACAATGATCTATAAGCTGATCTATAAGCTGAATTAATTCCTTATTATTATTATTATAAGCATTTATATAGCACCAGCGATATACCTGGCACTTTACAAAAAACAAGATAGACACGGTCCCTGCCCGAGAGCTTACAATCTAAAGACAGGGAGAGGGGAGACAAGGAAGGTGGAACAAAGGGAGAGACAAGGGATGCAACATTCATGAGGATGCGAGAACTCAGGCACACGTTCTTGGCTTGGTTACAGTAAATTGGGAGTTTGCAGATAACTGGTGGGTGATAACCTGGGTGGGGATGATTAGCAGGAGTTAGGAAGGGCGGAGCAGAAGAGGTGGGTTTTGAGGAGGAACTTTAAGTTGTGGAGGGTGCGGGCAAGGCGGACGAGGGCAGGGAGGGAGTTCCAGGAATGCGGGGTAGCAAGGGAGAAGGAACGAAGGCGGTCGGGGGAGCAGGGGAGGGTGAGGGAGAGGATAGAAAAAGAGCGGAGTGTTCGAATAGGGGTTCCTTGCTTTGGTCTTTACTGCAGAGGATGTTGGGAAGATACCCATGTCAGAATTATTCTTTGCTTGTGATGAACCGGAAGAACGATCACAAATCAACATGACTCTGGAAGATGTTCTAGAGCAAACTGACAGACTACAAAGTAACAAATCACCAGGGCCAGATGGTATTCACCCCAGAGTTCTAAAAGAACTCAAGTATGAAATTGCATACCTTCTATAGGTAATTTGTAACCTATTCCTAAAATCTACCATTGTACTGGAGGATTCCCGGTAGTAAATGTAATGCCAATGTTTAAAAAAGGTTCCAGAAGCGGTCCTGGAAACTACAGACTGGTGAGTCTGACATTGGTGCCGTGCAAACTGGTGGAAAGGGTTGTTAATAAGAGAATTTCTATGCATATTAATAAAAAACATCGAGGGCAGATTTAAGTGGATACCTTATTGTCCGTATCTTTGTTTGTGTACTTTGAGGGTGGTGAAGACCCTGGGACTGGTGTTATTTAATAGATTTAGTAATGATCTGGAGAAGGGAGAGTGAGGATCAAATCTGCAGATGACACAAAGTTATTAAAGGTAGTTAAAACCTGAGCAGACTATGAAGAATTGTAGGAGGATCTTGCAAGACTGCACATTTAAATGGCAGATAAAATTTAAATTTTGACAAGTGCAAAGTGTTGTATGTAGAGAAAAATAAAATAACCCAAAGTATATGTCAACAATTGCTGGGTTCTAAATTAGGAGTTACCACTCAGGACAAGAATCGTGGGGGGAGCCGTGCACAACACATTGAAATCCTCAGCTTAATGTGTGGCAGCAGTCAAAAAAGCAAATTGAATGTTAGGAATTATTCAGAAAGGGATAGAGAATGAAACTGAAAATATCATAATGCCTCTATATAAATCTATGGTGTGACAACACCTGGAATAGTGTGCGCTGTTCTGGTCATCATATCTTAAACAAATAAAAATTTAAAAAGATATAGTCAAACTAGAAAAGGTACAGAGATGGGCAACAAAAATGATGAAGGATATGGAACAGCTTCCATACAAAGAGAGGTGTAATAGGTTAGGGGGGCTCTTCAGTTGGGAGAAGACAAGATTGAGATGGGATATTGCAGATGTTTAAATCATGATTGGTGTGGAACAAGTTAATAGGAAGCAGTTATTTACCCTCTCAAATAGTTCTTGAATTAGGGGACACCATGAAAGTAATCAGAAACAGAGTTAGAACAAATAAAATATTTTTTTCATTCAATGCACAATTAACTTGTGGAATTTGTGGCCAGAAGATGTTCTCAAAGTCAGTAGTACAGCTGGGTTTAGAAAGAATTTGATATGTTCTTGGAGAGTAGGTTCATTAACATCCTTAGTCAAGATGAAATGGCTCATTCAGCATAAAATATGTGCAACATGCTCATGAAAGGTGCTTCCTTCCCAGACAGAACAAATATTATTGAGAGACCTTTGAAATAAGTATTGAAACAAGTATTTGAAAAAAGCTTCTTGAACGTGTTGTGTACTCCCGTTGCTTTGAATTCCTCTCCGCCAACTCCTCCCTTGACCGCCTCCAATCTGGCTTTTGTCCCCTTCACTCTACTGAACCTGCTCTCGCTAAGATCACCAATGATCTTCTTGTGACTAAATCTAACCGCCTCTATTCCATTCTTGTCCTCCTTGACCTCTCTGCTACCTTCGATACTGTTGACCACTCACTCTTGCTGGATTCACTTCACTCCCTTGGCTTCCGTGGCTCCGTCCTCAACTGGTTCTCCTCCTACCTCTCTGACCGCTCCTTCAATGTGTCTCTTGCCAACTCCACCTCCCTTCCACTCTCGGTTGGTGTTCCCCAAGACTCTGTCCTTGGCCCTCTCCTCTTCTCTATCTATACCCTGTCCTTAGGCAAACTCATTGCCTCCCATGGCTTCCAATATCACCTCTACGCTGATGACACTCA